>KK117828.1:122976-166143 GCA_000611955.2 Stegodyphus mimosarum
TATCAATTATTATTTAATGAAATAAAAATTAATTATTAGTTTTTAAAATAATTAACTAATTAAGGATTGAAGTAATTATAAATAAAATGTAAAAAGCTAAATTAAAATTTAATAAGCGATTTTTAGTATAATGTTATTATAAGAAATTATATTTTCGAGATAAAATTTCTACTGAAATTGTTTGTTCAGTTACATAAAAAAAGTGCCGGAGCCTTCTTACTCAGGGCTCTGGTGAGCTTTGGCTAGAATTATGATTTATCCCCAAAACAAAGAAGTGCAGGACCCGGGCTGTGGTGGGTTTCGGCGCAATTTAAGCTCTGCGTCACCAGAATGTGTAAATTTGAGGAGGTTTAAATAGGGTGAGCATGTGAATTAAAAGAAAATGAGGACTTTCATCGCCAGCGGACCTAAAAAATTGGAGGGTCGTGTAGAATCGAATTTTTTAACTTTTCTTTAATTTCTTGTAAAATTCATTTAATATTTGAAGAATGTATTATTTTAATGTCGTAAACTCAAACTGGAGCCATAATAGTCCGCCCTCATGGGGCCAGAGCAGGTCAAAAGAGATAGGACAGCTCGGAAATAGAGGTAATGGCTTAAATTGGCAGATTTCGCAGAGCAAAAAGGCAGATTATATGACTCTGGCATTGCAAATTAAGCTTAAGTTAGCGTTATGTCTACTTAATCATTACTTAAGTACTATTTTTTCTTATTGAAAACTTTTGCATGTGTTGTTATAATTTAGCTCAAAATTCACCTTCAGATCACAAATCAGCTTCAGATTTCGCACATATAATTCTCAACTTACTGACTAAAATTTAATGGCAATCTAAAATTGCCACTAAAAGTCAATGATAAATATTGTTTATAACAAATGGTTTGTGAAAAAGTAAATCGATTTTTTAAAGTGTCCTAAAGTTTTAATTTTCGATTTTATTTTTTCTTAACATTTATGTTCAAGATCTACGCAGTATCGTGCTTTAATGAAACATTTTTGTAATTTTAATTTCAGATAATTAGAATATACCGCGTCCCCCTCCCCCCCGAAAAAAAAACGCTCAACTTCCGGCAGCTCTAGCGCGGCTATTTTTAATTTTTATTATATAAAAAGTATTTTTTCTTCTAGCATTTATTGTCAATATAACGATGTTTTACCCAAAATTTATTAAAGCCTTTTTTAAAATTTTTTCTAAAAATATTTATAAAAAAGGGCTTGTTTACATTATCTTCTTCCTTTAAGCTATTTATTCGCTTTTCATTCATCGCGAACGGTATTTGCAGCCTACCAGCAAAACCGCTGAACACTGGTAGTTCGGTGATGGTTGTATCCCGGCGAACCGGCTGTCTGCATGGGCGTGTTCATTGTTTTCTCCATGTGTAACATGTATACGAGCCAATTTCTTTTAGGAAGTCCTCCACAAAGGCATCCGTCCCCTTAGGCAGATAGCCCTCAAATGCTTTGCCGTAACTAAATAAACCAAACCAATCAAACGGTTTTTTCTACGAGTTGGTTACTTTCTCTTTGTTTTACTGAATATTAATTAATGACGTAATAAATTTTACTGAATATTAAGTAATGTATTAAGAACATTAATTCCTGAAATTTACCGAGAAAAGTGCTAGAATAAAATTAAGTTCAGAATTAGGCATAATTTGAATTTACCTATTGATTTTCTATTTTTGAAAGATGAAGTCAATTTTTGTTGAAAGTCGTTTTATACATCGAGCTGGAGTCTTAAAATAAATTCTGATTCCTTTCATTCTGCTGTTGAGTAGTTCATTTGGAATTCTAAAAATGTAGTAGAAGCTAGGACGGGAATTCTTCTTTCTGGTTTGAAAGTTAGACTAGTGTAGTTTAAACTAAAATGAGTTTAACATTATGTAGTTAGTTCCCTAGGCTTAGTTTAAGTAACTTACGAACATTTGTTGGTGTTTGCTCATATCTTGTTTGCTGGAGAATTTGTTCGGTATAATTTTGCTATTTGCTTTGATTGTTGTTTGCTTTCCTTGGTTTTATTCCTGTTTGTTCTCCCATGCACTTTGGAATACTTCCTCTTTTTCTGCTGTTCTGCTTTTGTGTTTTCCTCCTCCCCTTGGTACTTCTTCCTTTTCTGATCTGCTCATATTTTATATCCCTGATTATTACGTAGAAGGGTGGGTAATGTGCTATGGAACCCTTCTTTGTACACAGACACGCTATCATACTTAATAGTAAAAAACTGTTAAATATTTCGTATTCAAACGTAGAAAATAATAGTCTGATATTTCTGGTAAGTGAGAAAACTAGATACATGCATGATTGAAAAAGATTTTGACTTCTAAAAATTGTTAGGAATGAGAGTTCTATTAAATAAATTGAGATTATAGTAATAGTTTTCAGTAAATATAATAAAATTCTTAAGCATTAAGCTTGTAAATTTTACTTAACTATTAAAACGTTTTATTCAAACATATATATATTGTTCTAGATAACGGGATCAGTTCTACAAAGGCGAACTTTAATATACAGGGTGCCCCATCAGGACCTCCCAGACTCTGCCATCTCGAGTCCTTGCTTAGAATACACAAAAAAATGCCCAAAGAAGTGCACCTGTACGACCCATTTTCGAGATAAATGCGAAAGAAAAGTATGACATCATATCCGGTGTAAAACAAACGGTATTTGTACATGTTTACGTAGGAAGATGTTTAAAATGTCTGCCTCACGTATCGGATCGTGCACGCGCGCATCATGGAATAGCTGATTGACATACGTGCAGCAGCTTGGTATCCACCGAAGTATACACAGCATAAAGACAGCAACTAAGTCACTTTCTGTAGCAAATAGAAAATCATATTGTTGATGGATGAACAAGTTCCTTCAGATGGCCTCACGGGAAGAAATCCTAAGATGTCAGATTTGGCGATCGTGGTTGCCATAAAACTGACCCCCACTTCCAATCCATTGGCCTGGGTATTTCCAGCCAATTAGGTACAAGACTGCTGAAATGCGCTGAAGCTCTATCATGCTGGAACCATAGATGTGACAGATATGACTATATACGTTACTTTCGCATTTATCTCAAAAACTCTCCGTTGCACAGGTGCAGTTTTTGTAGCATTTTTTATGTATTTCAAGCGAGGAATCTGGCTGCGTAGAGTTTGGGCAGTCTTGATGGGACACCCTGTTTACTTCGATTTTAATTCCATTGGTATTGTTATCAATTTACTTGTCGTGGTGTTTTAGTAAAACACATTTCTTATTGCAGATATTGTATGAACGCGGAATGTAATTAGAAATGTGGAAAATGTATTTAGAGACGACGCAATAAATTGGTAAACAATGGGTGAGATAAAACTAATGCTGAGAACAGGGCCTCAAATAAAAGAATTAAGTTTAAATGATTGTTGAAATTCGCATACAGAATTTAAGGAACTTAAAAACGTTTTCCTAAACGATTTTCAGTTGCAGTGCGCCATTTTAAACCTTTAAATTTCACATAAGCTTGTAATAGTTTGTGGAAAACTGGTAATGAAAGTAGAAGACCAACCCAATGCTTCGTGTAGTGAAAACCGGAACGAATATTCATTTTTCTGGCCTTGAAGGTTAGAATAGTTGTAATGTAGGTTAAGTCAATTTCACTTCAACCGTGACATTCATGAGGAGGTCACGATTCCTTACGACGACGGTCACGTTGAAACATTACAAAGTTAATTTCATATGCTGTTAATATTTTCGAATGCTTGTTAATTTTTGTGGGAATAGTATCTTGTTTGGGAAAACAGGAAATCTGTTCTTCTTTCATAGTTGTTTTAACAAATAAATATTCCATGAAACATGATTGCAAAAATCATTTACATTAAATTCACAGTTAGAAAATGACTGTGGAATAAGTTACTGCGGAATGGGAATAAGTTAGAAATGACCCTAGTTACAGATAAAGCAATATGATGTTGAAAATAAGGAACACGAGCAGACAGTACCTGAAAGCTAATGCATGTGCACCATCTTGAGGTATAAAAAAGTGAGCCTTTATCGCTAAATGTTTCTTTCACATAAAGCGAATATACCGAAAAGTGTTTTAATAAAAGTGATATTTCAGTGATTTTTGAATCATAAAAAAGGAGAAGTTGAGAATCATTAAAATGAGTAAGCGTGTACAGTGGCTCCCAAAACTATTCGTACACTTATGATTTTCATTGAAATAGGACTCTATCCATTAATTAAAAGTCAACTTTCTGAATGAGATTTTAATAATAAGATCTATATTGGTATCCTTCTAACAACGCCCAGTTGCATATCGCAATATTCGCGCAACGTCTGTTTCAAACTATCATTGGGAGGTTTAAGAGCAACTGGTTTACAACACTAACCTTTCTTCTAAGTGCCTACCATCTTTCACGAAATCAAAGAAATATTGTATCGAAAATCATGTTGCTGACAACGAAATAGCTCCAGCAAACAATAACTGCATTTTTCAATGGACTAACTTCAGAAATGCATGTATGACGAAGGTAATCCAAAAATTAATTTCTTGTTCAATAAGTACGTCAGAGCTATTAGAGCCTACTATACAGAGTAATTGCTTAAAATATGCATCTTCAAAATGAAAAGAAGTCGTGTGCAACTAGTGTATTTCATTCATTTGCATTACTATATGAATTCTGTTTTCTGAATATGCTATGTATGAATGAACTGCGAGATTAAGTGAGCGTCATACTCACGATCATTTATGAGAAAGTAATGGAATCCAATCAGCGCTTTCACATGATGTATAGTCATATAAATTGCATATACGCGGTATGTCAAAAGAAGCAGTAGTTCTTCAGATATTTTCAGTTCTTGGACGCAAAAATGTGTTCATACGCCATTTGGTTGGGAAGAAATGCTATCTAAGCGAGATTAATCTCCGCGCCTGATCAGTCGAAGTGCACAAGATGACTGTGCTTTCACTTTTCCAAACCTGACTGTTTATGATGATTTCTGTCTTCCTAGTTTTATTTAGGGATTCATCGCAGGCTTCTTGTTTTCCTTCATGCACATATTACAAGAACTTAGGTAGCAGATTGCTGCATGTATTCTTCTTATCATGTGATGTAGGTGCTCTTTTGAATTATAAGAAACAACAGCTTTTCAAACAAGTGAAATGTATTGAAACACCCAGCAGAACTGGGCAAAAGCATGTGAAAGACAAACTCTGGAATGCATACTTCTTTATTGCTTGGTGGATAGAAACAATGTAGTAATAGTTGTGCGAGACATATATAGGGAGAAAATCTTCAGGTGGCAAAATAGTACAACATGTATTAAAAAGCTTCAATGCTTATCAAGTGATCAGATATTTTATTAAATAAGGTATGTTTCTTTATTGCATGCAAAACAAAGCTTGAAAACTTGTAATTATTGGTTGAAAGGGAGAAAAACATGCAAATTCCTGTATTGCCCTAAAATATTTAATTCGACATTACATGTAAAATAGTTACTTACGAGTTCAACTCTTTCTTAAGTTGACCATCTTCTTTGAAGCTGACCTATATTTTTAGGAACATAAGCAAACATTAATATTGAATACCACCTACGTCCATTTTCATAGAAAACCAAAAACCATCTGGAATCGTGGAATGGAGGTCTTCTTAGAGAGGGTTCAGCGTATTTACGTTATTGTAGAATAAGATTCTTTAGCATTATGTTTTTGTTAGCCCAAAGGGCGTTAGCCCAGAAGGGAGATTAATTTTTTTTCATTTTGCGTTGGTTCACTATAAATGCCTGTTCACTTTTCAAATTGTTGCCACCAAATATTAGAGCTCTGTATTATATTTAAAGAAATTAAATAATGAAGAATTTGTGTAAATGTATGTATGCTTTTCGTATTGTGATAAAACAACGGTACCTAGAGCCATCCAATTTTGATAACGCAATCCTCCACTTAATATGGGCATCTCGAAACCCTAATTTGGAATTTGTTTGATTATCTATTTCATATTTTCTTAGACATTAAAGAATTTTTGATTAACAAACTCAATGATTTCAAGCGAGGAATGGCAACACTGTTATTATATACACAGTCCAGTCACATTAATGTGACCATCTGTCAAAAGCCAGAATAAGCACCTTTCGCAGAGCGGACTGCTGCGAGACGTGCAGGAAGAGAGTCACATAGGTCCCTGAAGGTGTTCTCTGGGATGTTGAGCCATGCCGACTCTAATGCCGTGGCCAGCTGCGCTAGATTACGCGGTTGAGGATCCATGGCGCGAACAACTCGATCGAGATGGTCCCACAGATGATCGATTGGGTTTAAGTCAGGTGAGTTTGCTGGCCAGGGGAGGACGGTAAACTCATCCTGGTGCTCTTCGAACCACGCACGTACACTGGCAGCTGTATGGCACCTCGCATTGTCCTGCTGGAAGATGCCATCATCCTGAGGAAAAACAATGCGCATGTAGGGGTGAACATGGTCCGCAAGGACAGATGCGTACTTGTATTGATCCATTGTGCCTTCCACAATGATCAGTGAACCTAGAGAATGCCAGGAAAACATTCCCCAGACCATAATGCTCCCGCCTCCAGCTTGGACCGTTCCGGCAATGGTTGCAGGGTGGTTCCTTTCAGAGGTTTCACGCCTTATACGCCAACGTCCATCTGTCCGATGGAGCATAAAACGCGATTCATCCGAAAACGCAACCTGTCGCCACTCAGTGGACGTCCAGCTGCTGTACTGGCGTGCAAATTCTAGCCTTCGCCGTCGATGAACAGCAGTCAGCATAGGTGCACGAACCAGGCGTCTGCTTCGGAGGCCCAGACGCAGCAATGTTCGCTGAATAGTACTTTGGGAGACACTTTTGGTAGCCCCTTGGTTCATTTTGGTGGTCAGTTGCTCAACGGTAGCCCGTCTATCTGCCCGAACGCATCTCCGCAACCGTCGTTCGCCTCTGTCATCTATGGCCCGTGGTGCACCACATTTGCCACGTCGCTGATTTTGGACAGTCCCATTTTGCCATGCACGGTACACTTTTACCACGGCGGCACGCGAACAGTTCACAAACTCAGCCGTTTCGGAAATGCTTCCACCCTTGGCCCGAAAGCCAATGATCATGCCCTTTTGGAAGTCGGATAAATCGCTTCGTTTCTGCATTACGCCAACGATTGAAATGTTTTCCGAAGGCCTCACACACCCTTTATATACGCTCAACTGCACTGTGCTGCCACCTGCCTTCTGTGATTGGTTATTTAACTCTGACATGGAAAGTACGTGGTGGTCACATTAATGTGACTGGACTGTGTATATATATATATATATAAAGAAAGAAAATTTAATCTTCAGCGCGCGACGGAAATTTTAAAATTATTTTCCGATATTGGTGTTGAATTAATTGAATTTTATGGTTTAAGTGCGAAGAACATGATGTTTAATAAATAAAGTTAACACACTAAACGGTAGCCCCCTCTTTGGGTGTAATGTAAAATCTGAAAGTTTTCAAATTTTTTTTCTTTTGGGGAAAATATTTTTAGGTTGCGTCACTAGTTGAAATTTAGCCAGTTTTCTGGTGGGTTTTTCCTAACATACATTACGCATCCATTGTGCCCATTAATCCCTCTCTCAGCTTCTGAATATCTGTTTTGGAAATCATCTGTTAAAGCGCCAAAGTCTTATCAGCGATCAGACACAATAAAACTTGCCAACTCTTTATCTGTCCTAACACGCAAAAGGGTATCGTAGGATTGTGTTAAAAAATTCTTTGGTTGTGTGTGGCGACGGAAAAAGTAACTGTGTGCAAATATGACAGCGTCTGATTGGATTTGATGCGTAGTTGTGCTGTTTGTCACAGAAAAAGAAATGTGTTAGAATTAATGATTACTTCGTTAGATTACGACATCTTTTCACAGACATAAAAAGTATGAAAAATCGGTTATAATAATATGAAATGTCTAAAATGAAATTACTCATGACAGAATCGGCTATCCTCTTAATTATTAAATTTCAAAAGTTCGTCTACCGTCATGAAAGTTGTTACAGTTATAATCAAAAGCAGTGCGGGATATAAAACAAATATGAAACTACTAGTAAATGTAATCATGTATATTTTTGCGCAAAATTGTGCTAGGTTAGGGCGCTAATACTTTCGCGAAAGGTAATTAAATCGATGTTCTGTATTTTCTCTGGGAATTAGCGGGACTCATAATTTTATTACTTCCTTGTACGAAGTAAAGGAAATATTGTAATCGCGAAAAGTTTCGGGTTTCCCGCTCCCGAAAACATTTGAACGATGTTTTTGCGTAACATCTGTACCTACGGACAGAATAAAGGACTGTTTTTGCCAAAATGGATGGTAAATTGGATTCAGAAGAGATTTGTTTTTTCCTTGACGTGTGTACGTACGTACATACGTATGTAGGTATATTCTATAACTCTAGAACGAGTAGAAGTAGAATGTTGAAATTTTGTATATGGGACTGCTTTAACATGCAGTTGTGTACCTCCCTTTTCCATTACAATCGGCTGCATCAATCGTATATGAATATATATATATATGTTCCGGTTAAGGGTTTTTATGCCTTTAGTTAATCTGCATGCAGTAGTTATAGAACATCAATAGTTTAAAATTTTAAATGGCGAGTTAAGCCTAACGAGACGCCATTTGTTTACATTTGAAAACTCAGTAGAATAGTGAATTAAGTCTGTTCTTCAATGTCTTTTTGTCTAGTGGTTCCAAAAGCAAACTTTCAGTTTTGTGCACTGAAAAATATGTCTTCTTCCCTGCTGGCCGAATTGCTTGTTTTTTGCGTATAAACTCTAATTTTAATTGTAAAAATTGTTTTTTAAACACTTTAACTGTTGTTAGTGTTTTATGTTTTTCTGTATTTTATAATTTTTAATGAAGATGTTCTGAGTTTTTATGTATTTTTGCTTCCCCGCGAAGTGAGAACTGAGTTAATTGAATGAGAAATGAATCTCAAATGAAATTCGAGGAAAGTAAGTTTCAATGAAATGCTGCAAAAAGTGTGTACACTTTATTTGGCCATACAAGGAAGTCATGTGGTGTCCACATCAGGCATTTTTTTGGAGGGGTGTTTACAATATCTTATATTTTCAATATAGATGCTTGTATTGGTTGCCTCTTTTTCTTTCATTCTTTTCTCCTCTCCCCACGGTCTTTCATGTGCATCAGGAATTTTTTATAATACCTTTGAGTATTAGAAAGTATATGGTAGTATGATTTTCTTTAAAAAAGGGTTGGGTGTTGATCGAAACTTAAAAAAAAGGCGTATATAAAATATAGAAATAGAATTCAAGTATATTGAAATTAATTTAATTTATTATTTTTTCTCTTTTGAATTTACTGTTGGAGTTAAAGATATATATATATATTGAAATATTAAATACTCTTCCTTCAGAATTTATTGGGATTTACTGTAATTTACTGTCAAAATGTACCGTGAGATTTAAAGAACAATGTATATATATATTTGAAATATTAAATATCCTTTCCTTCAGAAAAATAATTCCAAAGTAGCAAACATTCAAAACTAATTAAAGAAAGGAGTGCATAAAGTTATTTGAATTTTTTATATTGAAGAAAAAAAAGAAGAAAGATTGAAGTTACTAACTAAAATCTATTACCCGAATTTATCCTTAGTGCTTGTGCTTTAGAATACGATAATGAAAAGTACTCGACAAAGCAGTGTTTGTTTGCGTATAGTTGCTAAAGTTTCGCCAGTATTCTGCATGCTCACATTTGAATTAATTTGCGGAAATTAAGAATTGTGGAAAATTGGCATAAATGATAAAAAATATATTCGTTGTTATTTCTTTTTTACTGTGGTTGCAGTTAAAAATAATTTTTTTAAAGATTTTCGTATGAGGGAAATGGGGATTCTTAAAGTAACTATTAGAAGATTTTTTTATCCGCTTGTAATTAATTACATATCAAATTTTAATTAATTTTTTAGACGTCAGTTTACGTTGTTAGCCAGTGATTAATTCTGAGAATATTCTGTATTCTCTAGCATCTAGAACTAGTTGTACGATATATATTTTTTTAAATCCTAAAGCAGCTGTTGAAGCAGCTGCATACAAAAATAATTTTTGTCGAAAATGCGAATTTAGCGTTATTCTCTTCAATCATTACATTGGTTGCTGCAACCAGTAGAATTTTCAGTATTGCTTTGCTGTTCGATAATCTTGATTTTCTATTACTGTTTGATTTTTTACTGACAAAATTTATATTTGTACAGTTTGATATAGATTTTAAAAATATACCTACTGTTGAAACGTTATTAATCGAAGTAATGTAGTAAATTAATACATATGAAAATGAATCTGTTGAATAATCAAATGAAAGAATAAAATGAAGTATAATTTTAAAATTAATAAATTCTGAGGCGAGAAAATTGAGATAAGAATCGTGAAAAATTAGTGGTAGAGTAGAAGAAAATGGGAAAAATATAAATTTTGAATAACCTAAATTTTTGAATTCTAAATTAATTTGATTTAGCTTGCGAATGTCTTAATGTTAGCACTGTAATATTGAACGAAAGTATTGTATACAATATTTTTTTCATTGTAATTTTATGTGTCTGCTGTCACGAAATGTTGGGTAAGAATAGTTAAGAATATAATGTTGTATAACTAATGAGTGATACTTGATTTAGGAGACATGTAATAGGAGCTTTTTATGTATCTGACAAAACTTAAGCCCGTTATTTCTGCATAGCGGAAAGCGGACATCCACCAGATGTTTCAGAGTGATGTAGGATCTGCTTGAAAGTACGTAATGACAACTTAAAGCAGCTGCTGAAATGGCAACCTAAAGCATATGCTTCAATTTAAACAATTATGACTGCCATTTCTATGATGATCGGAAGGTAATGTGTTTGGTTACGGGCGTGTAATAAAAGTATGAAACTGGAATATATAATATATTGCTGTTTTTCATTTGCTGAGTTTCGCATACCTGAAGAGAGACTGGTCGTCGAGGGCATCTCTGAAGATTGAAAAAAGATACGCAACAACTATCCATGTTAGAACCGTGCAGAATTGTACTGCCCTGCAGCGTCTAAACCGGCTTGATGAAAACTACATAATGGAAGGGAGTGGATTTATCGTTCAAGTACCTTGCCAAAACATTTTCTTGCCTTACCTGAGAACAACCTTCAGTATAATATAGGAGGTAGTTTTCATATGTCCTCATATCATTTATTGCCAGCTTACATTTGTGGATTGTGCTTAAAAACTACAAGGAATTAGTTTATTTATCTGTTTATTTTGTCACGATCTGTGTCCTTAAAAGATCTACCTTTCTTGATCTCTGCTTAAGAGTTTTGTAAGATGATAGGGCATCGTAAAGAATGTCAAGTACGATGGCCGTTTTCATCAGGATATTGCCGGGAAGTATATGGACAAGAAGGGACATGGTCCCTTTTAATGTTGATTGACAACTGTTTGGTGCTCAGCATGTTTCTGATAAGATAGTGAAGCAGAAGGCAAAATAATGTTATAGATAGAGGCAAACCTTATGCCATTATAATATCTTATATACTTAACTGTTTTAAGTACACATCAGTTTGTTTCAGTTTTCTGTTTTTTCTTAGCACCTCAGAACTTGTAAGGTACGAGAAACAGGATTCTGTAAAAATATGTTTTGCAGAGTTAGTGGTAAATCTAACCTTAAAACATTTTAACTTTCTATTACAAATGAAATGCCTTGTTCGGAATGTCTTTTCCTGGGTTACGTCACAGTTAGAGACATTTATATGAATAACTGTCTTTTATATTATTTTGTTAAATACTCTGAGGAGTTCGACAAAATGTTTATTAGCCGTAGAACTTTATCCATTCACCTTAAAACTGCAAATTCCTCAGAAACCAGTCTAACCATTTATGTGTTTTAAATTTAAATTCTAATTAAGCAAGACTTTTCTAATTTCTTAATTTCTTCTTACTGAAGTGTATGATTTCATGAAGTAGGCAAGATAACTGAACAGAGCACCAAGTTTTGCCCATTTATTGGTGTATTCAAATTATGTACACTCACTATCCCTTTTAACCATGCCCGGAAACTGACGGATAGAACCCACTTTGCATCTAGCATAACTAATAGTAATTTCATCAGTTTTTTTTTGTTTTGTTTTAAATAGAGCAAGTTCTTTTTGTTTTTAAATAGAGCGAGTGATGAACGCAAGCAGGTTAATGCATAAATTTGTTCCATTTTGTTCCGCACTGCGATTCGAAGGATCTAATTACCTCCAGTTTACGCTAAGCGTATTATAAATATCCTTATGGGCTGTTTTTTCTGATACCTCACACATTTTGTTAATGGATACGTAAAATAAATCGCGGCGCGTAACACGCAGGCTTGGAAATTATTAGAGAATTGATGCTTTAGTGAATGGAGTTTGGTGGCGCCACTCTGGCTACTCAAAATGCGCGCTGCGTCTGTCTGCAACGGTTTGCTGGAAAACAAAATTTGAAATGCTGTTTTCACTTTTCTTTTGTTTTTTTACTTCTTTTTCTTTTTCCTAGCAAATTTATTTCGGTTAACGAAAAGAATACTAATGTAGGTCTTTCTGAGAGCGAAATGGCGTAAAGCGAACTTTTGTGAAGTGGAGCATGTCTGCGCTAGATTAGGGGTTTATTCATTGGTTCTGTTGTTGTTAATGCTCATTTGTCTGACTTTATAGTCAGCCCAAACCCACGAAATTCTTCGTGGCAAGGGGCTCAAGTTTACGCCTGCCGTTGGCAACTGTCTCGAGAACCATACAGGTGGCAGTACGACTTACCTCAGTTCCGCCCCCAAGTCTGAAGGAGAGTACCCCCAGGGGGATGAGTCCGAGAGTCTCCGACCTCTCCTCCCTTCCACGAACCTCTCGACAGGGCTTTCGGGTCGCCGTATATTTAGAGTGCCCTCATGCCGTACAGGCATTATACATTACAAACATCCATGCGTTCTTCGGGATTCGAACATGGGCCCTTCGGCACGGCAGTCAGCGACGCTAACCACTATACCGGTTGGGCGGCTCAGTGGTTCTCAACCTTTTTTGCCCCGTGTTTCCCTGTCGCCATTGGTAAACTATTATTCCCTCATTCTTTCTAAAACTGGAAAAATTCATACATATTTTTAAGGAGTTTAAAATAAAGAAAAATAAAAACCTAGACACAAATTTGTGCAATAAGCTGCATGATTTGGAAATAATAAATCAAAATAAAAAAGGGGGGAACAAAAAAGAGTAAAATTCCGTATTAACCTTCAAAATATTTAATAGGAATTTTAATCTTTTTCGTTCCGATTTTTTTAAAAATTTTTATTTATTTATATAATTTAGATTATTTTATAATGTGTTATATAAATTAAGCAAGGAAAAGTATATAAAATGTTGATAAATTTCACAACTTAAACGAAAGCAGTTTTTTTATTATCATAAACTAAAACTAAATGCTTTACAGGTGAAAGAAGAGACTGACCGCCTTTATCCTCTCGATTAAGGACCTCTGGGTTAGTTGTTTCATTAATTATTGCTAAATCTTCGAAAGTGCATTCGAGAAGTCCCTGCACTCTCGATAGAAAGAGATCCTTCGCGAAATGAGCTCATAAAATAGATAACTTAGTTTGGTGTGTGGCCATACTTATAGACCTTGGTGAATTTCTGTGTATGAGCTGAGCTGTTAGACGTAGACTTGAATCGACGTACTGAGGCAATTTATTTAAGCCAGTATTTTGCCTGAAAATGTGTCCACTTTCATATCAGCAAAATTCATAGCGCCATATCAATTTAATAAGTCGTAGGTTTTCTCATGCAAGTGTACCATATATCATAGCACGCGAAGGAGAAATTTGTTTCTTAGTGCAAGAAAACAATTTACCTTACACTGAAGAAACTCAAATGCCATCGTACTATATTTACTTGATAAACCTTCGTATGGATCCCTTGAACAATAGCCAAATTTTTTTAGAAGACCCTCCAGGAAGACGTCTGTTATTGTAGACTAGTAGCTCGTTGAAATTTGTTATAATTTAACAATCTAGTTCAAGCGTAGTGAACTTATGCTGTGTTAAATTGCAGTGGTTTATGATACGGAGGGCAACGAATTCCAGATACATGCGTGCTTTTTTTTAGTTCACCATTTTCGATCCTCAAAAAATTGTCACTAAAAAGTTTGGTTTAACGCCAATAATGAATAAGGGCCATCACAACTAGTATGTATCTGCTATATATACTGCTCAAAACAATTAAAGGATATTGCGGTTTTAGGTGGATTTTGTGGCTGGGAAACTTTTTAGCTGATTGATTCATGGTCGACAGACGAAGTAGGCTATATGAGAATAAATTACACATGTTTGGAAGAAAAAAATTCATTTTATTGCGCATTTGTGTACAAAAGGAAAAAAACACAATTTGTGCATATGAGAAAAAAGAATAAGAAAAGGTGTTTTCTTCAAAGGAAATCATTTTCAGTTGGGGGTATGGTTTCCACGGACGGCCAGCAACGTTGAACACCTTTAAGGCATGGAGTGAATGAGGCTATTAATCACGAGTTGGGGTATTCTGTCCCACTCTTCCAGAAGAGCTCTTTCCAGTTCTTGGAGAGTTTGTGGGGGTGGTTGGCGGCCAGCAACTCGTCTTCCTAGAGCGTCCCAAACGTGCTCTATTGGATTCATGTCTGGAGAACACGCTGGCCATTCCATTCGTACGATTCCTTCCTCGAAAAGGAAATCCTCCACCAGGTTAGCACGATGTGGCCTGCAGTTATCGTCCATTAAAATGAAGTCATCTCCGATTGCTGCAGCGTAAGGGACTACAATAGGTCTGAGGATCTCATCCCTATATCGGCGACCAGTCAGAGGTCCATCTCGAATGATGTAGAGGTCTGTGCGCCCGTCAATGGAGATGCCACCATACACCAACACTCCCCCACCGCCAAATCTGACACTTTCGTGCACGAACGCAGGATTATTCCTACTGCCGCGGTCCCTCCAGACGAAAATACGCCTATTATCAGGATGAACAGAAAAACGGGACTCGTCAGAAAAAAGAACATTGCTCCATTCATTTCTCCTCCAGTTCACATGCTCTGTTGCCCACTCCCTGCGGTCGCGACGATGCCTTGATGTTAGTCTAACACATACCATCGGTCGGCGAGCATACAGACCTACACCATGGAGCCGGTTTCGGACAGTCTGAGTTGAAACCGTCCTACCAGTAGCCGAGCGAAGGTGTTGTTGGAGAAGAGTAGCATTCATATTTCGGTGTCTTCGAGCCGTTAACACTAAATAACGATCTTCATTGGGCGTTGTTGCCCGTCTACGACCTTGCCCTGGTCTTCGGCCTACACTTCCAGTTTCCAAAAAACGGTTCCAGATCCTGGAAATCACACTTTGTGACACTCCAATGGTTTGCGCTACTTCGGCTTGAGTTTGGCCCCCTTCTAACCTACCAACAACTCTCCAAGCTTCTGAATCGGTTAAATGACTTCACTGAGACATCCTACTCATCGAAACAAAGCAGTTACTGAATCGCGATCATCCTTGTCTTTCATTCAGTTGAAAGTCAAATTTCATTCGCTGCCACTGAAGCGACGTTTTTGACGTCGAACTCAAAATTAACATACTCCACAGTTTGAAAATCAGAAAAATTTGCATTTGTGATTCTCTTCGTCCATTTTCGGCAAAAAAAAAAAATTCCCTTATATCTTTATTTTATATAAAACTTACAATATCCTTTAATTGTTTTGAGCAGTGTATTTTCGATGACTCGGTGTAGATTTTTATAAAAAGGGCTGTAAATTAACTAAGATTCTTTCACCTTTCCCTTTTGTATATTGAAAAAATTATTAAGATATGGGTATGCCTTCTACGGAACAGCATGCAATGGAGTATTTTCAAAGTTATCTGATTCCAAGCATAAAAAAGTAGCCATTAATGGACCACAACACAGGAATTAATTTGAAAAAGCTAGAGCAGTAATCTTGCAATGTGAAAAATTGTTTCAGGCGATTTAAGTTTTGCAGTCTGTGCCTTCAAACTTCCGGTTGAATGCCTGCCGCAAGTGCCCAGAATTCATCGCCAGCTTTCATGATTGATGGGACGGTACATAGTACAAAATAACTGTTCACTCTGTCTGTAAGGGGTCTCGAGTTTTGCTATCGAAAGTTTTTGGATTTATGTAATTCCATTTATGCAATACTTCTGAGTTTAAACTAACTGTATCGTAAAGTATACACAGAAAATCATTTCAGTTGCCTCAGAGCTTATGCAGTTAACCTCAAAGTTGCATATAATGATGTAGTTTCGTATTATGATGCAGAAGGATTAAAAATTATTTCGAGCACCTACAAGTCGAATGTATTGTACTGTATGAAATAAGTTTAATTACTTTATTAAATTGTGATTAAATAATTAATTAAATTTTTTATATGGATGAGACTTTTAAAACTTGCTCAAGACTTTTCCTCAAGTTTCAATTTTCAGTGCGCACCTTACTTCTAAATTCTAGTTATAAGTCGGTTAGAATCAAAATGCTGTTTCCTTCCGTATTTAAAAATCGTCCTTTGCATTACACATTCCCAGTTTTTGTATTAAAAACTAATAAAATAACTCTCCGTCCGCTTCTGACGTAAGAACTCTCTAAGCAAATAAAAACGGTGGGTTGAATTTTTTTTGGTTGTTATTATGTAGTTGCAGGATGGGACGCCAATTATGGCAACCCTGTGTGGAGAGAAACACACGCGCTTTGGAATCGACGCGATGTATAGGTGGATGCTTGGCAGCGCACGTGTGACCTTGAACTTGAAACACTGCAGTGAGACGTGCGCAGGCGCAGTGCGGATGCATTCTGCCTCTCGAAAACTGCGTAGATGACTCGCGTTGTGGGAGGGGTTGTCCTCCGATTTGTGTTGCCCCCTCTTTTAACATAGTTGCTAAACAATAACTGGAGTTTTGTGTTTAATTTATAATAGGTTTGTAGTCTAGTGGGTTTTTGTAATCATTTTAAAAGATCTCTGAAAACACATATGCACTGTTATTTACCGCTATTGCTTGAAGCAAATAACGTTTATTTTATCGTACGTATTTCAAAGGAAGAAATTTAATTGCGGCTATTAATGAGGATTACTTTCAAGCTCAGAATTTTGTTATATAAATTTTCAGAAAATTATATGTTTTTCATCGCAAAGGCTCTTAAATAGAGTATATAAGTCGACTAAAATTAATACGGTTTTGTTCTTCTCTAAGCATGCGTTAGTGGAATGATAAGTTAATACTTTTGCGTTTTTTTAATTGTGACTCGTTTAGGGGAAAGTATGTAACCGAATATGTTGGAAGCATGATTAGTGTATTGAATAAATTATTCTATCCTTGCATCTTTAGCACCAAATTGAGTTAAAACTTCAATAAATAGGTTAAAAATTTTATGGTGGCGTAATTCCGATGATTTTTCTCTTGAGCATTCTGTGAGTATTCTTGCAGTTTTCGATTTGTTAAAAAATTTCAACTAAATCCACGAATGTAAAAATTTTTAAATTTAAATTTTGGTCATTTAATTTTTGTAATTGTTACTAGTTTTTCCTTCTGCATAAATAAAAGTAATGTATACCCAGGTGTTTTTTGAGTTTTTAAGTGTTTTATTGGCCAGCTCGCCTTACCAAGAAAAGAAAATGTTCGCAAGTACAATACTGTGCATCTGTTAATCGGAAATCTCGATCTTACGGAACTACGTGATATCATTTTTAGAATTTGATTGTTTTATATGTATAGGTGTCAGTTTTTAAAAACATGTGTAATATTATACTAATTAACTGTACGCTGGTCAGGTTTATTTATTGCTTTTAAATCCAATAAATATTTCTTGGAAATATTTAGGGTAAATCCCTAATTATTTTCAAGTAAAATAAATTAATACTGCCATGTAAAATAAGGCTGTAAAATTTTCCATTAATATTACTATAAATTTCCATAAAATCTTACACAGAAAATAATAAGACTGTGAATTTTTTCTTTAAATATCTGTGTAAATCTCTGCAAATTTTGCCTTTTATTTTATTCATGATAAAAATATTAATCTAAATATAAGCAGTGGGAATTTCGGAATACTTTTCTCTGTAGATTAAGCGTTAAATTTTGATATGTTGAATTACCATGAAACTCCAATTTTCCAAACTGAAAGGGACAAAGGCGCCATACTGGGTAGTTTGTAGAGTCTTTACTTGCTATGTGCTGAAATAACTTGCTTATCCCAAATGAAGAGGTAGCATCATTTTGTCTAACACTTTTCCACGGATAAGCCATGGCAATTATTTTTGGGAGCTTAAAAGTAAATGTAAGTCATAATTAAGCAAAAGGCATAGTGTAGTGCGTCTGGGGGAATTTGTTTATCCTTGTTACGAAACTTGAATAAATTTAATGACTCGAGTGTGCCCGAAGATTTGTAATGAGCACCTTCGAGTTATCAGGCAAAATTTACGTACCTTGATGCTGGGACAGACCTTCCAGCATTTCAGGTTTGACAAAATGTTGAGAACAACTAGCTGCACACATTACCCCAAGAAAAGTGCATGTGCATTTAAATGATGCGCTAATGCACAAGAAGTTCAATTCTGCAATGTCCCCGTAAAAATAATGTGGATATGATAGCGATTTTCTGGATGTATATTCAATGTAATGCATTGATATAGTTATATAAAATAACGAGTTAACGCCTGTAAAAATTATTTTGCATAACTCTCATGAGCACAAATATTCACAGCCGATTAACTAGTAATATATATATATATATATATGGAGAAGAAAGTCTGTTTGTTTGTCCTCTAATAACTCAGTCACTTCTATAGCTATCGTCACCAAACTTTCTACAATTCTTTTCTGGGTCCTGGAAAAGGTCGGCGCCCCCCCCCCAAAAAGAAAGGGGGATATTAATTAAAAAAACTAAAAACTCGAAAAAAAGATCATTTTCGCACTCATTTTTCCGAGTGGCAACAGTCTCGCAAGCTGGAGATGAAATCTGCTTTGTTTCGAGAAGCGTTGCCATTGCTCGCTTTCAAATCGTAGAATTTGTCAATAAAAAATTTCCAAGTTTTACGGTGAAATAAAAATAGCATTGCTAAAAATTACATCCATTATTCCCGATTCCAAAAATTCGTGACTTTAATCAGCCGAATCCAAATTTCGACTTCGTATGACTTTAATCAGCCGAGATATTAATTAAAAACTCCGAAAACATTAATTTTCTTACTCATTTTTCCGAGTGGCAACAGTCTCGCGCGTTGGAGACAAAAATTTCGAAAAGTATTGCTACTACTCGGTTTAAAATCGTTGAGTTTGTTAATAAAAAATTTGTAAGTTTTACAAAATCCATACATAAAAAGAAGAAAATCTGTTTGTGTATGTGTTTTTCGCGTTATTGATTTTTGATAAATTATGATAAATTTTTTGCCACATTTAATCGACTAAAATTGAATATAGGTGAAATATTGGATGGAATTTGAGCTTTTATGACCATTTGATTGGAAAGGCGAAAATACTACTGCCATTGTTGCTGCATAACATTTATGCAGCCAGCTTGTTTGTCTCGATTCGAACTACTAGTTTTCAGCGTTCTTAATCCACTCGGACATTAGTGGGCTGTTTGTTTCATCTACTCATTGCATTTAAAGTCATGTTATACCATTCGGTAGTCGTCTATGTGATGAATGAATATTTCTAATGATTTCAACCAATTAAAATGAGTTTAAGCATACTATCATAGATCTTGGTTTAAACGAAAGAGGAGTGAATAAAGAACTTCTACTGTCGAATCATTATGTGTTTGAACAAATTAAAGCATTATAAATTATGTTTAAAACTTTCATTTACGTATCTTAACTACGCTTGCCGAGACGGGCAGTGCAGAAATAATTTTTTGTGTTTGAGGTACGTAAGGTTTTCGCGGAAAAAAGAAACTTTTATGGTCTCAGTAAAGCAACAGTTATTTTGCATGATAATCTTTCAACTTTGATGTGTTATTGCATTTATTACCATTGGGCTTAAACCTTGTTATCAATATACTCCTACCTTCATACAAAAAACATGTAAAAAAGCACGAATTTCCTTCTCCCCAGTTTATATCTAAATTTGTTTTCTACCTTTTTTACGATGTTAATGCTTTAACAAAAATAGAGAATGCATATAAATACATAAAGCAATAACTCGAATATTCCCAAACCATTGAATTTGTATTTTTCTAAACAACGATCATGCAGATTTTGGGTTTTATCATGGTCTTGACGTAGTTTATGCGGAGAGTAAATAAGTTGATTTTTTGCCTTCTGAGCATAACAGTGAAACACAGGTTTTTATTTCCTTTAATGCGTCTTACCGTGCATAAACTAAAGGCCATACCAATAGCATTTTATTTCTGTGTTGCTATTTTTACATTTAGAGAACTAGTAGCAGTACCTTTATCCTTAGTGATGTACCGACATCTTTAGAATATAGGAAAATTAGAAACATCTTTACTTACCCTGAGGCTAAAGGTAAAGATACTGAAACTTTATACCAGCTTAAGTGGAGCTTAAAGTTTAAAGGCATTGGAACAGAGCTACTAGCATAGTCCTTATTCCCTTCGAAACAAGTATCGCAAATTTATGAAAATTAATGCCGATTCCTTTTCTCTCAGCATCTCTGTAGTCCTGTGTTAAAAAAAAAAAAAAAGAAAAAAGAAAAGAAAAGAAAAAGGATTGGCATTTTATTTATTTACTTTTTTTTTGTTATAGCGGTTCCCAACCATATTTGGCGATTTTAGATTTACGCCAAGATCTCAGTTTAATTTCGCCAAGCTCGTGAAGCGCGAATTGTAAAAATAAACATCACACTATTTAATAATAACTCTCACATGTCGTTTTTTAAGAATAAGCGTCCTTACCCATTATTCTTATTATTTTACCGCGTGTAATTGTTCCAGCCAATTACAGCACTTTCCACGCATATTAAACTGTTTGTTACACCTTTTCTTGGACGTTAACTCCTTTACCCAAGATTACATAAATCTAAAATCAGTGACGATGATATTCTGGAACCTCTGAACCAATTTCCAACACAAAGGCCCTTCTTCTTTTTGCTGTTTTTAACATTGCATCTATCTCTAAATGGTCTTGTCGTTAACGTAAAGTTTCATGTTGTGGCCGTTTTCGCATACATACTCGTTTGTCAGGTGAAGACCTTTTTCTTGAAAATATCACATGGCAACCACCTCATTATTTGGTCAATTAAAGACTGTTGACGTCATATTCACACATATACACACACACACACACACAAAAAGTATATTTTTAAATAAACAATGCGAATTTGAAAACCTCATAAAAAATGTGTAACACAAAAGAGCACGTGGCGAGAACAAAAATGCAACACGGTGCTAATATACGATTACGTGACGAGGTACAAGAATCGAATCGAATCGAACTCTAATATTCCGCGAATATCGCGCAGAGTCCGGTTTAGTGACACGTATTGCCATAAAGGCACGTAACATGAATGCAGTCATGATAAGTAGGACCTGGAAGGGAGTACCGCCAGTGTACAAGTGAAACAAGTACAATGAAAGACAAAACAGAAGCAAAAACAATATGGAAGGCAAATGTGAAAAATAACTAGGTGATAGGAAGATCAGACTTCTTGTGGTGTGCGACAAAAGGCCTTAGATCATAGTTCTCTTCAAGCATTTCATAGTTAAAGAGATTAAATGAATTTAAGTATCGACATCTAATTGCTTTATCGAAGAATTTTGTGTTTGTCTTGTTAAGATAATTTTCAACGGCGTCAATTCTGAGATCTTCATGAAGTGTGACATTTCCGACATAGTAATGTGCATTAGTAATAATGCGAAGGAGACGATTTTGAATTTTCTGTAATTTCAGAAAATTATTTCTTGCAACAGAGGTCCATGCAGGTGAAGCATGAGCTAAAACTGGTCTGATAATGGAGGCATAAACAAGATGTTTTGCCCTAAGATCCATACTCGAATGTTTCCCAGCAATGGGAATTAGACTATTGATAACCTTATCTGCTTTGTTTCTAATCTTGTGAATATGATCGTTCCATTTTAATTTAGAATTAAAAGTTATACCCAAATATTTGGCAGTCTTGACTGAAGGCACAGTTTCTTTGAATAGGGTAAGCTGACGAGTAGGATTAGTTCGGGATTTTTTTCCTTTTAATGATAAGTAATTGAGATTTCGTCTCATTAATAACAATTCTCCATAAGGTGCATAATCTTGAAGTACAAGATCTTGTAATTTTTTAATCGCGTGGTTAACATTTGTAGATCTACCCGCGAGAGCCATATCAGCATAACACCCAAGGAAGTAGTGATGGTCAAAATTTTCCTTTGGGAAATCGGCGACGTAGAACAAATAAAGAATAGGCCTCAGGGCCACTACAACAAAGAAGGATGTACCTTTTTTTTAATTTACTTATTTATTTATTTGTACGGAGTAAGTACATCGAAAGTTTTTGGAAATCTGTTCTGTATGTGTATGGGATTTAGAGGAATTCATTGCTTTCTTTGAATGATATTGTGATTTCCTCCTTGAGTTGTAATATTAAAAAAAAGATGCTTCATTTATGTGGAATTCCATTATAAATATATATTGTTTCCTTGACCAAAGGTAATTAACAGTAAGCTCCATTTGTGTCCAAATACATACAACATTTCTTAACCTAACATGCATTACTTTGTATAAGTGATAAGTGATAAGTGACGGAGGGCGTGGGCACCATTTCTCTACCATGATGGTCAATTGGTATAGCGCCACGTCCTCCCTTACCTAGAGTCCGGCTTGAGGGGCCACAAGCGAGCCTCGCACAGGACGCCCAATTCCGACGCCCGGACCGTACCGTCAGCAGTCATGCCGACCAAATGCCAACGTGGTGGACTCCCGTCCAAAGTGTCCGGGTCCAGCATTTATTGAACTCGAATAAATAGCTTACATGGCCGAGTACATAGATATTAACATACTTTTGCAATGATATTAACGTACTTTTGCGACATGTTCATACATACAACCCGACCTAATTAAAACGCATAAATACACACATAGATACATAAATACGTAAATGCCACTTAATACATAAGTAAATGCCTAAATACCTGTACTTGAGACTGAATACATATATGTTAACATACTTTTGCAACATGTTCATTCATACAGACCGACCTAATTTAGCACATAAATACGCACATAAATACACACATGAATACATAAATACACTTAAAGGCATAATAAATAAATACCTACATAATTACTTTGAGTACTGTGACATACATTCAGAATCGCCCTTATGTATTCTAAATGAAACAAATTCAGTGCATAATTGAATGTCGTAATGGTTTTAGGTGGCCTAGTGGTCCATAAAACTTTGCTGCACAAAATAGCATAGGAACAAACTAGAATTTTTTGCCCCCATTGACCTCATGTGTCCAAATGAATGCAAACGAATTATGGTCTAAAAACAGGTATAATATGTTTTACAAACAGATTATAAGACATTAGGGAACATTCATGTTAATAAAAAAATAATAGCGCCGAAAACCACTATTTTTATTGTGTTGTACAGTGTTTTGAATGTCAGATGAAAACATTTTGATGATGATCGTGATCAAATTTAGATTGCCAAATTAATATTTCCTTTTTAGAGGGTTGTCTTAGAAACAACAGTATAAAACTGAAAATTATGTTGAAATGACTGTGGTCGAATACCGAGTATCGAATTAGAATTTATGTGGCAACATTTTCTATATAACGTTTACCGTTTTCTGGTGATTCTTTTTGAAGAAGGTTGCTATGGAAATAGCATTTTGAAACCGTAACAGTTGTTACGTATACATGTTAAATTTGCTAAATACGAGCTCTTATTATAGAAATCAAAAGAATTCTTCCAGACTTTTTTACCTCTATTGCAGTGTGGATTAAAATGTAAAAGAATATAAAATTCTTCTAATCTCATAGAATTCTTCGTATCTAAAATCAGAAAGAAATTTATCCTTAACGTATGGATTTTGAAGAAAATATACTTTCACACAGTCGCACTTTATCACAGTTTGAGCATATATACATATCGTGATCTTAGTTTAGGGTTAAAAAAAACTGATCCATATTTTTTATTCATGTTTATGACTTCTGTCATATCTTCGAATGATTATGCTTATCTGGAACGTTTCTAAGCAACCGTTATTTGTTGCTTAGTATTTTATTTTATGATTTTGTCGTTATTTTTTAGTGATTATGTGTATCTTGATCACAGTGCTAAGGCAGTAAATTAGATCATTTACAGTTTGACGACTTTTTTACAAATGGGGGACTAAATTATATAGTTGTGTGTATGTTTATTTATGACGTGTGATTTAAACATATATATCCATAAATAGTAATTTGTATGCATTTTTATGATTCTCTGTCACTGATTATAGTATACATATTTGATATTTCTTACCTATATAGTATATCTCCGTCTTATATTTCAGAATTGTAGACAAAAAGTTGTATAGTCATCCCCATCCCTTTTGAAATCAAATTAAAAAGCTAATAAATAAATATGCGTATTATCTTGTATGATAGATAATAGCTGTAGAAAAAGAGGAGACTAATAATTTTTACTTTTGTATTGTGTTTGCCCAACAACCGTATACTTTCACAGGAAAAAAAAAGGTTTTTGGTTTTTTAACATTGCGCTGAATAGAAGATTTCTTTTGCACATCGTATCATACAATTCTGGATTCATTTATGGTCACTGAATACACAGAATTGTTAAATTTTTAAAAATATTTAATACTAGTCTACATACTACTGAACTAGTACTGTACAAATACTATGCTAGTGCAAATATAAACTCACTCACTATAACATGTGATGATTAGTTGCATTAGTTTTGTAATTATTATAACTTATAACTTTAAAAGTTATTTTTAGGCCCACCAGCGGCCGAGCGGTAAAGACGCTGAACACTGGTAGTTCGGTCCGAGGTTCGAATCCCGCGAATGGGCGTTTTCGTGGTTTTCCCCATGTGTAACGTGTATACGAGCCAGTTTCCCTTAGAAAGTCCTCCACGAAGGCATCCCTCCCCTTAGGCAGATAGCCCTCGTGTGCTTTGCCATAATTGAATAACCTAACCTAAAAGTTATTTTTAAATTACAGAACACGTCGTAATTTAATCTAACAACTCTTACGTTATAGTTATACTTGAATTTCGTGTTTTTTTTTCTGTTATTAATACTGTCGAAAAACCTGCAAAAGCTATATTTTCAATAAATAATGAGTTAGGCATAACATTGTATGGTTAGAATAGAGAACTGTGCTCCCTAGATTTTTTAATATTAAAAATCTAAAGATTTCGAGAAGTGTGGAAATGTAATATATATAATGTAACTACTATTACTACTCCGAAGAGTAAAGTGGGAGCGGATATATATGTATTATATATCGGAAATGTAGAAAATTTAA
Source organism: Stegodyphus mimosarum (assembly GCA_000611955.2). Taxonomy (NCBI): domain Eukaryota; kingdom Metazoa; phylum Arthropoda; class Arachnida; order Araneae; family Eresidae; genus Stegodyphus; species Stegodyphus mimosarum. The sequence goes on from KK117828.1 coordinate 148,422, forward strand.
AATATCGATAAGAATAATAAAATTTGATGTGTAAATAAATGTTAAAGGGAAGAGAATAATTTCCTGAAATATAAGGAAGGAATTCAATAACCTGAAGTTGGGGATATATCGTACCGCAAAACGAGATATTTCCCCCCTAAGAGGGGTTTATGTTGCGGTCGAAGCTTTGAATATGAATGGAAATTCCCCTGCTCACAATCATTTAAGTCTTCCACTAAAAGCTGTAAGGAATCAGGAAATCGTGGCACTCGCTTCATTATTGACATTGTAGGAGAAACTTTGCGGAAACAGGTGTGTTAGGTCACGTGATTTTGAAGGACATCACTGTAGTGGTGAAAGCAACAAAAGGAAAAACGAGGAAAAAAAAAGGGGGGACTCTAATAATGCTGATAAATTTGAACATGCCCTCCGATCTTTTTTTATAAGCAGTACCTTTGTTACAGGTTTCCAATTATAGTTTACATTATGTTAATTTTTTGTAAATAATTATCCCCTCATAAATCCGTTAATATTCCAGAGAGGAAAATCTAAATCCCTAAAAAAAACTGATAAAATGTAGATATGTAGTATTTTGAATTTTAAGATGGAAATGAGAAATTACGCGTAATTCATATGCAACCCCCACCCCAACTTTCAAATTCTCTTCTGTAAACTATAATCTCTTATTACGCGTAGCCTAACGTTTATGAAGTATATTACTATAGCTTATCATTTATTGTATAATTTTTATGCTAAAAATATATTTAATATGTTTTACATCTGGTATGATGTATACAAGGTCAGTCCCGAAAGTAATGCGCCCCCTTCTTTTTTAAAGAAATTTATTGAACCTATTCGTACAATTAATCAATATTCTTCGAAATATATTCCTCCTGCTTTAACACACTTGTTCCAACGCGATTTCCATGCTTTATATATGAGTTCTGGAGGTCCGTCACAGGGATGTCCTTTAACAAATTCGTCGTAGCCGCCGTGATATTTTCCGCGGTCACCAAATGCTGTCCTTTGAGGGATTTTTTAATCTTCGGGAACAAAAAGAAGTCGGGCAGGAACAAAATCAGGACTGACTTAATGCGAAAGTCTCCGACGGCGTTCTTTTAAGTTTGAAACAAAACTTTGCATATCGCTGCTCGAGTTATTTTTCCATCATAAGTTCGACCGAGCACTCACACAGTAGTTCACTGAAACAGGCACTGTGACTCTCCAGGAGCTCGGAGCCAACTGGCGCTAGTCGCGCTGTGTTCCCAAGACTTCACCCACCCTTCCATGCAAGCGGCAGTGCTGTGCGATAAATGCAGCAACGCTATGCATTGTTCTAACGTAGGTATTTTGACACAAATTCGTCCTTTTTCTGAAATGACATGCCAATTTTTTTTTCATATTTCGATTCTACGACTCAAATTATGCCTAAATATTAAATTTTGTAAAATTTGTTGTGAAATTTACGGAGAAATTCAAAAATTTATTCTGGCGCCTTTTTTTCAGTTTGCGCAAAGAGTAATTAATTCACTTGGCGAACTTCTTAATTTATAGCAACCTATTTTCCTTTCATTTTTTTTCATTGTAGACGATTGGGAAAAAAGTCATCGTTCATACTTTCAAATACGTTTAACAAAGTGTGTAAACCACATTTGGCGTTATTATCGCTTATAACAAAATATGCCAAATTTCAAAACGTACCAAATATGTTAATCCATGTCTTAGAACATTTTGAATAAAAATCTTATACATCTACTTTAAGATGATGTTAAAAATTTTGTAGGTTATAATTCAAATTTTTTTTTCGAAAAATTTATAAAAATTATCCGAAAATACAAATTTAAAAAATAAATCATAAAAAATGGCAGAATTTTATTTGGAATGAATCTAAATTTCGAAATGTGAAAGGAAGAATCAAATGAATTTAATAAAAAAGAGATATTTAAATATGTACTATATTCAATTAACATTGAGCAGCTAAAATTTTGAGAGCTGATTTCCTAAAAACTACTCGTGCTATTTTTACAAAAGCTTAGCAGTTTGGCATAATTTGAGTCTTAGAATCGATATATGGAAAAAAAAATTGGCGTGTCATTTCAGAAAAAGCCGGTTTTTTTGTCAAAATACTTATAGTAGTAGAACAATGCTATATATAAATCTAATACATATCGTAAGTCGCGCTTTCGGGACATGAAAAACGCTAGTTGAATTTTGTCAATCAGGCCAAGAACGGGATATATAAACTGCCCCCTTTCCCCCCCCTGCAGTATACATTATTCAAGACGATGTATTTGGAGACAGAAATGCGACTCTAATACTAACATTGCGAATTGTGGATTATCATACAAAGGATTAAACTATTTTCTTACTTCAAAAATCCGCTTTAATTGAGTTTTTTGCAAATTTTTTCGTTTTCTGCCGCAGGAAGTAGATTTAAATTAGTACGGAAATGAGAATGAAGGTGTGTTGCCATAAGCCGGATAATCAAATGCAGTAACATCAGTTGCTGAGACAGGAATTTGTTTCATTGTACAGGTCGGTTAAAATTTATGAAATACGTATTCTATAAACAATCCGAACAGCTGTTATTTTACGCTTGTGTATGAATGTTTTCCAGTAAATTACCTGTGAATTTACTAAGTGAGAATCTGCGAAATATTAACTTACGTAAGAGTATTCTGAAAAGAAATCACAATAGTGATGACATTTTTTCCACCAAAATCGTTTCACTTTATGCATGAAAATTAATACAAGTTATTGTATTTGAAATGGAACATCAAACTGATGTTTCTAGTTTCTTAAATTGAACAACATCTCTTGCGTATATAAATTAGTTAAAGTAACTAAACGTAAATCATCTATTTTATTAATATGTATAATGTAATAAAAATGACATCAACTATTAGAAACAGAAATTTTCAGAAAAATTCTTTTCCAGTGAGAACAGTTTTGTAGTCTTATTTAGAGTTGTATATTTTGTCAAATGTTAAAAAAAATCTTGATTTTATTTCGTGTCTGTGTATTAAAAATCATAATCTTTTTGTGGCTTCTGAATCTTTTGCAGTTTGTTACTATAATTCCTGTAGTGATAATGTAATTCAGATTTTTCGGTTAGGTCATAATTTTAAACTGAAAATGCGATTGTAGGGTTTTTATATTTTTCATTTTTGGGATACTGAAGCATATAAACATTTATTAGTCATTCTTTAAAATCACAGAAATCTTTTATTTTTGAGAAAAACGACTAAAATTCAAATATATTTTTTTGAAAAATGTGCTCCTACTCGTACTTATTTTACGCCATTCTGTATTGTTTCATATGGAAATTGTATGTGCTTAACCTCGTCGTGATTTAAAAGTAATTTGAATCGTGTGCACTATATAAATGGGATCCATGGCCGCAGATTTGCGCTGTTGATTAATTTTGTTTATAGCATGTAGATGGCAGCATCATTCATCAAGTCCGCGGCTTCTATCAGACATTCAGCTGCACAGTAGCATATTTTAAGTCCCCAGCGTAGATTTATTTACTTTATTTAGAATTTAGAAAAATACAGTCAAGTTCTTTTTAATTACTGCGGATTAAAAAAATTACATTTGTGTATTGTGGATCGGTAGAAATATTTCCATCATAACCATCAGCGTAAAACAAAACTTCTACCGAAAATGCAAAATGAAAACAAATGCATGGGGTACAGCAATGATAGATGATCTCGTGGCATTTGGGAGTTGTTTTATCCGTATTTTTTATACGTAGTCTGGAATATAAACAATTTACTAGTATTTGTTTGATTTGGAAAATTATTTTGTTAGCATTAAAGTATGAAATCCGTTATTTTATAGAATACTTAGTTATTCCATGAAATAACTGATCGTGTCCGTTAAAGTGTAAAACTCTCTTGTATTTCATGATTTAACTAGTTATTTAATAGAATAACGATCTGCAGCCCGTTAAAGTGTAAAATAATCTATATCATATATCTCGCTTTTTAGTATAAGGTACATTTACGTTTCATTTAACAATATTGAATGTTCGTGTAAAACCCAGTGTGTCAACGAAAAATGTTTTTGTTTTAGAAATAATGTTCTTTGTAATTCCAAGTGTCATTTTAGTAATCCTTGTTGTAACAAATGATTTTATGATACGTTTCCATAAATACCATTTATACGCTGCATAAATTAGATAAATTGCTTCTTTTTCATTTTAATTGTCTATCTCATTAGTTTATTTATAGAATACCTAGTTATTTCATTTTAGATACATTATTTATTTTACACTTTAACTGTCTCTCATTAGTTGATTTATAGAATACGTAGTTATTTCATAGAATAACTAGTTAAAGTGTCAAATTATTAACATATTACACACTTTAACGGACACGATCAGTTATTTCATGGAATAACTAGGCATTCTATGAAATAACTGCACTATATACTTTAACGGTAACATGTGTAATGAACACACTTGAAAACACTAAGAACAGTGTTTTCATTTCTTTTCTTTTACTCTAAAAGGTGCTCAAGTCTCGAAATGGGATTTCGCATCGGTTTATTTACTACAAACAGCGATTCACTTTTTAAATTTTTGCCACAAAATATGATCGTCTTGTATTATTTTTAAATAAAGTAAATAATGAAGGATCTGTATGAATATATGTATTTTTCTTGCTTTGTGAAAAACGATTGTAACTAGAGCGTCGAATTTTGAATTTCCTATTTTATATTTCATATTTTGTAATGCTTTAAAGAATTTTTGATTAACAAACTCAACGATTTCAAGGCAAGCGGTGGCAGCATTGTACTGAATAAAATATTTTTATCTCCAGTGCGCGAGACTGTCTGTCGGAAATTCTGATGATATGCCTTTTTAAGTATTTCGTAACTTTACTATTGAATCGAAGTTTATATGTCTTAAGTACGAAGCACGTGATGTGTAATAAATAAAGTTAACACGCCAAACGTTAATAATAAAAAGACAAAAGAAAATAACACTGAAAAATTTCCTGAAATGTTGAGTACAACAATTATCTGATAATCTTAAATGCTTGGGACTGTTAACAGATGCCTAAATTAGTAAGTAATAAATATAACAAAGTTATAATCTAAATATTATGAGTTTTACTTTTGAAGCCATCAATATTGGCAGCTTCCAAAATTTTATACGAATGCCCATTTGCTTCATAAGGTTTCGCTTTTTTTAATAAATCAGTGGACAAAATGAAAAAAAAAATCCGAAAGTTTTCATATTTTATATTACGCCCAAAGAAGGCGTTTTTTAACGTTTTATGTGTTACCTTTATTTATTAAATATCATGTTCTTCGCACTTAAACCGTTCTTCGCACTTAAACCATAAAATAATTCAATAGCCATATCACAGAATATATAAAAACAGCATATCTTTAGAATTTCCGATACACAGTCTCGCCCGCTTGAGATATTTTTTTTGTACAGTTTTGCCATTGCTCGCTTTGAAATCGTTGAGTTTGTTAATCACAAATTCGTTAAAGTTTTACAAAATATGAACTAAATAAATAAAACAATTTCCAAATTCCGAATTTCGGCTTTCAGATGCCCATATTCGAGTGGATGACTGCAATATTCAAAATTTTATATCTGTAGGTTCCGTTGTTTTTTCGCAATGCGAGAAAAATGCATACATTCTTGCAGGATTCTTCATCATAGGGAATTACAAACATATACTGCTATTCTGCTTCTAAAATTTTTGTAATTTTGCTGTTGAATTGTGTATGATCTAAGTGCGAAGCAAATGGTGCATTGTAACAAAAAAGACCAAAAGAATTGGTTTAGCAGGAGTGACTGTAATACCGGAGAATGCAAGCTTCGCGATAACGTAAAAAACCGTATAGGCGACAGTTAAAATCTGAATACCATTCAGAATTTTTTATCTTTTTGAATTAACAATTTATCTTTCATGGATGATAAAAAATATCTGTTCAATTTAACAATGTAGTGGAACGGAAGGTAATAATTCTTTGATCTTCCTGCAGCAAGAAAATTCAGCTTTAAGACAAGATCGGTTAATCCCTATCCCTTTTAATCATCCACAGATTAATTGGAAGTTGACTGTATAAACAGTGTTAATTAAAAAAGTTCTAACTAGTGTTTTTCAAGCAAGTTAATAATGTTGTCTTGTAAATATACTACTTAATGTCATTTTATAATTTAGTGTTTTTATTTTTAATGATGTTTATTCTTCCGCTATATGTAGTAAGTTTTTTTTTGTGTGTGCTTTGCTTTATTTTACCTAACGAATCAGAGTAACTTACAGTATTTCAGATTGAAGTATAGTATTTGAAAATACAACTCATATTTTAAACATTATCTTGTTAATTGTAATGTAGACTACAACTTATTCCTATATTTTATAACCGTGTTGTGAATAATCGGTTTCTGACTGACTGACTTATGAACCTAGTATTACTTTTGTTTTCGAGGAGGGGTGGAGATTAAATCGGAAGTTGCTAATCACAGCTACGTAACAAGTTTAGCGTTTTAAATTTCTGTCTTTCCCAGCAAAAGGGGGGAATTGCTCTTTGCATTAATTAATGGATATTCGTAACATGACGGGAATCTAAATTCAAGCTATGAATATAGGCAGATTTGTTTGCAAACAAATATATTGTACTGGCCATTTGAATTTACATGTTTTCTTAGCTTTTCTCGTAAAAATATATTGTTATACTTTTAAAGAATAGCATATCGTATACTATGATTTTATGTATATCATAAATTTTAGTATGTTAAATATGTGACTAACTTCAGATTTAACAGAGAGTTTTGGAGGCTATGTGAGTTAATATACTTCAATTCTTTCATTGATTTTATTAACCATTTTTATTTAATGTATTAAGAGAAATAAAAGATCGTAATTTCATATATCAAATACGTTAAATCCATGCCATCTAACATTAGAAAAACGAATCAGATTGTACAAAAAAACTTAAAATACTTTTCGAATTGTTTATCAGAGCAATTTTCAAATTGCGATATTCAAATTCAGTGTGCGAAACGAATTGTAATTTCACTTATGCGAAATAAAATATATATATTTCGAGTGGTAAGAATTTTTTGCTTTTCATTTAGCAGAAATATTGTACTGCTCATTTAGGGAGCTCATTCATACCGCTCATTCATGAGGAGAAAACACAAAAAGATTAGCATTTACGTTAACATTAGGTTATGATGTTTTCTCTGCCAAGCAAGTCCCTTAAATGCATGATGACTGCAAAACAACATTTACAGGTAACTTGGCATTTAAAATTTGTTCATGGGAATGAATCGCTTTTCACGGGAGTGGCCGCCAAGCTTTATAAGTGGGCGTTTTGACTGGATATTAGCTCCTTGCCTAACGATTTGGCTTGAAAGATCGCTTGCCATAACACCACCATGATAGGTCAAACGTCGAGTCATTTCACGGTTTGACTGAGCGTTCGAAGTGGAAACAACTTCCAGGGTCAGTTATATCCAAACACTTTTCTGAAAGGTTTATGGTAACTGTTTATATTACATAACTGCCAATTACTGAATTACTAGATTGAAATAATTGATTGATACTTCACCTAAAGTGATCATATAGACAGTTCTATTGTCACTACTTCATTTTAGTGTTAATTTCTGAGCTACAGTGTGCTAGGAAATTACTTTGATCAAGTAAGGGAACAGTACAATTGGTAGTTTTTAAATGTTATCTTACCATTTGAAAACTACGGGTGAAAGACCATATAAATTTCACACTTGTCGTTTGGTATGTAAATGCATGTGTAAATTAAAACTAATTTTATTTTGCAAGATGGTTTGATGAATAATCACTACCATTTGATCTACCTTGAATTGAAATCTGTCACATGTTTGTTTTATTTTGCATAATTTATCTGTATGTTAGCTGAAATGTTATTTGAAAAGTCCAAAGGCCGTTAGTCCAGAAGGGCTATTAATTTCGTGGTTCACTATAAATCACTTTTCAAATTGTTGCTACCAAATATTACAGCCATGTATTATATTTAAAGGAAGTTAAATAATGAAGAATCTGCATAAATATATATATATATATGTTTCTCGCATTGTGATAAAACTCTAGAGCCATCCAATTTTGAATAACGTACGTTTCCACCCGAATATGGGCATCTGGAAGCCCAAATTTGGAATTTGGCATTTGCTTTTAAAACTTGACGAATTTTTGATTAACAAACTCAAACAATTTAAAAGCGAACAATGGCAACACTCTACGGGGAAAAAAACCTTTTTATCTAAAGCGCGCGGAACTGTGTGTCCGAAATTCTAAAGATATGCTTATTTTAAAATTATTTTGCGATATTGCTCGTGAACTGAATTTCATGGTTTAAGGACGAAGAACATGATATTTAATAAACAAAGATAACATATAAAATTTTAAAAAAAGTCCCTTTGGACGTAATTTAAAATCTGGAACCTTTCTGATTTTTTTTGTGGGGGGGGGGAGAGTTGTTAACTTTATTCGTTACTGCACGTAGTGGAAAATATTTTTTGCATTTCATCACAGTCTACAGGAAACCAAACCTCGTTACTTTTCGTCTTTTATTTAAAATGTTTGCTATTTGGTTTGCATATCGATTCGTCTCGCTGACAGTATTTTCCCAAAATGTATAATCAAAGGTATTTCAGTTGTCTAATTCTTTTTTTCTTTTGTTTTCATCTAACTGATTTAGAACTGCAAATTTTATTCCAGGAGTGTTCGTGTAGTTCTAGGTTTTCGATTCGTTAATTTTTTTCAAATCCATTTTCATTTTCATATATATATTTATTAGTTTTTTTATTTCCAAGTCTTTTTTTCTGATTGTTGATAATTACTGTGGTCTTCTTCGTCAGTCATTAACCTATCGCTGACAGCGTTTTCGTCCAGGAAGGAAAATACCAATACTGTCACTATCGATATCTATCGGATCATTTTTATGATGTGAGCAGAACTTCTGCTACCCTCATGAAAGCTAAATATTCTTTTTGAAGATATTTTCAAAGGATATCTAATATTCAAGAAAGTATATCTGCGCATCCGAACGTGGCCAGGAACATCCGTTAGTGTTTGTCACATGTAACTAAACGCAAATTGATCTTACAATGTCTGAGTTACGATGTTACGAGGCAAAAATACATAAAAACTCAAAATATCTATATTAAAAATGACGAAGTAAATCTTAAACACTTATTTCCTCTAATAAATTGCAGATTGTATTAAGCATGATTTAATTCGTAATAATAAAAGAAGACATTATCTTTGTTGTTGCGAAGATTAGGTCCTCTAGATTGGCAACATTCTGCTAAGTTTCAGATGTAAACAAACATGGCTGCTATGTTAAAAATAATTAGGCTTAGCTGCACTTAAACAACTTTTAAATTGTTGATTAATTTTACAAATATTACAGATTTACTGAAGGTATAAAAACCTTAACCGGAAGATAAGAACAACATAATTAGATAATTGTTAAAGCAAAAAATTCACAGTTTACAAACATATAAGAATAAGCAAACTGAGATCACTGAGCCAAGTAACAGAGTGGATATATGTATACGTATACTTATATACTTTTGGTGCCTCCAATTGCAACCAAAATAAGAGGTGCACATCTGCATATTATAGCAGTGCTGTAATACAAAATTTCAACGTTCTGAGGCTACTCGTTCCTGAGTTATGCGAGATACATACATACATACGTAGGTACGATACATACACACATACGTAGGTACGTACGCACAGACGCCACTAAAAGTTCTCTTCAGAATTCATTTTAAAATTAGTTTTATAATTTTTGGGGGTAAAAAGAGTCCTCTATTCTGTTCTTACGTACGAATGTCACTAAAAAACATTGTTAAATTGCATTCGATAGCGGTTAAAATAGATATTTTCGTTGAAATATGATACCCGAAATTTTTCTCGATTACAATGCTTCCTTTTTGCTTCGCACAAGGAAGTAATAATATGGGAAATATTTCATATTGATATTAAAAGGAACATTTATTTTTATTTAAACTGATCAGAGTATCTTCCCATCGAGATACCTAAATGAGAATATGATCAGCAAAATGCTTTTGAAAAAAGTGTTACACTTGATATTGTATGAGCAGTAAGAAATATTTGCATATAATTTGCAGACATTGGAATTTCCAGTTCATTAATGCCATCTAACGAAGTAAAAGATTCTTTTATATTCCCAGCCCTAGCTCCAGCATTTTTGGTGCCTAGGCGATCGGTACAGTTGCAGCCTCATATAAATTTATAAATAATTCAAGGCCTTGATTTAGTTGTCGCTATTTAGTAATGGTAAATTTTAAAATCGGCATAGTTTGCTTGCTTACCACGCTGAAAGAGTTTCTAGGTGGCACAAAATATGCTAATTAAGGTACTATTAAACTTTAGGGAACAGAAAGTATGGAATCACATAAAAGTGAAATCTGGCGAGTAGGGGGAATGAAAGGGTTAGTTGAAGAATAAATTTCTGTATAATATTTGCTTCGCGTGAAGAATATTACTTTTTATCGTTTAATCTTTTAAACTGAATATCATCAGCTGCAGGAAATCAACTAAAGATTTCCTTTAAATTTATCCCTTATAAACAGAACCCGCTACTGTATAAGAAGAAGATGAGTTGTATGAATAATCATCGTGACTTTCTTATCGTATCGCTGTTTCCTTGGAATTAGGATTGTTCTCATATTTACTTTTTGACACTTCTATTGTTTTGAGTATTCACATGATCGCCATTTTTGTGGATTGTTCGGTATGATTGACCGCTGTTTTGCAGTTCTTTCGTTTAGAAGCAAATCTTCCATCCTGTTAACCAGCTTACAGATTTCCCTATGCTGCGTCATAATCATTCTTTTAACTGCCCAGTCACTCTGGAACTTGTGTTGAACTAGTACATGAGCAACCTTGAAACCGCTGAACTCGGAGTTGTTGCTAATCGTCTGTTAGTCCTTGGCAAATGGGTTATTCATGCATCAGCGCGTTTCATCACGTGATCCTCGAATGTTATGTGCAATTTTTTTCTTCTTTACCCTGAAATGCGGGAACCCTTCGCTGCATTGTTAAATTACTGCTTTTATGGTGAAAAGTTGCGAAGATGGAGGAAGTTGTATTAAATTTTAAGTGCCGTATAAGCTTTATTTATTGCGGGTCACTTCGAAGTGGTGTTTGTACAGAACAGGTTTTTGACGAATTCTGAGCAAATTCCCTGTAGTGCCGAAATGGCCACATAAATGTGCCGTGATCGGTAACGGATTCTTTAGTACTCATTAATATGCCCGACTCAGTATTCTTTTTGTGAATTTATTGCGCCCGCTCGATGATTAGATAGATTAAGCAATATAATTTTAATGACAATTCGTGATAATATTTATTGTTTGTTATTTTTGACATCGTAAAGAATGAAGTGGGTTTAAAATAATTCTCTTTATTACCTACATGGTTAATCTGATAAGAAATAGTTGTTTTCCTTTTTCAGATTAGAACGTGTTCTGTAGTTTTTTAAGTTATTATTGTTATTTATATAAATTATTGCTTCTTTTGTTTAAAAAAAGAAGAGCTGTTGTAAGCGTGTGTACGTAATTATAGTTTCGATGCTTGAAAGGTGGACATGCAGATGTAATTATTTGCATATTAAAATCAAATATAATAAATATTTGGTAATTTAATATTAAAAAATTATTTTGTAGTTTACGATGAAGGTAGAAATTTGTATTGCGTTTTTTTTGTCGAATGTGCCTTCAGAGTATTAATTTTGAAGCAGTTAGAGCGATTTATTATAAGCAGTTGCTATTATTGGGACTGAAAGGAGAAGGAATTAGAAATTTAGGAAAGAATTTAGGAACTATTTCAAATTAATGTTAGAACTTTTATTTATTTATTTATTAGCCCAAAGAGCGTTAACTCAGAACAGCTGTTAATTTCGTTTTGGCATTTTGCGTTATTTTTCTATAAATAGCGGTTCACTTTTAAATTGTTGCCCCCAAATATTAGAGCTCTGTGTTAAAGAAATTAAATTATGAAGAATCTGCATAAATGCATGCATGTTTCTCGCATTGTGATAAAACAACAATACCTAGAGACATCAAATTTTGAATAATGTAATCTCCATTGAATATGGGCATCTGGAAGCCCGAATTTGAATTTATTATCGATTTCATATTTTGTAACATTTTAACGAATTTTTGATTAACAAACTCAACGATTTCAAAGTGAGCGTACTGTACGGGGGGAATTTTTTTATCTCCAGCGCGCGAGACTGTGTATCGGAAATTCTAAAGATATACTCATGCGATATTGCTGTTGAATTGAGTTTTATGCTTTAAAGGCGAAGAACATGATATTTAATAAATAAAAAGAGCACACAAAACATTAAAAAATCCCTTTGGGCTTAATGTAAAATTTGAAAGCTTTCAGATTTTATTTATTTTATCTTATTTAAAATTGAACGACACGGTAAAATGTGCGGTTTTAAAGAAGAAAGAGACGGAGAGAGGTATAATATGTGTGTTTGGCGATCGGTCAGTAGCTAGCAAGGTACAAAAGAGTCAGTTTTCACGGTCACCTAATTCAGGTATTAGATGTAGAGCGCTGTAACAGTTTTCACGGTCACCTAATTCAGGTATTAGATGTAGAGCGCTGTAACGCCAGGAGCAAAGAGCGAGGAGAGGGAATTCAGAAATTCCGAAGTTCGATCCTTGGACCAACGTATTTATATTAGTTAATAAAATTATTTTACTTACTAAAGTATCTAGTTATGTAATAACTAAGCATTTAAATATGACACCACCTTATACGTTTTCCTCTTCGATGACTTCATTTACAATGTTTACTTTTCATTTAATATTTATTTTACCGATGCTGGTTTGCTTATCGGTAGTTTCATTTTTTATTAAAACAATGTTGTGGCAGAAGCCACAATAATCGATAAGTAACAAACTTATATATTACTTCTGTAGTGAGAAGGTTTTTGTTTTCTTTTTGCTCAATAGAATGTGGGGAATTTTTATCCAAGAATATTGAAAAAGTCTAAGAAAGGAGCTGAAAGATAGTGTTGTCGTAACATAATAGGAAATCAAGCCAGTTAGTATAAAAGGGGGAGTACATACAACTCTGGTCAGAGATTTTGGACGAAGAGCCACATTATGGATTGGGAAGGGGGGAAAAGGCCGCAAATAATGTAGCGGCTTATGAATTTTTATTATCTGGGTAAGTTAAGTCTAATATAAAAGTAATTACGATTTAACAGCCAACATTTTAGTGAGTAATGCAGTTGTACATCTTTCGTTAATGTTTCCTTAATTTCAGCTTTTATTTTGTAGTGGAGATTCTTGAAACTTCTTGTGAAGGATCATCGCTGATGCTTGATCATAAAATGTTTTAAGAACCGGGATAGAAAATGTTTGTTTATGTGTGTGGGGTAAACCAAAATCACCAACATATGGAGAAAAATCATTATTTTAGTCGAATTTGTACGAATTAATAGTTTAGTAAAATTTACAGATGATTATCTTAAATCATCTTAAACTATCGCTAAATGTAACTCAACTTTTGAAAAATGTACGAATCGTACTGAAAAAGTCGTCATTCAGTTCTTTGGTAGTTTCATTGTACTCTTGAAATTTCTTTCGGTGTCTTCGAAGTAACTTTATTTCTCCTGCTTTCTTAGCATGCCTTCGCGGTGTAATAGTCAGCACAATCGACGTCTATTCGAGAGGTCCAATTCGAGTCCCAGCGATGGCATTGTTCATTTTTCATGTCTCCTGCTTCGAAATAACCTAATAACTGTACAGTGGCGTTCGAACTGAAAACGATGGTGGATAATGATTCTCTACCACCAGGATTTAGGGATTGGGTCTCCTAATTCCCAGTTGTCCTTTAAAAGGAGGAGTACATAAGGTATTTCTCCCGCTTTCTTAGCATGTCTTCATGGTGTAATGGTTATCACACTCGGTGCGTATTCGAGAGGTTGGAGTTCCGGCGAGGGCATTGCTCATTTTTCATGTGTTCCGGCTTCAAAATAACCTGTGTCTCTACACCTTCATAGATGAAAAGTGATCTGCTTCTTTTTTTTAACAAATGACGTTAGAACATTTGGTGCTCTAACTGAAATCTGTTCAAATTTTTTACCATATTATGGGTATGTAAGTTTTATTTCGAAGCATCAGATATTCGACTTTTACAGTATCTAGAGTAGAAACAAAATCAGAAATCCATTCGTAGTCAGTATATTAAGTCTGTCGTAGTCAGTAAGTCTGTTATAGTTTTCATTTTGCGAAATAGAATATCATCATCATTAAACTCACATACTCATCGGAAAACGTTTTTTAAACTAAGTCATAGAATTCGACTCTGGTAAGAAGTATATCTATCTGTACTTGTATTCAGTATCTTGAAAATACTGAGCAACACTTTATGTTTCAAATTCCTTGATCGCATTAAATTGTCAAGTTAAATCATGCAAGATGTGACATTTTCAATTGTAAACTCGTTAATTTTTATATATTGCCTGCTTTGATACATATATTACTATGAATAGTAATAATATTCTAATCAGTGTCGTTTTCAGAAATTTTATCATGAAATGTCTTTAATCCATGTACACATTTTCTTTTCCAAACCTTGCGGTATTCACTCACCATTTTATTCCGTATTATAACTCCTTGAACGTTTTACATTTTTCAAATATATCAGCCCTTTTGTTTGGTCTCTCGGAGATCCCATTGAAAGAATTCTTTAATAGTTTCAAATTTAAAGATAAACCCCGCATGAAGATAAATAACCGCACAGTGCCTGTTTGATCATTATTTTCATCATGATCTATCGAATATCATGTTATGGACTCTTTAAATTGGTATGATAATAATTACTCGTTTAAATTTTTATTATTATATTCAACTCTTCTTACGAACGTTCTTCGAGATGAAACGTATATGCTCAAGTTTATTTTTAATATTAGGACATGTGATCTCTAACAAAGGGTTTGTTTCACTGTGAAATCTGTATGTGCAGTAACACAACTTACTTCTTACACTGTCTTCCTGATCTTCAGTTTGCTGTGTCAACACAAAATTTGTGTCAGCTTTTTTTCATTTTGTTTTTGGAGTTATATTAACATGATATTCAGAATATTGAGTGGTAAAGTGTTTATTGTACACTTTCAACATTAAAACACTCTCGTGGCAAATTAGATAAATGACCTTATTATTTACATTAACAGGAAAATACTCTATAATGTTCCTCAGAACTTTGTCTAGACTGAACGTAGAGAAACCTAATGAACTGTAGAGCGATTTATCGCTGAGTTCACGTGTACAGTAACAAAGTCTAGACAAGGGTAAAAATACCCTTTTTTTCATTCAAACAGATGGCCCCTTCTCAGGTTTACAGGAAAGCCTCCACTTGGGCTTTTAAATCAGGATAAGAAAATAAGAAACTAATTAATACCAAATTGACCTAGCCCAAGCTAGACACAAATACTTAACACAGTTGGACCTTAACCTCACCTAGCCGTCGATTATCAACAGGCACGTACGTACAATACGACCGAGCCGTAGTAAATTTAAGAACGAAGTAGCCAGATGACAAACACACGCCTCTACGCCAGTACTTATAAGCTGTCTCTGCGTAAAGTAAGCTGAATCTTCCTTAAATACTCCTTCTAACTCATTTACATACAACGCGATATTAAAAACTGTTTCTGGTAGGGAATAGTAACTGGGAAACGAGTGTAGACGGCAAAGCATGATTAAACTTAAATAACTGTTAGAAACTTAGTAATCTTGTATAGTCATCAGATTATTTGGAAGCAGGAGCAGTGCCTTCGCCGGGACTCGAACCACGGTCCTCTCGAATACGCATCGAGCGTGCTGACCACTACAACACGAAGGCATGCGAAGAAGGCGGGAGAAATACCTTACATGCTCCCCCTTATAAAGGGCGACTGGCGTTTAGGAGACCCAATCACCAAATCCTGGTGGTGGAGAATCATTACCCACCACCTTTTTAGTTCGGGCGCCACTGTAGATTTATTAGGTTATTTTCGGGTTCAGGAAGCTGAAGAAATGTGGAATACCATCGTCGGGACTCGAACCACGGACCTATCGAATACGCCCCGAGCATGCTGACTACTACACCACGAAGGCATGTCAAGAAGGCAGGAGAAATACCTTGTATATCATCCCTTAGGGGTCCCAATCGGCGAATCCTGGTGGTGGAGAATCCACTTGTTCGGGCGCCACTGTAGAGACATCAGTAATTTTTTTGAAATTGCAAACGTGAAAAATGAGCAAAGCCCTCGCCGGGACTCGAACCACGGACCTCTCGATTAAGCGTCAAGCGTGCTGACCAGTACACCACGAAGGCATGCGAAGAAGGCTGGAGAAATACCTTATAACCTCTACAACTCTGTATATAATTTTTCATCAAATACGCGATTCTCCTGTTCTATGTGTCTCCTATTCTGTATTTCTTTGTGTCGTATTTTTTATACATTTTCAAAACGGCGTAAAAATTATTTTTATCTTTACTGAGTTCAGGCTGATGACCGAAGTCTTTGAGCAAATTTCGGAATGGCTATTAGCTGGAAACATGTGGTCGTTGCACGTCTACTAAAAATTTACATCTATACTGTTATCATACATATTTTAATACTCACTGACGTCTTCGGCTCACGTACATTTTCAAATTTAATGATGCCACAACAAAAGTTTGCCTCTTAGTTGGAACTTACAATTTCTCTTCTCAGAGAATAACCGTCGTGTTAAAGTGAAGTTTCATGTGCTGTTATGCAGTATGTGTGTTACTTTCATCATCAACGAGTATTCCAATAGACAGTTAGATGGCATGCAGCCAAATTCCACTTCGTTACAGATAACTTGTTAACGAAGGTTTATGTGTGATTTACGAAATTCTGTCCTGATTTGAACAATAAAATGGTTCACAAGATGACAAATTCGCCTTTGATTCAATTTAACTTAAAAAGGCATCGTAAGACAACGTAATTAAACTGTTTTAAAAAAAGTATGATTATTATTCGCAGCCCGCACGAAAGTTCTCATGGCTTGGACATGATATAACAGATAGATAGTTTTACCAGACCTGATATAACAAATGGAAAACTCGTGATCAAGTCGTATGTGTACTGTCGATCTGTAACATGCGATCAGAAATCTGATTAGCTTTATTCGAGAGGATGCTGTTTTTTAGCCATGGGCATTTTGAATTAAAATTATGTATTTGGAGTTAAATCTTGTATAACTCTATGAAGTAATATGTAATTAAATAGGATTAAATCCTGTAATTGCAAATAATTAGATTTTCCAATTCCTGACAACGAGCGATACTTATCTGGATTAATGAGGTTTAAAGTTGTTCTTCTTTGCTAAGAAGAAGCCGTAGTTATGCACACAAAACCCCGTCCAAGCATAATTCCTATTATGTCCTCAGGCTGCTGGCGCAGAAAGAAAGTGAGATGGAGAGAGAGTATTTTTCAAGCGACATGTTTCGGGAAGCGACGTTTTTCCTGAGAAACAATTTGTATTCTGAGACGTTTCTTTTACTTACTCAGCAGTTAACTCAGCAGTTTTACTGCTTAAGTAATAATTCGTTTTCGGCAGCTATACTCATAGATAAAATAATTATTATAAGAAACAGAAATATTGTACCAAAACAGTTAATTTTTCTTTCTTCTTTATTCCTTTATTTCCCCCCACCCACCCACCCAC
>KK117828.1:180980-192884 GCA_000611955.2 Stegodyphus mimosarum
TTTTTTTTTTTTTTTTTTTTGCGCAGTGTACCTTTATTATCATGATTTAATAATCCTAATTATATATATGTAATCCATTCTCAATTTAATTTTGATTCGTTTAATTTCACAGCACCTAGTTAACTATTATTCGCAACTACGAATTAATCAATTCCACTTAATTCTGTCTGTGTAGTTGCCTAGTTAACTGTTATTCGCAACTACGAATCCAATTCCTCAATTCCCTTAATTTAATTCTGTCTGTGTAATTGTCTAGGAGAAAATTCATCACACTGTCCATAGTTATTATTGAATCCAGCTTGATTTAATCATACTTAATTAATTCCTTCGAAATTAGTAAACTTCCTATTTTTTTTAATAATTGAGTTGAAGATTATGTAATATAAATTATTTTGAAAGCCTATAACATGTAATAACATAACAGGTAAGTGATCTTCATTTAAGTTGTTTTGTTACGCTGTTGTGATTTGAGGTGGCAGGTTTTGATTTTTTTATTTAGACATAAAATTTTCCTTTCGCTTCTATCACGGCCGGAGCGATTCGTTTCAAATACAAACCAAAATGTTTTTGAATAAATCTAGTTAAATATCTGAAGCGTTGAAAAAAGGTTGCGATCTAAATAGACTGATGCATCCTACTCTTTGAAAGTTATGCGTTATTAGCGTTGTTTTCTGGTCATTTACTTACTAGAAATGTTTCGGATGTGTGAGACTAGACGATTTTTGACTTGCTGTGGAAAAAATCGGAGTCTTCTGTTTGACGAGCCAATTGTGAGGGCAATATCATGTGTGTCGTCTGGAATGTAATTTACGCTCACTGTCAAGAGCAGGTGTGTGTTTAAGTTTAGTTTGCAACTGTATCAAGAATATAGTTTAATGAATTGGTTTAAAATCTTTCCGGTTTGGCTGATAAGATGGATGATGACATTGCCTGATCCATAGTCTGTAGAGTTATTAGGTATTTTTTGAAAACAGGAGATGAAAAATGAGCAGTGTGCCCTCGCCGGGATTCGAACCACGGACCTCTCGAATCCGCGCCGAGCATGCTGACACCACCACTACACCACGGAGGCATGCCATGTTGAAGATTAAAAACCTTCACTGGCACTTGAAGGGAGCCAGATATTACGGCAACCCTATTAACTTAGTCAGAATGCCTTTAGACGTCAGCGAGGATGGCTGTCTATGAAATCAGGCATATAATATCGGCACATATTATGTGAATTTTCCTGAATATTTAATTTGAATAGTTGTATATAGTATTTGTAGTATAAGTGTAAATAATAAAGATTTGAAAAGACGATGAAGACTCCTCCTCGACCCCGAGATTATATTTACTTCATGCCAAGAAGGCGGGAGAAATACCTTACAAGTCGTAAGAAAGTGTATCTTCGCAACAAACATTTTTTAACGTAACTTAATAAAGGGGGGGATTATTTAAGATGCTCGTAACATTTTAACTCGTGTCAGTGTATTATATTACAGTTTATTTCCATTTAGGGTTTTTTTTGGGGGGAGGGGGTGTATTTTTGTAAATACTAAGACCCTTCAGTTATGCTCGATCCTTAATTGAAATAATTAACAATCGATTTTTTTTTACTTCCTTGTACGAAGTAAAGAAAGTATTGTAATCGCGAAAAGTTTCGGCTGTCATATTTCAATGGAAATATCCATTTTGACTGCTCCTGAATCCTTTTGGACGATATTCTTTATCCCCTGCCATGACGTCTGTACATATGGGCAGAATAAAGGATTAAAGGATTTTTTTTTTTCGAAAACGGATTGTAAAATAGATTCAGAAGGGGTTTTTTAACGTTACGTCTACGTACGTGCGTACATACGTTTGCATTTATCTCTCATAACTCAGAAATTGGAGCATATTGGACTTCTGTGAATTTCTTTCATTTCATCTGCATCTTGATTTTATTTAATCTTTTCATATATTTTTCATTTATTCATATTTTTTAGTTTAAGTATTGTTTTGTATGAATACTATATTTATTTTTGAAATTAATTGTAGTTAATTGTCTACTCGCGCAACGGGAAATTTTTTCGAATTTCTATACTTTTGGGATTGGGATTTTGAGGAGATCTTATGGAATCAGCTGTGATTCACTTGTTGTATTCTTCAGATTTGCATTTTAATTAACAATTCCAGTTTAATTATTTCCAAATTCCAACTATTAACTTCCACAGTACTGCACATTTACTATCTATTTCACATTTCATAGGAAGATAATTTTCATTCTTGCTCTCTGTATATGTAAAATTTGTATTGTGTATATATATCTTTCTCTCCATATACACTATATACACTGAAGAGGCAAAACATTATGACCATCTACTCAGTAACGCGTTGCGCAAGCTTTTGCCTGTAAAACAGTTGCAACTAGCCTTGGCATGTATGCCACTAGTTCTTGACCTGAGACTTGTACCGAATGTCTAAGCAGCTGTCAGACAGGGTAGTGTTTAAGATATGAGTTGCCACTCCATGACATCCCAAATGTGCTCTATTGGCTGAAGATCCGGCGAGTTAGGTGGCCAAGACATTAATTGGAATTCATCCGTATGCTCCTCGAACTATTCCAACATAATTCGAGCCTTGTGATCTGGAGCGTTACATAAGAAGATAGAGCTTTTATTTGTGGCTTAATATTTATGAATATTAAAATAGTTATATTGGCTTCTAAATTTTATGTCAGTTTTCGTGAGTTTAAGATCAGCTTTAAGGAACATTAAAAGAGTATTTATCTTTTAACAAAATCGTATATAGGGCTATATTATTTCATACATTGCAAAAGCTATATTCCTAATAATTATTCCCAACTTCTACATTAATGTGAACAACTCTTTTCATTAGGTACGCAAATATTATCGCAGAATCGGTTAACGTAATTAATCTGTCAAAAAGTGCTCATTCGATTTTTTCTTCTTCTTTACAGTTCTCTGCATATAAAAAACGTAATATAAACGTGTTATATAATTAACAAGTCATAAAAAGTGTGTGCATTTATATAAAACAGCATAAGGAAAAGGTAATTTGTGTCCTTTTCATGTCTTTTCTGTTACCGCATTTGCATTTCACAGGAAAATTAATTGCTGGTTTTTCCATTTTCCCTCTTCACGTATGTCAGATCGCCAATCAGATAGCGTCTGTAGCCTAATGATTTAGATATGTTATTCTTCGTCAAGAAATCCGCAATATTATTTTGCATAATATGATTACAAATAGTGAGTAGCAGACATACTTTTTATCCTTTTTTTATTGTATGATGGGAAAAGTTTTAAAGCCCAAAAGGGCTATTAGTTTCGAAACGGCGCTTAGAGTAAAAGCGATGAATCACTTTCAAGCTGTTGCCACCAAATATTATCACCATATATTATACTTAAAGAAATGAAATAATGAAGAATCTGCATGAATGTATGGATGCATTTCGCATTGTGAAAAAAAATGGTACCTACAGTAATTTTGTAATACGGTAAATTTTGAGTAACTTAATCTTCCACCCGAACATGAGCACCTGGAAACTAGAATTTTGAATTTCTTTTATTATCAATTTCATATTTTGTAAAATTTTAACGAATTTTTTATTAAAACCTTGAGGATTTCAAAGCCAGCAGTGGCAACATAATAGGGAATAAAACATTTTTATCCCAGCGCGCAAGACTATTTATCGGAAAATCTAAACATATGTTGTTTTTAAATATTTTTGGCCCACAGGGACTAAACGTGCATGTGTGTGTAAATGGGGGGGGGGGTCCTTTCGGCATAAAGTAAAATCCGAAAGCTTTCAGTTTTTTTCCCTTATATTTTCTTATTTTTTATTTTTATTGTCAACATCTGAAAATGTTTTCTGTGGACTGAAAGTTAGATATATTAAAGAAAATTATGTTGGTAGGTGATTTCCAGTGAAATCTTCTACATAATGTTTTTCTTGTTAATGATAAATTAATTAAAATAATAAATGCTATATTAAGAATTAAATAATAAATTGATTGTCATTGAGCAACATTATTATAAGTCATGACTTGAGTGTTTGTTTTTAGAAGTGACTTGAGTGTTTAATATTTATGGATAAAAAGTACTTCTGAGATAATTTTTCCTTTAAGCATTTTTAGTAACGCAGTTTGCTTGTCATTAAGTTGATGATAAAGTTTTAAAAAATTACAATATTTATATGTAATAAAACATGTATTGAAAATTAAACGGTTCAAGAAATTATAATTGTTGTTTGTCAGAAATTCCGAGTCATTTTCTTTCATCAACTTCTGCTAAAAGAATGATTTTCTTTATCGAACCCCTTGCATTTTTCTCTGTATTATGCAGCTTAAAACATATTAATTAAAAGTTAGATTGGAAGTATGAATAAAAGTTATAAAATGTGGATTATATTAGGTTTTATTATTTTTTGTGTTGTTATTATGTTTTGTGTTGTTGTTATTTTTAATTTTACAAATGTTAACAAGTTTTCAGAAACAAAATCACAGATTTTAATGGCACGAAAGTTCAATTTTTATTAATGTGATGGGTAGTAAGCTTGATGTATGATGCATTTTTTAAAATATTTGCCATAAACCTGCTTAATTCTTAAATTACGTCATTCAAAAATATTCCACCTTATGACTTGACTAAAGCTTGCTTCTGCTAGAGAAGAAGAGAAAAAAGTGTATAATACTGACCTTATAACAACTTTTATTTTATGATATTTTTCTTTAGATTGCTATTAAATTAAAAAATTAGTGTCCCCGTAATCATTGGGATCTTGATTATGCGATTGGTTGCTGGTGCATATTCAGCTATCGTTCTCTAATCGACCCTTTGGTCATCATTGACCCCCTTCAAATTCATGCTTAAGTGCGGTATCTATAATATACACTCATGTCCAAAAATATCTTTACATACCCAAAAATGATGATATTCAATGAAATATCGAATCAATGTGATCCGTATTTGCAGGGAATGTGTGAAAACCAAGCCTAATTAGCATTATACAAAAGTAATCAAACGGTTTGTGATATGCAAATCTGGGCGTTACGTCATCCAAGGGTGAATCAAGCGCTTTGCGCAAACTGAATATTTGAGTGAATTTCTGCAACATAGCGTTTGATTTCAGTATGTAGGGACTCAAAGCGGTTTGTTATGGCTTCGAAGTATCATTTGGAAGAATCTGTAAAGTGGCGAATTATCGGCCGTTTAGAAGCAGGGCAGGCAATCATGGAAACAGCCACATGTCTGAATATTTCAAGACAGACAGTCTCTAAGCTATGGAAGCAGTTTCAAAATGATGGAAGTGTTGTAAGGAGGCCTGGAGAAGGTCGGAAACGAATGACAACTGCTTCTGAAGATCGGTATCTGGCATTAACTGCCCGTCGTAACAGAAAGGCTACTGCTCGCCAGTTAAGTTCAGAGCTTGCAGCCGCCACTGGAACTGTTGCATCACGGCAAACAATATACAGAAGGCTTAATGAAAAAGGCCTTTATGCCAGAAAGCCAAGGGTATGTGTTTTACTGTCTTCACAGAAAAAGAGGGATCGCTTTAATTGGTGTAAAGAACATCAAAACTGGACTGAACATCAATGGTCCCATGTTCTCTTTACTGATGAGTCGCGGTTTAGTTTAACTGGTGATTCTAAACGTGTTTACATCTGGAGGGAGTCAGGAACACGAAATGATCCCTCGAACATTGTGGAACGTGACCGTTTCGGTAGTGGAGGTGTGATGGTATGGGGTGGAATAATGATCGATGGACGTACGCCCCTACACGTGTTCAGCAGCGGATCTGTGACAGGCCAGATATATCGGGATGAGGTCTTAGATCCTTATGTAAGACTTTTCAGGGGTGCATATGGACCTGACTTTTTATTTATGGATGATAATGCCCGTCCACATCGAGCAAACCTCGTTGATGAATTCCTTGAAAGTGAAGACATTAAGCGAATACCTTGGCCACCAAACTCTCCTGACCTTAACCCGATAGAGAACTTATGGGACTACCTTGGAAGAGCAATTGCACGTATACATCCTCCTCCTAGAGATGTAAATGCTCTGAAGACGGCATTGCTGGAAGAGTGGAGATTAATTCCCCAAACTGTGGTTAACAACGTTATTTCCAGCCTTAAAACACGTTGTGATATGTGTGTACAAGTCAGGGGAGATCATATTCCATATTAAATTCGTAAGACTTAATTCTTTTTCTGAATCATTCCTTTTTTTCTTAACTCTCTTTGTCACACTTTATTACCATTTTTATTGTTTCATGCTACAATTTTATATCATATGAGGTGATCTTCAATTTTTTCTTTTGCATTTATGTGTCATCATGTTATGTATGATTCCACGAAAATTGATTAAATTATAAGTCATAGTCTCTGAGAAATCCGTGAATTTATGCATGTAAACATAATTTTGGACATGAGTGTAGTTCTGCTGCTTTGGTTTAAGATTTTTATTTTAAAACTTTTATTCAGGTATTTGTTCCGTGAATTCTAAGAGTTAATTTGGAGCTTCTTATCTGTTTCGATACATTTTGATAGAATTATTTTAATACATTCTGTAACGACGACGAAATGTATCGTTAATTAATTTATATATCGTTAAACATGTTTGATTTCCATTTCATAAATCATCTCTGATTAATTTTTTTATTATGCAATTAAGATTTCATTAATAAATTCTAATTATGAAGTCTGTTAACTTACTTTTCTCTAAATATGAACATTTATTTATTTCATGTTTTTATTTCAAATTTTTAATTTTTAATTTGTAGTAAATGGAAGAAATACGAAGAAACTACGATACATGTGCTTTCTTTTATAGTCGTTTTCATCCGTAATCTATAAAAAGAATTAGTGCAACAAATTAGCAAGCATGAACTATGTATTGAGGGTAGGAATGCATTCGCGGATGATTTTGTTAAGGAAAACTAGATCTTGTATTTACTTTACAGGCTTAGAAAATCACTCAAACCACAGCCAAAGCCATTCGCCGGGATTACCATCTGGGTCAAATTACTAGTTTTCAGTGGTTCTGTCTACACGGCGGCTTTATAGGTTTTGTTTTTAGTGAGCTAAAAGAGAAGAAAAAAATTGCGATTTGTTATATGCGATTTGTTTTAATGAAATAATATCTAAAATCTATATGCTTATACTTTTAGTAAAGATTTGAAATTTTGTTAATGCGAGAAATTTATTATTCTGAGCAGCATTAGGCCATAAATTCATAGTGTTCAATTATTTGATTTAGCAGTCCATAGTGGTGAATAAATAATATGATTATAAAACAGACTGAATATATATTAGTTTGTTTCTGAAAGCTACTGAAAGCTACTGAAAGCTAAAGAGTGGCTAAATTTTTTAACACCGCTGAACTGATAGTTTAAACCGGATTCACATCTAACTGGTTGGCTGTTTTTGTCTGTATTACCTAAATACGAACTATGTTGTCGTTGAAAGGATTTTCTCTTAAAACTGGTAGTTCATGCGTGCGACTAACTGCTTCAGAAGAAAATAATTTATACTTTTGACAAATTACCCATAGGTAGAAGAAAGCTCGAGATCTTTTACTTGGTAGATTATCCGTATGGGGAAGTGAAAGTCGCTTTTCCGTAATGTGAACATAATTTTATTTTAGTTTTTTGTTCTCTACTGATGGCTTTATCTGCTATGTTTTTAGTAATTTCCAACTTCTGAATTAACTGGAACCACTGCGTATCCGGGTCATAGAAAATCCGTGTTCAATAGCCGGAGTCGACAACCTTTTTTGGCGTGAGGGTGAAAATCAGCCAAGATGTGTGTGCACATTTCGGTTCAATGTTATTTTAATTTTAGAACAATCTTCCTTAGGGAATTAATAAGATAAATTTTCTTGAGAAAATAATTACAATATGCTTTAAACATCAAACATAAAAATTAGCCGCCCAGATGGCATAGTGGTTAGGGAAGTCGACTGTGGTACCAAAGGGCCCGGGCTTGATTCGCGGAGAAGGCGTGGTTGTAATAAGAGGCAAAGGCGGCTCACCTATTAGGGGCCTTCATAACAAAATGACCGCTACCTGTGGCCCTAGCAATGGCCAAGCCGACGTCGGCTAAGGGCCCGTTATTGGGAAAAAATTAATTTTGAAAACAAACGTAATCGAATGAATTCTATTCTTCCTTTCGATATCAATGGCTCCTCTGATGCTGAACTTGTGACGTCAATTTAAGATAGTCTGCGGAATTCGAGCATCTGAATTTTCAGTAATTAAGCTGCTTCTGTTCTTACTTAAAATAAATTTCAGGTGTGAAAAAAAATGCTTCCATTTATAAGTTGAACTGGCTGCGGACAAAATGGCGAAGATAATGTTTTTGGAATTATGAATTATCGATCGGAGTTGCCAGACATCAATTTCTTCGTCTTGAAATTATGTTACAATTTTTATTTTTTAAAAGTAATAATGCCTGTTTGCTACTGTAACTTTATAATCAAACAAAAATTTATTGCTATTTATTTTTTTCCCGGTTTATTAGTCCAAAGGGCGTTAGCTCAGAAAGGCTATTAATTTCGTTTTGGCAATTTGCGTTGAAAACTTAAAATGTTCGTTACATTTTTCAAGTTGTTGCCACCAAATATTATCGCCCTGTGTTATATTTAAAGAAATTAAATAATGAAGAAATTCATAAGTGTATGTATGTTTCTCGCATTATGATAAAACAACGGTACCTAGAGACACAAACATTTTGAATAATGTAACCCAATTGACAAATTTTTGATTGAGAAACTCAACGATTTCAAAGCGAGCAGTGGTAACACTGTACGGGGGGACATTTTTATCTCCAGCGTGCGAGACTGTGTATCGGAAATTCTAAAGATATGGTCATTTAAAAATTATTTTGCGGTATTGCTGTTGAATTTTATGGTTTAAGAGCGAAGAACTTGATATTTAATAAATAAAGGTAACGCGAAACATTAAAAAAAAAACGCCCTTTTGGGGCGTTATATAAAATCTGAAACCTTTGAGATTTTCTTTCTTTCTTTTTTGTTTTTCATGTGTTCTTCATCAAATGCTCGTTTCGTATATATGTCTTGTAATTTATTTTTATATTTTATACTTTATTTTCGGATTTCAAGTGAGTCCCTTAAATTATGAAATGGGTCATTCATTAAACTACGGGTCATTGGTTGCCGAGATCTATTCTATAGAGTAAATACATACATACATACATATATTAAATAAATACACGTATTTGTAGAAGTAAAATATTGACGGATTATTTTTAACTCAAAGGAGCGTTAGCTGAAGAGCTATTAATTAATTTCGTTTTGTCATTTTGCGTTGAAAACTTTTAAATGTCGGTTCTCTTTTCAAGTTGTTGCCACCAAATGTTATCGCCGTGTGTTATATTTAAAGAAATTAAATGATGAAGAATCTGCATAAATGTGTGTATGTTTCTCGCATTGTGATAAAACAAAGGTACCTAGAGCCATCAAATTTTGAATAACGTAATCCTCCACTGAATATGGGCATGTGGAAGCCCTAACTTGGAATTTGAAATTTGTTTTATTATTTCCTTTTTTTAAAATCTTTTTTAAGATTTATTTCAACAAACATTATACTGTTAAAAATATATAAACATGTTTTTATGTGGATTTTCAGAATCGTATTTCGCTAATTTTTAGATACATAACTTTAACAGTTTCTATAAGCCTTTAACCTGTTTCCGATTTTATTCTTTAATCGTAGTTATTTTTAATGCATGTTAAGAGAGAGACAGACACTGCAAGGCGATTCTATCCTATAATTAGAATTAACCACACCAGCAGTCTCTTCGTCTCATGAAAAAGCCTTGAGTGTATTTCCTAGAATACTTTTTATGGCGTAGTTTTTATCTTAACACTATCAAGGTTATGGCTCATCGCTATGTGTCTAAGCGGAAGTTGCGTATATATGATTTTTTAATATTTATATTGTGCAGATTACAGGTTTCAAAGCTTTATTTATTGAAAATAAATAATATGTGTTACGCATAATTATGCGAATAAATTATTCTGTATAAATATACATATAAAGTAGGCGTAAAGGTAGTTGAGAAAATGTCTTGGTATTCTAAGAAAAAGGCGTAAAGTTGGTTGGCAAAACGGCGAAAAATTGTTAAGTAATATTGGATTAATAAAGTATATGATGAGCGTATTTATTCAAAATTTTAATTTTGACAGGTAGTAGGTGGTGATTTGATTAGTTAATAATTGTTGTGACCTTCATTCTGATGTGAGTTGTGTGTGTAGTTAGTTATATTAATGCGTCAGAAGTGGAAGTATTAGTAAGAAGATTTGTAATTTTTCTCATGAATGTTCTTAAAGAATTTTTTTCTCGTGAATCTGTTTTACATTAAGTCGTTAAAAATATATGTACGCGTCATCGTAGAAATATTTGGAAGCGTTCTTAAAAAACGATTTTATTAGGCAAGATTGACAAGCGTGAAAATTATTGAATTATTTTTCCCGATTAAAGCATTTTATGAATGTAATTTAATAAAGTTATTAATCTGAAAACGTTAGAAAACTTGTTGGTTAATTTAAAAAAAATGATTAATTTCAAAACAGTAGTAGTACATGGCTTGAAAAGGTATACTAAAAGACAAAATTAGCAATACATCTTATTTTTTAGGTAGAAGGTGATAAATTGATAAAAACAGTACAACTTCTTATAACACTGATACGCCATAAAACTAATTATTAATTTAAAATTAAACTTGTTATTTTTAATAATTTGATGTTGTTAGTAGGATACTAACTTCTGCTATGACGCATCATGATGTTTATCACTATTTTTATAAAGAGCTGGTCTTTTTATGAATATATGTGCAACATAGTATAATTAATAAATGATGTTTTTAACGTTATATATTGTATATTTTGATTGCAGAAATTTTGTCTAATTACGTCTAATACGTACGGCATCGTTTGCGTTAAAAACCTAGAGATAATTATGAAATTACTAAGCAGCATGCAGATTGCACTCGTCTTTTTGCTTTTTCTTTCCTAAATTTTGTTTAAGCTGTCAGCACTCAGTTTTATTAAACAGCAAGAATATGGATGTATTAAAAAATTTCAAGAGCTGAATATTTGTTCTTTTCAAAGAATTTCGAACGCACATCAAACAGAAGTACTAGTAAATATACTAATTATTGAAAGATAATTTAATTTTTAATACACAGTCATATTTCATCTCAGGATAAATTGTGGTATTAAGTACGATTTAGAATGAAATTAAAATTCATTAAGTTTGAAATGAAATTCGATTCTTGCAAGTGCTGTGAATAGAAATTTCAAATGAATTATTATTTTTATAAAATATTTGTAATTAATTATATGGAGAAAGTGAATTAAAAAATGGCGAAACATAATTGTTAGCTTAGAGAATTTAGTCTTTGGTTACCGGTTTACCCTGTGTGGCTTCCTCGAGGAAAAAACATCTTTGACTTAACGTTAAAATTTTTCTTCGAGTCTGAAGGCTGATGAAGCTCGAAAATGTAACTATATGGACTGAATTCAGTTTTTTTATTTTTATTAAGTACATTTTTTGGCGGACTTCTTGTATCGTGAATAGAAACTTGGACAGAAATTGCGAAACAGTGCTGTTCTCTTTTTTTTTTTGAAAAACATTGCTGAAGTACGTTTTACATTATTGCTGGCAGTTTATATACTGCGAAATTATTAGTCCAAAAGGATGTAGTCCCGAAGGACTATTACTTTCGTTTGGGCGTTTTGCGTCGTTTCACAAAAATGTCCGATTCACTTTTCAAACTGTTGCCACAAAATTTTGCAGGCCTGTATTATATTTAAAGAAATTAAATAATGAAGAATCTGCATAAATTTAAGCATGTTTCTCGCATTATGATAAAACAACGGTACCTAGAGCCATAAAAT
>KK117828.1:193084-206417 GCA_000611955.2 Stegodyphus mimosarum
ATTTTTATCTTCACCGCGCGAGACTGTATAACGGAAATTAAGATATGCTCAATTTAAAATTATTAAATAATAACTTTATTTAATATTATTTATTATATACATATTATTATAAAATATATTTTATTACATACTATTTTACTGTGAAGTCATTTACATTATTGTTGGCAACAAACTTGTCGATCGTATTAATTTTTGCCGCTGTTTTTTTTTTAATCGTATACTTTATTGCTTTATTTTTTGTTGTATGGATACAGTGTTTAGTTATTAGCACTCTATCCATGTTGATAACATGCTGTTTAAAACTGCTTTTCATTATCATTAGAGACATTATTGTTTTAGAATAGCATTGTTTTGTTTATTGTAAACAGTATTATTTGCATTAAGAGTGTTACTGTAATAAAGCTGTTCATTTTGTAATTTTTTTTTATTTTGATAGCTATTGAACTTGGCTGTTATAAGGGATATATTTAACCAACTTATACTGCGCGTAAAAGGATTTGAATTCTTTAAATCCATGCTCAGCTTCTTGTATTCTTTTATGGTAAGTAAATAATTTTTTAAGTCGCAAGTGAATGTACGTACACATTTGATACATTTTAAAATTCAATAAAATATAAATTCTTTTTTATATAAAAACATAGAACAATTTAATGAAATATATGAGAAAAATCTTATATTAATTTGGTATAAATTCTTTTAAGGACCGAGTTAAATAACCTTCTTTTTTTATGGGAGGGGGAGAAAAGCTTAGGTGGATTATTTGCAGCAAATTTCCTTTACTCCGCGACGAACACTGCGGGGGGGGAGAATTCTATACATTCTGAAACGCTACAGTATGCCGTTTTGAGACTAATAGCCCTTTTGGGCTAACAATAATAATAATATTGCATAAGATAAAAATTCAAATTTATATTTGTTTTTTGTTCTTATTGTATTGTAGAGTTCTTACTGTCTATCTGTTGTGTCTTATCTGTCTATCTGTTGTGTAGAATCTGGAGAATAGTGACTGCACCGAAGAAGGGTTTAAACTACCCTTTATTAAACTCTTTAAATTATTTACAATGTGTCAACTCGACGCTAACATACTACGCCTCTACTTGGTCGGGTAACTGAAACAGTAGAATCAACTCAAAATTGAAGATATTAACAAGCAGTAGAATTAAACTACAGGCCTCAAGCAATCCTGTATCCTACAGCGCGTAGATGAGTCTAGTGGCAGCAAGATAATAGCTGTTAAGCCACGTCTAACCAGCAATAACTGCTAAGCCGAAGTTTGCGTAACAAACACGCTCAAAGTTTTCCCAGACTCTCTAACATTCCCTTCTAGACCTCGACATTTAAACTTTTTCTCCCACTGATAGAATTTGCATTCCTCACGCGCGCTACCAAATTTAAATATTCTGGCACTTACAATTAGGAGAATGAAGGCTTATAGGAAAGTAACTTAAAATTAAATTTAACTGGTTATTTAAAATAAATATAAATCCCTACATTTGTTCGAAATCTAAAGTTTAGTCCTTTCAATTCATGTTTTTTGTTCAAGTATAACTTTGTAATTCAAATATATTCATTCGCAGCTAAATACAAAATACCTAGGCTGTCATTTCTTTCATGTAATTCTTACATGCTTAATTAATCATTAAGTAATTTACCTTAACTAAAAATAAACAAATTTCAAAACTTTCTTTAGTTCTCAGAGAAAATTTGAGAATAAATAATGACAACATACTCTCTTCTCTTTTTGATTAAATTTTTCTTCGACGCGTACATAACAATACATATGCTTGCGTGTAAATAATCATTAATCTTTATTTATTGCTTACTACGGCTTGACACGCGATGGTGTTTCGGTTCTGATAACGTTTGTACCCTTGGATGGAAATATTGCTAGAAATCTTCTTCATTACGGATTTTTGTTACTTATTGCCCAATCGGTTTCTTTTTCTTATTCATTTTCTACTGTGAAAAAAGCTGTTCCTATGTAAATGTATTCTCAAACAGAGCAATTATTTTTAGTGCAAAAAATTCGTAACTGAGCTTATTTATTTTTGACAAGTACGAATAAAAGTTAATAAAATTTGTAACTTCAAATATTAGAGCAAGCATTATATCACAGTGTGAATTAATTAGTTATATATGTAGATTGTCCGTAGCGTTGTCCGTATTCTCTTTTAATGGTAAGGAAAATCATGTAAATTAAACTTCAAATGATTAAAATCTTGGAAATCTTTGCGGCAGGTATATAAATGAAATGTATACGTTTGCCGCATAAAATTGCTTCAGGGGCTTGAGACGTCTGGCTTAAGACGCGATGTAGAATATATTTGCATTTGTTATCGAGGCATTTTTTTGTTGTTGAAGTAATTCATTTACTGGTAGTAATCATATTAAGACATTTTTGGATAGGCAGATAGAAATATGCTTTAGAATTTAACTGGACAGGTACTGAAACTCGCTCATCTCGAACACATGTGTGCGTTTGTCGACGGGCCATAGATTTAGCTGCACGTGTTCGCAGTACTGAAAAGGAAGTTTTAATGTGTCGTTGTTGTTGGAAATGGGTTTCTCGACGGAGAAAAAAGTATTCATAGTGGAAACGGTCGTGAAGGTGGATCGAATTTCGTTGAAAATGAGAAAGGCAGGGCTCTTACCGTCACCCAAGAACGATACAGGGGTTTAGTGATCGAGACATTTCTTCAGAATTTAAGGAGGTTCTGTCGTGGAAGGAACATTCAGATGAATAGACAGAGGTATCAACAGTGCGGGGTGACCAGCCGTAGAGGTGGAGAATCTCTATCCATGGGGCAGGAAAACTTTCTAGGACGAAGCATTTCGCCTTCCATACCAGTCTCATTTCCCCGATCTTACACCACCTGATGCTTACTTGTGGGGAATGTTAAAGGAGAGTGTGTTCAGCTGTGACGATTCACCAAGAACTGTACCTGCATTACGTGAGCAAATCATGTTCCAGGGGATGTTTGAGAATCTGCGTGAACGATATGAACACTGTCTACAGCGAGGCGATGCATACTCTAAACACTTACATTACGCATACCGTGGTAAATGAACACGCTAATAGTGTGTGTGTGTGTATGTTAATTTCTTTCAGGAGAAATAAACTCACAGATGACAATAGTGTAATATTATTCGTCGTTTTATTTCAGAATTGTAAATTTTGGCGGATACTGTACTTTCGAATTCAACCAGGCACATAAAATGTCTGAAAAATGACTAGTAGAAAGATGAAAAACTGAAATATACTACCGAAGCATTAGAAATTAGTTTCAGGAATTTGCTAAGACGTGTAAGTGCTGTTCCGAAGATCCGCTCGCCGCGTCGGTAAAGTCGCTGAACACTGGTAGTTGAATCCCGGAGAACGGTCTGGCCTCATGGTTTTCGTGGTATTCTCCGTGTGTAAAGTGAATAGGAGCCATTTTTTTCTTAGAAAGTCCTCCGCGAAGGTATCTCTCCCCTTAGGCAGGTACCCCTCGGTACGCGAGAACCCTTGTGAATTTTCTGTAAACAAATAAACCAAACCAAACGAAGTTGTGTGCAGTTCATAAGAGAAACCTGTAAGATAATCCAAACTATGAAACTATTCAAATTAAGCTAGAAAATATTTAAAGTGAAAGTTTTAAAATATTGATAAACGTAAGCAAATTTTAAATGGAGCTTTTGTTGATATGGTAACTGTAAATAATAGTTCATTAGGTAACTTATAAATAACTGCTGTGTATCTGCTATGCTATCTTCGCAACAACAAAGATAACGTCTTCTTTTATTAGTGCGAATTAAATCGTGCTTAATCCATTCTGGAATTATGATTTTAAGTTGTTAAATTATCCTATATATTGACTCAGCGTCTAAAACAAATTAAGTCAGATGCCTTCAGTGTCTTTTTGCCGAGAGAGACCAAAGTCAATTTTGTGTCCCTAAAAATCTTCCTTCTTGCAGGCTGGCCAGTTGCTTGTTTTTGCGTAGAAACTGTAATATTAATTGCAGAAATATTTTTTAAAAGTGTTTTAACTGTATTTGATGTTTTATGTTTTTCTATATATTTCCATTTAATATAGATATTTTGAGTTTTTGTGTGTTTTTGCCTTGTCGCGAAGTACGAACTGAATTAATTGAATGAAAAATATGTTTCCAATGAAATTCGTGGTAGTAAGTTTAAATGAAAGGCAGGAAAAGATGCGTATAATTTAATATTCCGTACAAGGAAGTCATGTGGTGTACGCATCAAGTTCTGTTTTTTTAGAAAAAAAGAATAGTTACATTTTTCATAGAGAGGTGGCACTGTAGGGGTTTTAGAAAACTACCATTTCGTCAGAGATTGTCTGGCGATCAGTGAGGGTCATCAGAAAAGTCAGGAACATAAGATGTTGCCTTTTAAAAAGTTAGGTAGAAGTCAGAAACGTCAGATGTACCCCTACAAAATCCATTGCATACAGAAACTGAAACCTATATCGAAACACGTTATGAATTTTCAAACAGGTTTTTTCCAGCAAGTGGAGAACGATGCAAAATGGATGTGTAGTGTCATGTGAACTTACGAGCCGCCCTTTTCGTTTAATGAAAATAAGTGCATTAAGAACAAAACCACTGCGTTAAGGAGAAAGAGAACACAGACGGATTGTGTAAATCGCTTGACTTCAGCCAAAGATTATAAGATATTTCTCCCGCCTTCTTGCATGCCTTCGTGGTGTAGTGGTCAGCACGCTCGGTGCGTATTCGAGAGGTCCGTGGTTCGAGTCCCGTCGAGGGCATTGCTAGTTTTTCGTCTCTCCTGCTTTCAAAAGATATAGATATGTCTCTACAAGATAACAACATGGTGCGGGCTCACTATTTGTTTCAGTAATACCTTAATACCTTTACTACAGAAGTGCTGGCTTAGCTTTTACCAGTACCTGTCTCTGCGCATGTTTATTTTTCAACGAAGATAATAGCTAAATAAAAATGAACACGTCGTCATCTTGTTTTCTGCATCGCGAGGCTAAAATTCTGTTATTACATAAACGCATGTATTTCTTAAACTAATTAAATGAATGTTTAAACGTGTATTCGTGTATATATCTGTATATTAATATATAACATTTTTGTTTGATTATAGTGATTAAGCGATATTTTTAATCCACTTCGGAATAATCCTGATTGAAGGCCGTTTTAATAAAGGCCTGTTAATCGAACATTTGTTGTAATGATAGGATGTGCAATTCCATTTTAAATGCATTTGTTTAAATTTATTACAATTTTTAATGTAATATTGATGCAAATATGTATATTAATTCTTATTTTTAGCTTGAATTGTGTGCTTTTGAACATACTCGGGGTTTAATGCCGAGAATCACATTTTACAGTTTATTTAATTGCGCATCCGTCTCCACCCTAAGTCTGTATCTTGATTATACGGTAAATAATAAATAAATTCAAACATTATTATTATTTGAATAGCCGGATAGTATCCGAAATAAAAAGAGCAAACTTATGTGCTTATTTTGTACGCTGAACACAAATGTGAGAGTCCGTAATGTGTGTTTTGTTGATATATGAGAATATACTACTTAATCAAATGTGAATGCTACGGCCATGAAATACGGAAAGTTTGTCCATGTTACAAATATTAATTTTGTATTAATTTCTCATAAGAATAATATAAATATGCTCTTATTCCTTCTATAATAACTTGAGAGGCAGTTTTAGTATTACATTTAGAGATAATCTCTGAAGCAACTTGGTTGCCTTATGTGGAGCCAAAATGAAGTTCCCCAAAAGTGAACTCAAATATTTTTGAGGAATTAATTTTTAATTAACTAAAAAACTGTAACTAATTTTTGTTTCGGTCTGACTTTCATCTTACTCATTGCAGAGTTCTTACAGAACGCATCTTAAAGACTTCTTATAACTTAAGTGCGTTCAGCTTCAAGAGGACAGGTAATAGTTTAAAATTTGTTAAAAATTTGTGACAATAGGGTATTTTCTCCATTCTTTCTGCATGCCTTCGTGGTTTAATTGGAAGCATACTCGACGCGTATTCGAGAGGTCCAGATTCGAGTTAGGTGAGGGCATTGCAAATTTTTCCTGTCTCCAGCTTCAAAATAACCTAATGTCTCTACAGTGGCGCCCGAACTGAAAGATTTGGCGATTGCGTCCGCTAATCCCCAGTTGCATTTCTCCCTTCTTCCAGCATGCTTTCGTGGTGTAACGGTAGCATACTTGGAACGTGTTCTAGAGGTCCAGGTTGAGTCCCGGCGAGGGCAATGCTCATTTTTCACGTTTTCTGAATCAAAAAATCTTGAATGACCTATACAAGTTAATTTTGCGGAACGCAGTTTCGCAGTACGTGCAATCCATTAATGACACAATTCTAGCTTCCGACGATGGTTTAATATACTTCAGTGAATATTATTTCATTATAGATATTATTCTTGCATAAAAATTGCTTTGCATATCTAGTGTTAAAAAATTAACTTAATAATTTTTTTTTATTTTTTAAAGGTTTTTATTTCAAGTGAAATATCAAAATCCAGCCTACCTTTTCTTCCAGCGGTGACTGTATTTCCTTCAATGTTGAAACAACATTCAAATTAGAAACAGCATAAGAATAAACAGGCCACAAGTAGACTAACACTAGAATATATTTAAAACAACATTAAAAGTTACAATTCAAATTTTTTATCTCTAGAATACACCGTTAGCATGTTACGGGATACACCGTTCTCTCCGCTCGCTCGAAGTGCGTTGTTGGTTAGAGAAGAGTTGAGTTGCAGTGTGCTTCTCACAAACGATAACTATGCACGAAATTTTAAAGGCTCCGTTTTTAACATCTAGAATTGGTTCAGCATTAGAAAGGACGTACTTGGGCTTGATCATACATAATTCCAAATGGGTAGGTTGCTACATCGGGTCAAATCGGGAATTTGTTGGTAATTATAAATCTTAAAAATAGTTGAAACAAGCAGCCTAATCAGTTCAATTTCCAAAATTCTTTTTTTAGCTATTAAAACAGTCTAAAACGGAATACGTGTTAGATGGATGTTAAAACATTTCATAAAACGGTTATCAAAAGTGTAACTTATAGACGTATATCTTAATATCATAATTAACTAAAAACTACTCTTTACATTTTTTTTTACTGCATGGTTATTGAATCTTCCATAATTCTGGAAAGGTTCAGTTCTGAGTTTTGTTGGTAATATAGAGGATCCAAAATACAAGCTCGTCTGACCATATCGTGGACTTGCGAAAGAAGATTAAAAATTAAGTTTATTTTAAACGTCCGAATAAATAACGAGTAACATGCATTTTGAACACCATTTTTATGTATAAATTACAAATTAAGACTTTTTTCATTAATAAACTAACTTTATTGCCTCTGTTGCTCACTATAGTAGTACTGTATTATTATAGCACTAATTTAATCTTCTGTAAAACGAGGACTGGTATTGTTGCCAGTCAGATCTGCAGTTTGAGAAATTTTATGGAAATTAACGTCAAATTTATATTGCTGAGTTCTTCCCTATTTGCTTTGTTTTTGAGATTGGGCCTTTGGAACGATTTAAAACGTCTTTCAGCCAAACATCATCACTTGAGTAGATACCTGCCTTCATTTGTAGTGTTGCGTTTTGTACGGGTTCGTGGATTTGGAGTGATTAACGACAGCACTTGATGTAATAAAATTATAGCAGAATTTTTTAAAAGCAGAGAGCTAAAGTTGTAATATTAAAAGCAGAGAGCTAAAGTAAAAGTGTAATAGCTTTTATTAAGACGATCTGTTGCGACAGGAATTTGACAAGAATATCAGATGAAGGTACATTTGAGCTCTCAAGCATATTATAAACATAGTATCAAGCTGACCTTCTCTGCAGCCCTTTTTTTGCAGTACTGCCAAGAAAGTTCATTTCATGCTTTTGTTGATTGGATACAAGAGAATATCTTAACAACAGTGGTTTACTAACTGGGATTATTACACACGTAAAAGCGAAAAATACATATTATGGGTCATCAGCTTGCATATAAAGTATATTCTCGTATCTGGAGCACAGCGTATTCGATTTTGAAAATTATTTTACTACCATTATTACTGTAAAAGGCAAAAGATACTATTGCTTCCTTTTGTATTTCCAAATGTAAATTACCAAAATGCGTATGCAAGAGTAGATAAAAATCTTTTTAAGTAAATAAATTTAGCTTGCAAAAATGTTAGATAAAAAGCCAAATGAATTCTATAACTCTTCACGAACTTACGGAAGAGGGGGGAAACATGATTTTGACATGGAATGAGATTTTGTAATTATATTTTTGGTGTTGAGGAAAGCCGTTAGTGGAATTTGGTTTTAAAAGTTCATCTTGACAACCTTGATGAAAAGAGCGTCAGATAAAAGTTATATCGCCAGCTATGATAGAGAATATCAGATAGACGCTTATCCAGAATTTGTATATTTTAAGAAGATATTTTAATGAATGATGTTTTCAGTTGCACTTAAGGAACATTGTCAGCAGAAACAGGCTTGCTTCCTCTTTTAGAAAAGATTTGATCAGTATATGGAGCATAAGCTTTTAACACACATACTTTGCTTGTATTAATACTTTATTTTTTGAATAGAGAACTCGGAATTTATTTTCTAATAATGTGTTATATATATTTCCGTAAGTATACTTTTTTATATTACTGAACATTTTTAATTCTTTGTACGAAGTAAGAGAAGTATTGTAATCGCGAAAAATTTCAGATATTATATTTCAAAGGAAATATCCATTTTGACCGTTCCCAAATCCATTTTGACTACTTCTTTGCCTGACGTCTGTACGTACGGACAGAATAAAGTACCCTTTTTCTAAAACGGATTGTAAAATGGATTGAAAATGGATTTTTAGTGATACCTGTACGTACGTCAGTATGTTTGTATCTCGCCTTAGACTATTATATATATATATATATATATATATATATATGTATATATATATATATATATATAATTGAATTAATATATTAATAATTGTATGTATAAATACAATTACATTATATATACATTTTATATATAAATTATTTATTAATATTTTATATAGTCCCATATATATATATGTGTATATACATATGGGACTGCTATAACGAAGAACCCTAATCCCTAACCTATTTCTTTATGTATATGTGTGTGTGTGCAGTTTTGTTTATGGGATTCATTCGTGCATGTTCATAATTTGTTGAAAAGATTACGAATTATAATTATGAATATTTTATTATATTTCGTTATTCTTATTATAATAAACGTTTTCGAATGTTTGGAATAATAATGGTAGGGAGAACAAAACGTATATCCGGCACTCATTAATCATCCGTGTTAATGTTTTAAAAAACTAAACTCTTGAAAGTTCTATTTGAAGCATTAAGAAGAGGGTGAGGAAGAGTTTTGATTTGTGTCTACCATTAATATGTTTTAAAATTTTAATTACCCTTTTAAGAAAAATTATTTCCAGCTTTATTATTTCATCTAATAATTTAACATTTCATTAACAATAAACGAAAGGCAGTATTAACACCCTAAACTATTCTTCCTAGAATGGGATAATCTTTTTGATAAAAGATTTAAAAAAAATTTTCTCCTAATAATTTCTTTAAAATTCAGTCCACTGCAGCTCAAGCGTAGGAATTATTTAATTATTTTTCTATTTTCTTTACCGTTCGTATTTGTTTTTTCACGAGCGTGTATACATATATATGTGCGTATGTGTTTACCCAGCTGAAAAGTCCTTATAGGGCAGAAAAATTGTGTTTCATTTCATAGGCGTAGAAGGAAGTCATGTGGTTGTTCACAATGGATTTTTTTAGCGTAACCATTTTACTGTACACTGCAGAAAAAAAGGGTGGGCAGATCTATATCTCCCTTTCTATTGGACTGAATGACGAAATTGAAATTGCGTTTTTCATGTCTCCAAAGTGCGACTTAAGATGTGTATTATTTATACATGGCATTGTTCAAATATAGGTATTTTGACACAAAATCCTGTTTTTTGTGAAATGACATGCCAGTTTTTTTCCATATTTCGATTCTACGACTCAAATTATGCCAAACTCCCAAATTTTGTAAAAATCGTACGAGTAGTTTTTAAAAAATTAGAAATTTCGTGGGCGTGGGTTGACTTTGTCAGACAAGTGAGCATGAATAACAACAACAACATGTGGTTTACGCCGCACTTCGTTAAAATTATTTGAAAATCAGAACGTTATGACTTTTTTTCCGCTCCTGCACAATGGAGGGGAAAGAAAAATAGATTACCATATATTAAGAAATTTGCCAAGTGAATTATTCTTGGGTCAAACTGAAAAAAGTTTTGCGAAGTTGAATTTTTAAATTCTCGATAAATTTTGCGCAAAATTTAAAAAATTTAATTTTTAGGCGTAATTTGAGTCGTAGAATCGAAATATGGAAAAAATTGGTATACGTCAAAATACCTGCATTAGAGCAAAGCTGTATATAAATCCAATATATATATTCGAGATAAGGAAAACGCAATTTGAATTTCATCAATCGGCCCAGTAAAACGGGACGTATAGAGGGGAACTATCTCCCTCTTTTTTTTTTTTGCGCAGTGTACATGCTATTTCTGTCATGCTTGATGTAATTGAAATTTCATCTGTTGAATTGTGTTTTCTGGAAAATTTTTTAGTGTAGTAGAAAATATGCTTATGTTATTTTATATAGTAAGTTTTATTATCAGTATTTAGTTTTAGTAAAATATTTTATTAGAACATGAACCATTAAACAGAATTCAGTAAAGTGTTTAAATTTAAAAATACATTTTTGCGTCTTTAATATTTTAATATTAAGGATCTTATGTTAGTAGTTTTTCGGTTTTGAGGACCATTCTGTCAAGTTTATAGGACGCTAGTTGAGGTTTAATGCCATCATCAATGCGACGTAGCAAATAACCATTTTTCAGTGTTTTAAGTGTTTCCATTTGTCGTGGCATAAAATCTTAAATTATCTTTCGAATTGTAACTGTAGTTGTGTTACAGATAAAACGATTTAAAAGCAACAGCTATATTTTTTAATAATTTATATGGGGAGTTGTTGTCTTTTGAAATAATGCAGGTAACTGCAGGTGCCGTGTAATCATAGGATATATTATTAAATATTACGTGTATTATAGAATAATCTTTTGCAGATTGCTTAACTCTGAATTTCTTCTTCAGTGATTACATCAGCATCCATTAAAACGATCCTTCCTTCGTATTGTTATAACGATTAACATACAGTTAGTTGTTACATTATGAAAATAAAATCATATCTAATTTAAACAATCGGATTTCACAGTTTCGTTGTTCTGATGCAAAATTAGAAAATAAAAAAATCTGAAAGCTTTCAGATTTTATATTATGTTCAAAGAGACGTTTATTTAGCGTTTTGTGTGTTACCGTTATTTATTAAATATCATGTTTTTCGCACTTAAACCACATAAAATTCAGTTCAATAGCAATATCACAAAATATTTAAAAACAGCATATCTTTAAAATTTCCGATACGCAGTCTCGCGCAGTGGAGGTAAAAAAGGTTTTTCCACTGTACAGTGTTGCCATTGCTCGCTTTAAAATCGTTGAGTTTGTTAATGAAAGAAATAGATTAAAAATATTGGAAATTCAAAATTCGGTCTTCCAGGTGCCCATGTTTGGGTGGAGAATTACGTTAATCAAAATTCGATGGCTCTAGGTACCGTTGCTTTTTGAAAATGCGAGAAACGTATCTACATTCATGCACATTTTCTTTTATTTAATTTCTTTTCAAATAGTACTGGACGGTAATATCTGGTGGCCACAACTTGAATAGTGATTCAAACCTTTTACAGTGATCCCGTTTCGAGTGTGATAGTCCTTCCTGAGCTAACGCTCCTTTGGGCTAAAAATGTATATATAGTCCGTTTTAGGAGCTATTGTTCTAAAATTCTTTCTTGCCTTTTATGTATTAATCCACAGACAGGAATTTGAAGCAGTTTTGTTGTACTGTTTGCTACGTCATTTCTTAACTAGCGATTTGCATTTTTATTTTTTCTAGGACTCTCCATTTTGTATGTCTTAAACTATGTAATTTTTGCGGAGAGTACAGGTTTTGCAGTTGGATATGGTCATGTATCAGTCAACGGAAGTCTTAGTAATAAACTGGCTTGTATGAGGAATTTTTTAATTAGAAAATGAATCGGAAGCAAATTAGAAATAATTACGTTTGAACTTTGACCTGTGGTTTTTCAAAACGGTGAAAGGAATAAGCGCTGAATGGGTGAATAACTAACAACTTTAATAAATAATAATTATGATTTTCTGGATGAATACATTATAACAAGCTATTACTTAAAAATAACTGAAAGTTTCAGGTTTAAAATTACGTCCAAAGGGCCGTTTTTTTTAAAAACATTTGTGTGTTACCTTTATTTATTTAAAGATCATGTTCTTCGCACTTAAACCATAAAATTCAGTTCAAGAGCAATATCGCAAAGTAATTTTAAAATGAGCATATCTGTAAAATTTCCGATACACAGTCTGGAGATAATTTTTTTTTCTGTACAACGTTGCCATTGCTCGCTTTGAAATCCTTGAGTTTGTTCATCAAAACTTCTTTAAAGTTTTACAAAATATGAAATCGATAAAACAAATTCCAAATTTCAAATTTGGACTTCTAGATGCCTATATTCGCAGTAGGAGTTTACATCATTCAAAACTGGATGGCTCTAGGTACCGTTGCTTTACAGCAGTGCGAGAAACATACATGCATTCATGCAGATTCTTCATTATTGAATTTCTTCAAATAGAATACAGGTCGATAATATTTGGTGGCAGTGAAACGGATATTCAGAGTTATTCGACGCAAAATCGCAAAACGAAAACAATAGTCTTTCAGGGACAAAACCTCTTTGGACTAATAATTATGATTTTCTGGATGAACACAGTACAACAAGCTACTACGTTTAAAAAAAAACTATAAATTGCCCAATTGTCCTGTCTTTCCTGACTGTGTTTTCCCTCAATAGGAATGACGGGGTTTGGAGAAATAAAACGTTTCAAATCCTTGTTACTTGGCGCTTAAAAAATCAGTTTTAATGTTTTTGAAAAGCATCGTAAATCTTGGTGACGTTTGACACTATCTCTTGTTCTTTTTATATACACTCACGTTTGTGAAAATTGCAACACCAAGAAGGAATCGTCATAATTGAATGCAATTTAATACACAGTTGAGTGGTAGTGGTACAAATAAATGATTAAATGTTCAAAGCAAACAAACAAGAACAAGAGATCAGAATCAGTATTTTGTGTGGCCACCACGCGCCGCAATAAGTGCTGCTACAC
>KK117828.1:207389-251795 GCA_000611955.2 Stegodyphus mimosarum
ACCATACACGCCTCGCTACAGCCGTCTATTTATTCGGATCCATCAGCCGTTCAGA
This sequence comes from Stegodyphus mimosarum, assembly GCA_000611955.2. NCBI lineage: Eukaryota > Metazoa > Arthropoda > Arachnida > Araneae > Eresidae > Stegodyphus > Stegodyphus mimosarum. The sequence goes on from KK117828.1 coordinate 207,445, forward strand.
GGGCGCTGCTCAGCATACGCATGCGCTACGGATTTGCAATTCTAATCATTTGCATATCATGCGCTACTTTGCATTTCCTGAAAATTTCAACTCACTCGCGTAAGTCCTTCATGGTGTTGCAATTTTCACAAACGTGAGTGTATATATATATTCTTTCCTGACATTTTAAAGACCTAGGCTGAAATTAAGTCTGAAAATCCGTAAAATTAACAGGAATAAATTAACGGAAATTACAGAAATGAACTTAATAAAACTTGCAATTAAATTAACATTCAGGAATTTGAAGCACAAATGCGAAGCGATACAGCATTGCTGTGCTGCCAGATTTATAGTTCAAAGAGGTGTAATTCAAATGCGGACGTCGTTTCGATTATACTTTTTCTCCAGGTGGTCCACGAGAACTCTGAGAATGTAATGTACAAACGATTTAGTAGAACGGAAATTTGGGGAACGATGAGTGCGAGAAAAAACAAGGGGGGAGGGAGAATTATTTATGGAACTTCATTCGTGACCAAAAATGGCGAAAGAATCATACGGGAAAACAGTTGCTGTTTGAACCATAGACATTCTGCTGTGTTTCTTGGCCTTAACTTGTAACTAATTTCGTTTATGAATGAACATTTAAAGTTGTTTAAGTAGAAAATTGAAACAGCATGACATAAATCACTGCATACTTATTTTCACTTTACGTTGCATGAATGTATTGCCTTTGCTTTAAAGTTATTTTTGCTGTTCAGTTCAGAATTGTCTCTAATACTGTCGTATTGGTTCAAAGTAAATGTACCTACACCATCCCTACTAATTAAAACGCCAACAGATTCTTCATATCATGTCAGTAAGCTGGAACAGGTTGACGTTGGTTCTTTGCCTTATAACCTGTGGAGACTTCACAGGGTAAACGAAAAGATGACACTACAGGGAAAGACTTGTAGACAGACAGGGGCGAATTGAATATAACTTTTATTGCTAGATACGAACTGATTTTTAGAAACTTCTCTTTCATCACACATTGATCATCGGAACAATGCGCACCCCACAATTTCATATAGAGTATCCCATTTCAGATAACGGCCTAGTTAGTTGCACGACCGAAGCAAAGGGACCGAAGTAGCGTCTTGACAGCAAGAGAGCCGAAGCTGAAGTGAGCAGTTATCCAATATGAAGGCTTACCAAGAGAAGGTTTTGGTTTAGGTTAGACAGATTTCAGTTCTCAAAATTTTGAGTTCAGGCTCCGGATTAGCTACGTCGACAGCGTTATGAAAGCCACGCAAAGATGGATTGATCTAGAAATGACGCAGTTCAGAGAAATTATCACGACTTTTAGAATATAGAGGAGGAATTAAGGGGGAGGTTACTGCTAGTTTAAATTATAATTTTGATTTGCATATTTTTAATCTTACATAAATATATATGTTAGATGATTCTATAAAATAGCGATATGATTGAATTGGACTTTTAGATGCCATGTAGTTGAATAAATTATTTTTTGTTTATTACGTAGACAGTTCATGTATGAATTGGACTTTTAGATGTCATGTAGTTGAATAAATTATTTTTTGTTTATTACGCAGACAGTTCATGTAAATTTAAAATCTTGCGTTATCTGAGGTAATTGTAGCATTTGTGTTTCATTTCATTTTTGTGTACTAAAAGCAGATATCAAAAATCGCCACTGACTAAATTTCCAACGCTTGAAACGTTGCTTTGCGGTGTCTGGAGAACTTTTCATTCGTTTATTAAGCTCCTCCCCATCCGTAGCTGTATGCAAATGAAGGCAAAGTAACATTCTTTCGTTAAAAAATACATTTCGACATTCTTCTGTCCTAAGCGATAAACTGGGGTCATTTCACCGGATAAGGTAAAGCGCTGTATCCAATCGGCTAGCCGGTGTTCTTTTGTTCGTAGTTGAAGCAACACAATTTGAAATCCGGCTGTGACCTTGTTGCGTTCGTTTATTTTTATGTATTTATTTCTTTTAACTTTTTCAGCTTGTGTACGCGTGCATATTTGAAAGCTTCACTCTGGACAATTCGTTTTTCAAGGTGACTTAGAAAGTTAATGCAAATACCAAGCAGTGTCATCTTCAGCCATGTTTGCTCCGAACTTTTAATATTTCTCCTAGTGTTACGCTTTATACCAAACATGGCTTAGTTGAAATTTCTCTTTGTGATTTTGCCGTAAACTAGACCGTTACTGAATTCGAACATTTGCTGCTGTTATTTAGAGATTTGTTCAGATTTTAAATAAATTTTTAAAGTTTGTGAGATCATTAAACGCTGCCTGTTAATTATACATAATGACGTAATTAGCGTTTCGAGTGCTACCATTTCTGATTGAATAAATGTGCACTTTTCATTAACTAACTTTCAGTATAACAAGCTACGTAGTTGAAGCGCCCTCCGCTACTCAGACTTTACGGAGATTGAAGAGGGTTTATTGACAAGGATGGGGATGGTTTTTTCGAAATCTAAGTAAACCAGTGATTTTCCTCTTATTTTGGTTCAAAATGAATTGTGCACAATTTTACCAAGCTTGAAGAAAAATATGAAACAGTGTAGAATAACTCGACGCCATGTAACAGTTTAGTAAGAGCTGGAACTTGCTTTGCTATCGTTTTTTTTCTTTTTTTTTTTTCGGAGATGAGCGTTAGGAAAATCACCATCCACTTAAAGCGATTTCTTCACCATTTTCGAAATATTACTCGAAAACAGATATAATTATGCTTTAAAGGTTTTACACTGTTCTGAAAAGTTTTTAAAGAAATGGTACAATCTGACAGTTGTCGTAAGCATTGATAGCTAAAACATACCAACGGCGACGTCAGCCTAAGATATATGACATGATTTCTAAACTGAAAGTGTGTAGAAACGTTAGTATTTATTTTTTTGTTAAATATATATATATTCCTTGCTTAGCAAGTATGGCTTTCACTGATACAGGAATGCAACAACGGTGACGGAAGCGCGACGTTCTAATATAAACGCTCTGAATGTGCACATTTGTAAGATAGTTTTACTAAATCTTATATAGACAGTGACCTTTCTCTTGTTTTGAAGGTCAGGTGTGCAAAATTTGATTTTAATGAATACAGCTAGAGTAATTTCATGGGTAATTTCAAGTGTAATTTAATTATTAATAATTAAAATATTAATTAAGTAACAATAATAATTAAATAATTAATCTGCGTTTATTTCTTTTAAATCTCTTAGTTTATTAATTAATGACATGATAAATTTGAAAGAAAAACTAAGTATCATATGCTTTCCTGAACGACAAAACGCTGCATCGTGGAAGCCAAAAGTATATTAATTTGGGCATTGGCAACACATTTCTTTTAAATCTCTAAGTTTGATTATTAAATTCGAAATACCAGTGTATTTGGAGTGGTAACAGACTTCTTTTATGTCACCGTAATTTCAGATTAAATTTGAAACAAATGTCTTTGTATTACAGATTTAAAGGATTATTTTTATGTGTTGCATAATGATTATTTTTTAAAAATTAAAAAAAAAATTATTTTATTATTATTATTATTATTATTTTAATATTTTTTTTCAAGATATCTTTGTACTCAAAAAAGAAATCCGCGAGCCTGCTCTTGAGCTAAGTTATATACAGATGTTTCTCAATTTAATGATGGCTTTACATATAGGCTTTTTGTACGAGCCATAGTTTTATCCAGTACGACTAACTTGCCTTAACTTTTTTATCAATTTCAGTTGATTATAGGATTTATTATGAAATAACTCGAGGATTATCTTAACTAAAAGAAACAGGCTTATAATCATGGTCAGGATTCTGTTTAACCCATGGTGAACTATCATTTTATCAATCTTAATTTTGTTGAAACCCCTAAGCCGGATTACTATAGTCATATCAATAACATGATTCTTGAAGCCTGTCCTTGGTACCTGTACACTGCTGTTAGATTTAATGATGACGTTATACATTGTGTTGGTAAATCAGTTCTTAAATTAAAAACATAATTTGAGTGTGCTCCGAAGACATATCCCTAGATAAAATCATTTAAAACATTACCTATTTATGCTTGGAATATGGTATGTAGTTTATTCAATGTTGAATTAAAGTGCTTTTAAATATTCGTCATTAATATGCAGAACTAAAAGTGCACTAGGCTTGAAGAATTTTTTTTTTTTATTTTTCATTTTTTTATTTTAATTGTATATGAAAAAGCTTACGAAAGCTGAGCGTTACCCTGTTGGTCTCTGCCCAAGGTGTTAGCCATGGAAAATTATCAGCTTCAAGAAATCTGAGGCGGTTGAACTTTAATAACGAGAAGGTAGGTAGGTAGGTAGGTATGTTGGAGTAAACAAAGTCATTAATTTCACTGTCTTTTTACGAAGCTCGACTAAGCTGTTTGAGGGCATTGGGGCATGGATACTCATTTAATGATGTTGCAGGTGGAGTCCTTTTCAAGGAGATCCGAAATTTAGCTGTGCACTCTATTTCTTTTGTAGTAAGAAGGATCATACTGTATTTTTTTACCAACACGCTTTCGCATAAGCGGTTTGTGCACTGCAAAGATTGTTGCGAAATAAGATCACTGCTAGATGCGTAGTATTAAACAGTCCGTCGTAAAGACGAAAATTGTTTGAATGGAACAGGCGTAAGTTAGGTCCATTTACTTCATTGGAATCCTATTATAATACGTGTTGATGTTAGAAACCTATATATAAATAGTCTTTCCAGATATTTAAGGTGTTTTGCGTTACCATGCACTTACCATATCCGCCCCTTGGCAGTTGTTGTTTCATGAAGCATTGCATTACAGCGATGACCAATGCTTTCAATGTCATTGCTTTCCTTTTTGTTTAATTTGATCGCAAAACACTTCCGTTTTTCCAGACTTCTTGCAATCTTATTTAACGTTATGTTAGCATATATTTAATATATTTATAATTTATACTTGCCAAAAGTGTTGCTTGCCATCGTATATAAGACATTTAGTTTACCTTCCACGGAGTTTCGCTAATAGACAATTCTCAACTTTCTCCCATTTTACAAAACATAATATTTTAAATTTAATTTTAAAATTTGATCAACTAATTTTTGTCACAAACAACGATTCAGAAGGAAAGGTGACGATGTAGGCGCAGTTCTTAATTTATTCTTCCCTCCCCTATCGATGACCATCTATCCGTAAATGACCTTTAATATTCCATTTAACATTTTTAATGCTTCATCTAAATTTACTATATTACTTCCTCACGCATTAGAGGATTAGTCGTTTCGATAGTCACGTTTGGTTTCAATCTGTTTATAAAAATCGTATTCTAATTTATGCAATTTTAAAAACACACTTAATTTATGACATGGCAAATTTTAATCCGAGTAATTTATTATGACATGTTGAATTTAAATATAGTTAATTTATGACATGTCGAGATTTTATGAATATTTTGGGCATTATTTTAGTTGATAAGGATGTTCCTGACGCCAAATATTACTATCAGAATCTTTGTTATTTAATTTTGTCATGATGATTGCGGAAGAAAAACTGTCGTGCTGTTGAATACACTTTCATAAATAGCACTCAGTAATACTTTTATACATCTGACCATGATACTGACCATATTGTGAGCAAAGGATACTCAACGTATTAAAATGCTGTGAATTTACACGTAACGAATACGCGTCTTGCTAATCACGCCCATTTATGATGAGCTACAACTGCAGTAAGAACCTGAAAGTACCAACATCAGTTATTACGTCTGATTTTACTTCGGTCATTCAAGAATGTTTCTGTATTATTATTTCGTGTCGAAAGAATTAAGCATTAAGGTCTAAGCTTTCTCTGAAGGTTCACGTTTTAGTCCAAAGGGGCAATTTGCCCTGAAGGACTATTAATTTCGTTTTGGCATTTTGCGTTGAAAACTATAAACGGCGAATCACTTTTCAAATTGTTGCCACCAAATATTAGAGGCCTCTATTATATTTAAAGAAATTAAATATTGAAGAAGCTGCATGAATGTATGTATGTTTCTCGCATTGTGATAAAACGGCGGTATCTACAGCCATCAAAATTTGAATAACGTAATTTTCCATAGAATATGGGGATGTGGAAGCCCTAATTTGGAATTTGAAATTTGTTTTATTATCGATTTCATATTTTGTAAGCTTCTTATTTTGAGAGCTAATTTTTTAAAAACTACTCTTGCGATTTTTACAAAACTTGGCAGTTTGCCATAATTTGACCCTTAAAATCGAAATATGGAAAACAATTGGCATGTCATTTCACAAAACGTCGGCTTTTGTGTCAAAATACCTATATGAAAGCAATGCTATATGTAAATCTAGTACATATCCTAAGTCACACTTTCGAGAGTTGAAAAACGCAAGTTGAATTTCGTCAATCGGCGCAGTAGAACGGGAGCTATAGAACTGTCTTCCCCCACCCACGCCGTGTACATGTCGGTGAGGTGTCTAATCGATGAGGTTAGGTCCCTGGTAATCAAAGAAAAGGATCGACAAAAACCTTTGCAGCGGTGCGACAGACTGCATTTTCTTTCGATGGTGGTTATTCTTTTCTGTTGTCGGAATTCCTTGTACTAATTAAGTGCTGGGTTAGGCTATAAAATTTCTTTTCTGTACATTGAATTCAGTCGACAGCAATACTTTCAGCTGATATGAAATGAATCACAAACTGTTGCGCAAACGTGGGGGAACTCACCACTACTGTCGTTTAGGTTTGAAGGTCGAACCTCTACATGCGAGTGAAACAGAGGTTTAATATATTGGCAAGTAAAACAGAGGTTATATTGGCCAAACAAAAAGAGTGTTAAAGTTTCGTATCAAGGAACAGGAATCTTATGTCCGGAAGGGCGAAATTAACAATAGCGTATAATAGTTGGAAATTTAATCATAATTTTGACTTTGGATCTGCAAAAATTATCCAAAAGGCTTCTTCCGTTGGTGAATTGGATTTTCTTGAGGCTTTTCATATTCACAAAGATTTAGCATGCTTAGTGAATGATTTTAAGTCCAATCCAGTCTTTCCTAACGCTTTTAAAATTCTATTAACGTAATTTAGTTATTATTTTTGCCAATAGATGGCGTTGCCTCCTCGCGCATGGTACTACTCGAGGGTATAAAAAGTCGTTACTGATGTTGAGCTTTTCCTTTTCAGGAGCCGATAACGCTGCATTGACTAGCAGCACTTCGGCTATATCTATATGGACTGCTTTTCCCATTCTAGAAGTTTCGTTCTCCTGATGAGGAGGGGCCTGTAGCTGCCCTCGAAATCGATTGAATGTTTTGATAAATGTACGCCAAATACAAGGTTGTTTCAGCGATTTTGAGAGGTTTAATAACTATGTAAGCGCAGTGGACAAGTTTATCAATAAGCTAATTGGTTTTTCTTTGTTTCTGCATATCTTGAAACCGAGGGCTCGATGCATTTATTTATCAAGCAAACCTTATGGTTATTTAGTGACTTGTGATAGGAATCAATGAATCAGTAAAATTTTGATAATAATGCCATTTTTTTGACATACAAATTTCAGTTTCAATACACAACGATTTGAAGTGTTGCTAGCCGGTACTTCGCAGCAGTCCATCCAGCCATTTTTTTTTATTTCTCTGAAAGGGGCAGAGTCAAACGAAGTAGCAGGAATAAGCGAAGCGCGTTTCTAAGGGTTACCGAGCAAATGGCAGAGCTCTCTAATAACGTAATACAATTATAGTTATTAAAACTTCACACACACAAAAGCAGAATAATTTCTGTTTGTCTCTTTTTTAATCCCGCCAGAGAGGTTGCCTAGCTAAAATGTAAATTAAGTATTGTTGCTATTAAGTTACCAAACATTTTTGTTTGAAATTCATCATTAGCTGAAAGAGAAGAATTACAATAAAAAAAAACACTGCTATAGTCTCGGTGAAATGTAATAACAACAGGAATGTGTGGATGTTTTTCATTACTATCAGAATCATATTGAAAATGGTATCAAATTTGAGAATTAGTAAAAAAAAAAAAAGGTATTTCAGTTTTTATTAGCGAAGTATAATACTTTAATAAATTTCTTGAAACTGAATTCTGTAAAATGCCGTAAGTTGAAAAATGTTTGTACGTTTTCTAACTTTTTGTTCTGATAAGTTACACAATGTTATTTAGAAGATAGTAAATTAAAAGATCTGCACTGTTTGGTATAGCAACGAATTCGTATTTCCCATCTAAAGTGATTAGAGCCAAATGAAGACAACATTTCAAAGAATATGTTTCTTAAATTGATGTTGGTTTTTTTTTTCGTGAATTGAAAGAGCTTAAAGTTGATTAATTAATGGTTTAGGGCAATCTAATACATCTGTAGTCTGTTAGCTGGTATAGCAGTAACGTTGTGTGTGTTAAAAAGAATACTTAATGAGGGATTTCTTGAGGAAATTGGCCTGAATTCACGTTAGATACGGGAAAACTACGAAAACCCCATATAGTGTGATTTATTCGCATGAAAACGAACTGCAGATCTTCAATGGTCTTATCCACTGCCAGAAGGAGTGCGAAAAAGTTTGAAAAGTTGCTATCTTAGATGCTAATCGGTAAAACAAAATTAGCTGTAGGTATGCGAATTTATTACTTTAAAGAGGAGACACATGTTTTATTAGGAAGGATCGAATCATCGTGTTATTGAAGATGTTGTAGCATGCGTTTAAAATAAGTGAGTAGTTTAAAAGAACGGTTAAGAACAAATCTCAGGCAGGGTTTGAAGCTTATTATTTTAAGAAAGTATCGTTGGAAGCAATTTGAAATTTATGATCATTGCAATAGAAATGGAAAATTGCCAACAATTCTGATGTTATATATTTGATTGCTCATTCTGGAAACGGTTAGTATTTTACGTACTTTAAATATGCACCATATTGAAAAAAATTATGTGGCGTTTATTTTCGAAACCGTTCATTGTAAACGTATAACTCAAATCACAAAAATGTTTTGAATTACACAGATATTCATGTTCGGGCACTTTATACTTAAAAAAATCAGTCTTTCGGGAAAAAAGTAAAATAAAACAACGAATGTCAAAACTTGACATTTAAGTTTAAAATATATTTTAAGTTTAAAATTTCAGTCATTTTATATGAAAATTTAAGGGATTGAAGCGAAATTTATAAGTATGTATTTAACTAAAATAAAATGAGTTTAGTAAAAAATTCTTGACATTTAATTTAGAAATGAGTATTCTTCCGCAGACTACTGTAAAAAGTATTGATCATAAATTTTTCAAAAAATAGGTATAGAATGCATGTTCTACAAAACAGTGGCAGACTTAAGTATTGGAACATAGCTAAGTGTCAACATCATTTGCATGAAATAAAAATAGTGAAAAATATTTCTAGTTTGATAATTATTCTAAAAATATAAAATTACGTGGGAATGGAATATTAATAACTTATTTTTATCATCTCAAAATATGTGTAAAAATTCTTTTAAAGAACATTATCACACTATTAAGGTCATAAAAGATCACTGAATGATATTAAAGGAAAGGAAAAAAGATCAAGCTCTATTATTTTCTGATCATCCCCAGAAGATAAAAATTCCAAATTTTGGAAGTAAATATATCGGTCAATTTTTGTCGTATGGAAGTCAAACGTTTTCAGTTTTATTTTTAACAATGATGACTGTGGGAACCGTATAAAATATTAAGAGTTAGCTGTATTTACTAAATTGCCTTAACTTTTTATATTTAAAAAGGCCAATGTCGGAGACATACACTTAACGTTTAATACGTGCTTTTAATACGTTTGCTGGTAACAAAATTAGTTAAGTAAAATATTATTTGCATAACTTTCCCGTCGACTGTAAAAATTGATTAAAACCTCGTTCAGTTGATTGAAATCTCGTTCTCGATTCAATCAGTTCAAAATTATAGACAACGCTTCCACATAGGACTAATCTGGTGGATGATTTTCTGGGAAGTAAGCATATCAACGTATGATTTGGCCGTTTGGTTTGTCAGATATACAGACGTAAACTCTATGGAACATGCCTAGGACACTTTCCCTTCAACCTCCCAGAACCCTCAAAGAGTACGCAGGGGTTCTTGAATGGTTACTTCGATACTATCCAAAAACAGTGTTGCTGATGAAGTAGGACCGATTGTTATCACAGGGAGGCATAAATCCCTCATTCCCAGTATGATGTCCTGTTATGAGGAGCTGTATGACTTGTTAACTAACTCCTTTGCTGTTCAATGTTCAGACTTTGTTTTAGATCTTCCTGCGCTGATTAGCCTAACAAGAGGTCGTGCGTATGTACCACCACTGTTGTACGGTATGTGCTTTTGTATGATACGAACCTGTGTCCATACAAAATCTGTCCTATTTTGGAGGAAAAAAACCAGAACCAAATTAACAAAATTCTGAGAATTATCTTAATTTTGAACTCTAGTGTACCGCTGAATACTAGGAGTTCGACCTGGGTTTGATCCCAAAAGAACAAATTGCGTGTATGGGATGTGTGGTTTTTCTTATATGAGACTTAAATGCAAGCCATTTTTTTCTTAAAACGTTCTCCATCTATATATATCCTGTCCTTTAGGCAGATATCCCTAGTTTGCTTTGTCATGTTCAAAAAACCGAATCTAACCCATTATTAGTGTAGTTAAATAGTAATTAGCAGATGCAAGTTCTGTATAGGAAAATACAATTCTGGATCTCTGGAACCACATTCCCTTTAGAATGGATAGTCCCTTGTCACAGTTTTCCAGTATTTATTGTCGTTGTGTACTTTTTTTTTCAAATAAAGCACCATATTGTGGCACGCATACGTTTTTCGATTGCAGGTTTCCCTAACTATGAAAATACTGCTCTGCATGCTGTTTCGTATAAGATACACTCACGTTTGTGAAAATTGCAACACCATGAAGGACTTACGCGAGTGAGTTGAAATTTTCAGGAAATGCAAAGTAGCGCATGATATGGAAATGATTAGAATTGCAAATCCGTAGCGCATGCGTATGCTGAGCAGCGCCCTCTGAACGGCTGATGGATCCGAATAAATAGACGGCTGTAGCGAGGCGTGTATGGTTATCGGTTGTTATCTGCTAGTGGTAAACGTTAACTCAATCTGTACTTATGCCTCGTCGACGAAAGAGAGCGAGATTTGAACAACTTACAGAGTTTGAACGAGGGAGAATCATCGGCCTTCGTGAAGCTGGATTGTCGTATCGTGCAGTAGCCTCTCGTGTGCAGCGTAACAGCAGCACAGTGATGCGCGTTTGGAAGCAGTGGACGGACGAGTGTCGGACAACTCGGAAATCCGGGAGTGGACCCCGAAATGTGACGTCAGCTCGCGATGATAGACACCTGGTCCGCATGGCGCGGACGGACCGTACAGCTTCCTCTAGACAATTGGCAGCACTGTGGTCAATAGCTACAGGTGTTTCATTGTGTGCTTCATCAATTCGTAGACGTCTGCTGCAGTGTGGACTGCGCGCACGGACTCCTTTATACAGGATCCCCCTAACGCACGACCATCGCCGCCTGCGGCTACAATGGGCCAATCAGCATAGAGACTGGCGTGCTGATTGGCAGCATGTCGTGTTTTCTGACGAATCCCGCTTTAATTTGTGGTACCATGATGGCCGCATTCGTGTCAGACGCTATGCCGGTGAACGCCACCTTCCGGAGTGCATTATCGAACGCCACAGTGGACGAACACCCGGAGTTATGGTCTGGGGCGCCATAGCATATCATAGACGATCTCAATTGCTACGAATTGTGGGCAATCTGAACAGCAACCGGTATATCCGTGAAGTTCTACAGCCCGAAGCTGTTCCCTTCCTTCAAAGCTTGCCAGGCGCTGTATTTCAACAGGACAATGCCCGCCCTCATACTGCTCGGATTGTTAAATCCTTCTTTGCAGCGCAGCAGGTACAGCTTCTTCCTTGGCCTGCGTGTTCCCCGGATATGTCGCCAATTGAACATGTGTGGGATGTCATTGGTCGGCGTCTTGCTCGTGATCCTCGTCCTGTTGCGTCTGCAGACGAACTTTGGGTACGCGTACAAACGATATGGAATGCTCTTCCTCAGTCAGACATTCAAACTTTGTTTGACTCCATGCCACGTCGTGTAGCAGCACTTATTGCGGCGCGTGGTGGCCACACAAAATACTGATTCTGATCTCTTGTTCTTGTTTGTTTGCTTTGAACATTTAATCATTTATTTGTAGCACTACCACTCAACTGTGTATTAAATTGCATTCAATTATGACGATTCCTTCTTGGTGTTGCAATTTCCACAAACGTGAGTGTAGGTTCCAAATATTAATTATTTTATCAAAATGCGAAGGAAGAACAGTGAAATAGCAATTAGCATACCTAGTGATGCAAAAGTGATTTAACATTTGAAAGTTCAAAAATTCACGGAATAATGTACGTGGAAAGATAAAAATTGACACACACGCTTGAAACGGCATAGGATTTTATTGAAACACAGAAAGTACTGAGGTTGCGACTTTATGCAGGATGGCGTCTACCTGCGCCTGCTATACATGTGAAAATTCTTGCGAATATGTGAATTCTTGCGAACATGTGAACCTCTTGCGCACATTATTTCTCAAGGATCGCTTACTCAGCCACCACTTTGTCAGGCCCATTTGATTATTTTTGTAGAGATATCAGAAGTTGCAAATCTACCGCGATCATACGATCTCATTAGGGATGTCAAAAGATACCATACGACGGTAGTTTCTCACCATGCCTTATATTCACCAGATACACTGCGCAGGGCTGTTCTCAACATTGTAAGGCAATGTTGATGAATGATGGCTGACATGTTGAGCGTTTGTTACGAGAAATATCGTCTTTGATAACAGATTAATTGCTGTTCTATTTATCGCGCCAGTAATCAAATGAAGCGGCCATATGCTGATTATTTTTTGTAATAATTGTTTTGAGGTCTGAATAAAACCTCATGTCATTTCGAGCAAGTTGTCAGCTTTTATCTTGTAATATTCGTCAATTATTGAATTTTCGAATGTTAACTGACGTTTGGTTCTCCCTATACAATTTTATTTCATTGTACGAAGTAAAAGAAGTATCGTAATCACGAAAAATTCCGGCTATCATATTTCAACGAAAATATTCATTTTGACCGCTGTCGAATGCAATTTAACAATGTTTTTGCTTGAGATTTGGACGTAAGAACAGAATAAAGGACTTTTCCCCCAAATGAAATATAAAAGTGATCTAAAATGTATTCAGAAGAGAATTTTTTCGTCGCGTCTGTATTTACGGATGTATTTCGCATAACTCAAAAACGTGTTAGTCTCAGAGCTTTGAAATGTTATATATAGGACTGCTATAACTTGTAGTTGTGCACCTCCCTTTTTGGTTGCAATCCACTGCACCAAAAGTGTATGAATATATGTATACACCCACTATGTTACTCAGCTTCATAAGCTCATTTTTTTTTAATTCTTATATATTGGCAAATTGTTCATTTTGTGCTTTAAAAGTGATTGAGGTGTGTTATTCTTATCTTCCGGTTAAGGTTTTTATGCCTTTAATTAATCTGCGTGCAATAGTTGTAGAATTATGAACAATTTAAAACTTGTTCAAGTGCGGCAAGGCTGATTTTTTATCATAGCAGCCATATTTGTTTACATTTGAAACTTAGCAGAATAGTAAATTTAGTCTTTCTGCAACTTCAGTTTCTTTTTGCCACCTTCAGTGCCTTCTTATCCGCTGGCCTAATTGCTTGTGTTTGCGTTAACCCAAAGCGGCAATTTTCTCAGAAGAATTATTAATTTCGTTTTGTCATTTACGTCGATTCACTTTTGACATTGTTGAAAATTAAATGATCATCTCTCTGGCGGTCGTGTTTTTGCAATGGTCTGATATTTTTTCCCCGGCAGGCCTTGTGATAAATGTTAGAAATATCGATATTTAGAATTCGAAATGTAACGGATATTTTTTGCTTACTAGGTTATTTTATTCTTTTTCTCTGATTACCTGATTAATTATACTTGGATTACATTTCAGTGTAATATGGTTATTATGAGGTGTATTGTGAATAAAAATAAGAAAGACTTGGACAACATGGTCTTCATGCTAGAATCACGTGTATTCTTTAGTGTGCAATTTTTTGTTTTTGTTTTTTTTTTTGTTTTTGTTTTGTTGTGCTCTTGAATTGAATTTTATGGTTTAAGGGCAAGAGCATGATATTTAATAAATAAAGCTAACACACAAAACGTTAAAACCCTTTGGGCGTAATATAAAATCTGAAAAAATTCAGAATTTTTTCTTTTTATATTTTTCAATTTTTAATAAAAACATTTTTAGGTTTGTATGTATTTTTGCCCTGTCGCGAAGTAAGAACTGAATTAATTGAATTAGAAATCTATTTCTGATGAAATTCTAGGACATAAGTTTAAATGAAATGCAGAAAAAAGTGCATATAAGTGCGTATAATGCATATAATATTTCGTGCAAGAAAGTCATATTGTGTATACATCAGGTTTTTCTTTATGCAATTTAAACTGGCTTATTGAGTACTAATCGGGGTTATATAAAGCTGTGGTGAATATTATAATCGTATTGCGAGGTCATTCGTATACATTATTGGTGCTAAATCGCAGTATTTGTGATAGATTTGTTCTCCGGAAATAGTCGACGAGAAAGTACGTAAGTACCTTTACTTTATTCCCCGACATAGAAGCTGGTCCACCTGGAGATGGTACTCATCAGCCGTTTTGAATTCTGCTAATGATTCTAATTTTATTCGCAAGTCCGGATGAAGGAAGCTGTCTTTATAGCAAAGGGCGACTGATGTACATTGTAATAAGTTAAACTGTCAGCTTTGCGGCTAAAGCAGTCTGTTTTGATTGCACTAAGCTGAAGGGAGCTAATTTCATCTCACTTTTAGGATGTTGGTTAAATGGTTGTTAATTTAAAGAATTTTAACTGTAATTGGATTAGCCGGATAAGCAAATGAAGCTCTGATTTTGTCTGCTGTAACAATTCTTTATCTAAGCTTTGCTTCTTGTCATTGTGTTTAAACTGATACCACTGTGAATCATTTTGCAAGAAGTTTAACTAAATTCGAATTTTAAAAAACGTAAATAGGTTAATTAATTAATAAATAATGAAAAACGTTTTATTTTAGAATCATTTTGCTTCAAATATTCTCCTTTAGTTCCTTTACGCCATTCGTGTGTACTTTAAAGACAAGACTGTCTTTGAGAAATATTGTAATTTTAGACTTTAAAATGGTATTTTACTCTATCTGAGTTTCTCTGCAGACTAAACCCACCATCTGCCAAAATAGGCGCATTAAAAGGTGGTACATGAAGTATATACATAATTTGTTATACTATTTTTCCATTTTGTTTCTTCAACGGTTCATGAAAACTGGTGTATTCGGTATGAAGGCAAAAACCGGTGAGAAATGCTGCGAAGAGGCGTTGTAATTATTAACCTTCAGGTTGATCCTGGTTGAAAGGGGAGGGTAGGAAGAGTTGTATTTACGAGTTAAAATAACCGGATGCAAGAGCTGTCATTTCGGTCGTAATTTTGGTCGCTTGTTTTATTTGCTGCTGTTTGTTCCTTCATATCGTTTCGCGTGGGAAAGATAATGAAGGCTAACGCGGAAGAATTTATAGGCGGGAGGCACAGGTGGGGAAGCTGGATAGTGTGTTGAAATGGCGACCAAGTTATATTCCAAGTCATTGCATTGTTTACAAGTCTTCCGAGAAAATTATTTCTCGCTCGTCGGCAAGAGTTTATTTTGTTTGCTGAAACAATGCATTATTTTATAGGAGTTTTGTGAGTTTGCGAGTATGCGCCTATTGCGTCATTTCGGAGATATTGTGCTCTCATATTGCAGCATAGCCGAAGAGGGCCAGAAATTCTTTGTTATACTTAAAGGGAATCAATGTTAGTAGTATAAGAATATAATATTACGTAATATAAATATTACGTGGTATAAGAAATAGTTACTCACATAAGCAGAGGATTATTCATATACATATTAGGTATTCAACCAATCTTAAATTTTATTAAACTGAAATGAAAGTAATTACTTTTTTAATATTTAAAAGTCATTACTTTTTTTAACAAGCTCTCAGTGTTTCCATCTGTGTTGCTTGTAGCAGGCAGGGCTGTTCCTAGCGGGGGTGCAGCTCGTAAAAGTACTTGGGTGGCCAAAATCAGGGGTGGCCGGACTCTCGCGGTACCACGCCTAAATATTTTAAATTCATTGTAAATACTTGTGATATGTAAGTACTTTTTATACAGTTTGTCATATGTAAGTACTTAGTGAGTATGAAAGAAAAATTTGATTAATCATTGAGCATTTTTTTATTTGGGGGCGGCAATTTTTGGAAAGTACGCCGGCAGCCAACGGCCTAGGAACGGCCCTGGTAACAGGCATCATATTTCTTTAAGAGGATTACTTGGATGTACTGGAAATCTAGGTGGTGCTAATCGAATGACGGTGAGGACTGCTTCAAAGCATTTGTGGTTATTCGACTCACAAGCACACCAGAATCGAATAGAATACAACCACGCCAGTTGTACCTAACCAGAATTCGCAGTTGAAGTAAATAGAACGCCGAAGGCGGTGAAGTTTAGTGTTAATGCGGAGTACACAGTGGTTTTTGGATATGCATTGTTGGCTGTTCAAAATGAATTATCACGAAGAACAACATATCCATCAAAGCAAGATTTTCTGAGTAAATAATATAAAGGCACACGGATGAAATGATTAGAATTACAACTCCATTCGACTTTCGGAACGCAAAAAAGACAGTTCTCTGTGTAGTCGTCATAGCTAGCAGTAACTTTTACGGCACTCCTCGGCACTTAAACAAGAGGTTTCGAAGGATTGGGAAACCTTACCGTAAATTTTCTCTCCCCCCACTTCTTTACAATTTTCTCTAAGACGAAAACTTTCACATCTGAATTATTGTGAAATTTTCTCGTCTTTTCTGTAAGTTGGGGCATTATAGGCAGTAAATGCTCTGTTTCAGGATTGTGTTCTTGCGTTGAGCTATCTCTCGTGAAATTGTTTTTGTGGTTTTAGAAGCAATTTTGAGAAACTGATTTAAACCCATTAGAGTCTTCATACTTCATCATTTTAAACATGATCCTGTATATCTGTTAACTACATTTGAATTTTCTCGAATAGAACAAGCTATTAAAGTCGGCTCACAGAAAGTTATAAAATCATTAAAGGAAGTAGTCTTCCAAAAAATTGATTCCTCTTTTATATCTGAATTATTGGACCATAAAATAGGCAGCCATTACGTTTTCATCATATAAATGACCTATCTGATTTTAAATTTAAATCACGGACATAACTAGCAATGTTTATTAATGAGTCTTCTATCTTATAATGGTCAGTGACGTACTTCCTCGTTTTAAACACGATTATGTATGTCTGTTAACTATATTTAAATTTTCTCGAATTGAACAGGCTGTTGAAATTGAAGTTGTCTTCCCAAAAAACTGATTTCTTTCGCAGCTGTTTTTCTGAGTTATTGGACCATGAAATAGGCAGCCACTACGTGTTCATCGTATATATTACCTGATTCTAAATTTCAAATCACGGACTAGCAATGCTTATTAATTTCATATACTTATTGTAGATATAGATATTATTTATTAGATATATTGTTACGAATTTCACATTTATTTGGCTATTTATTTAGAATTCTAATTGGATTTGCTTCATGTTGCCTTAGCAACGCAGACGATTTTTGAAGAGAAAGCTACGCCAAAAAAATAGCAATAAAAGTAAAAGAGCGTGTGCATTTAATGCTTAATAAATAAATATCTCGTAATTACTGTTGCCATCCAGAAAAATCTAGAAAAATCGTGATTGTTCTACTGATAATTAAAAAGCTTATAAAAGCCGAGGTGAAACACCTCATCTCAGTTAGTTAGTTGTAGTTGTTGTTGTTGCTGTTATACTTGTAGCTGTAAAAAGCGAACTGCTGTTTGTTTACTTAATGCTGTATTGATTGTAGCGATTTCGCTGTGAGATAGAACTATTTTATCTGCTTTGAACTGAGTTTTTGCTAAACGTTTGAGATATTGTGATATTGTGCGAAGATTTGTGAAGAAATATTTCAGCATTTTAATTTATTTCTTGTGGAAAGAATAAATTTTTGTTAACTTTTTACGACTTGTGCCTTCAATATATAACGAACCCGTACGCACGTAACAATATTATTGTAGATATAGATATTATTATTAGATATATTATTGTAGATATATTGTAGATATAGAGTTCTTGGCAACATTAACAGTCGCGAGATAAAAGAATGCGGCTATGAATCTGCAACAACTGGACCATTCAGATCGGTTTACAGCTTTTTACAGTGTTGTTTACTGGAATTGATTTTCGGTAAAAGGCAGGAAGAGATTTTTATGATTTTTCATAGGGAATTATTATTGTGTTTTGAGTGAAAAACGAATGTTTTTTGTCCTGTTTCGGTGTTTGTGAGTTTAACGTCTGAGAATGTTTCTTAAAAGGAAATACATCAAAACCTACGAATTTGTCATGTTTCTATTCTCCTTGAATAAGCTGTTAGAGCAAAATTGCAACAAAAATGTTTTAAATTGCTGGTTAATTAAATTGTTTATTATTGTTGGTTAAAAGTTCTGCCAGCAGTCTTTCCTATCTCTTGCTTCATTTTAGGATTTCAGAGATTTGCCGTGGTTGGGATTTTGGTAAACTGCCATTGTAAAGCTTCAAAGTACACGCAAATCAGCGGAAAAATTCCACAGTGTCAGATCTGTATAAATTATGTCAGGAAGATTCAGATTGCCAAAGTAATAATAATGAGCTCCTTCTGCTGATGTAAATTAGCACATACTAAGGCACCAGTGATATTATACATTTTGGCTCGCAAATGAACAGGAAATTACCAGCACTTATGCGAGATCTGTTTCTTTCTCAACTTCCTAGAACGAGCTCTGTTCACGGGTGAGAAAGTGAACTGCTGGCCCTATCGTCTATGGCAGCGATTCTGAAACTGTGGGGCGGCCCCCTCTTGGGGGGGCGTGATAACCCTACGGGGGGCGCGTGCATGTCGAAAAGTCGAAAATAAAATATAATCTTAAAAATTAATTAATTTACTGAAAGGAAGCGAAACAAAATATATTCTGACATAAATAGAATACTCATTTACACTGATGTGATATATTTATAAATGTATCAGTTCTTCACAATATATTTGATAATTAATTTATCAGTACTGCCGCCCAACCGGTATAGTGGTTAGTGTGGCTGACTGCCGTGCCGAAGGGCTCGGTTTCGAATCCCGGAGAAGGCATGGATGTTTGTAAATGTATAGTGTCGGTGCGGCATGGCGGGACTTTAAATATGCGGCGAGCCGAAAGTCCTCTCGTGTGGATTGGTGGGAGAGGAAGGGGTGCTCTCCGTCAAAATTGGGGGTGGAAAATGGAAGTCCAACCTCTCTTCGGAGTAGGCTCTGGCAATCATTCTTCCATGTGGTCATGAACACAACAACAACAATTTATCAGTACTAAATTAATTTAATATTCGAAACTGATACTTCAAGGTCTTTTTCTAGGTTTAGCTGAAATTTATATTTTGTCTTCAAAGCAAAAGTATACGGAATGCGTTTGTTTTCAGTGCAGAAAATTCATCATCCATCCCTGCCAAAGTGATTAATTACTAAATTGGCTTTAGATTGACGTGAAACATATGAAGATTTCTTCTCCGACAATACAGAAGAGCCCTTCTGGGGTATTTTGAAATAGATAAAATCGTTTATTAGACTTCATACTGTCTGCTACCAATATTTTTGAGCAAATAATACACAATAGCCTTTTTTCTTCATTTAATTCAATACTGGTAAACCCAGAATTTAAGCATTATTGAAAATATTTTCTTGATTTAATTTTCGGAACCACGCTCTTCTGTGCACTTGATGATGCTTTATTATCGTTTAATGTTCGTTTTCGACTTAAAAATTTTATCTATGACTCTATTTAAATATACTGCCGTAAATATTTAATATCATGAAGTGCAATTAACGCGCAAATTACAAAATGCACATTCAAGATAGATTCGGGAGCGACACCCGACCAAGAATGATTGGAATACAATGAGATGCGGTATTTATACATGTTTTGCGCAGATATTTAATAGGTTGCGCAGATATCGACGAGAATGCCGGATGTGATGGTTTATAAGATAAACAGCAACCAGAGACTAGAACAGTTTGACATTTGTGATTGTAGAAATGAGGGATTAAGGAAATAAATATTTAATTAAAAATTATTTTGCAATCTGTTCCAATTTAAAAACTACGTAGAAAGGAAAAGTAACTTAATACTTATCCTATTACTTAAAAGTAACCTACTTAAAATATCTGTTACTTAAAAGTAACATATACTTTATAATTCGCTTTAGCGTCAAAGTGCATTATTATTGCATTTAATATAGTCTTATTGTGTGGTGGGCGGGATGAAAATTATGATTGAAAACTGGGTCTTAAATATTCAAAGCTTGAGAAGCACTGGTCTATGGACAAGAATTTGACGAGCTTATTTGACGAGCACGTCACGAATACTTGTTCTACGGCTAAGTGCGTCTTAAAAACAAATGGTAATGAAATGGTTACTAATAAGTGTTTCGCAATCAGGGTCACTAACACGGTGTTTTTTTTCCGCGACAAGGTCAATGCAAATGGTCTTAAGCAGTACAGGAGTGTAAAAGGCGTTGTTTGAAATCTCGAAGTCACCGTTTTCTCTCTGTATGAAGTATTGCGTGTTGTTAAAATGAAAAGGATGTTGTTTGTCGTTAGATATACATTGATTTTAAATTGTTTGAATTGTCTTGGATAGTGATCAACGTAATGCTGAGAAAAACCATTGCAGAGTTGCAGAGAAAAAGAACTATTAATGAAAGATACGCGATTTAATCTCTCCGTGAAATGAAAATGATTATAAATGCAATGCAGCTCCTGGTATACTATTTAATAATCATTTGTGAACAGCTGAGTTTTGGACTCGGTTGCGTAACTAGACTTTTGAACCCAGATGAAAAACTGTTACTGGTTGATATTTGCAAACATTTGAAAAAGTGAATGATATTTTTTGCTATCGTTTAATGATGACCGATGGAAAATAGTTCCTATACTCAGCCGAAAATAAAAAATATCTGGAGGAGGTATGTAATCTTTTTTTTTCTATTTCGAAGGTACAGTTTCCTTACAATTAACGACTAAATTCTTTTTCTAAAAATTTTTAATTTCCGTAGTTTGGACGGTCGAATTATCCGCGTACCTTGATTTCATCAAATGCAGATTTAAGTTTGCAGTGCAAACATAATTTTTTAATTTGTTTGATTTGGGGGGGGGCGAGGGACGAGTCCAGAGGAGTGTTATCCCAGAAAGGCTACTATTGATGAACGGCATCTTGCATCGAATCACTTATTAAATGCGTTGTATGGCTTTTCAAACTATTGCCACCAAATATTGCCCTGTATTATATTTAAATAAAATTAAATAATGAATAATCTGCATGAATGTATGTATGTTTCTCGCATTGTGAAAAAACAACTTTGCGTAGAGTCATCAAATTTTGAATAGCGTAGTCCTCCACTCGAACATGGGCGCCTTTAAGTGCGAATCTGGAATTTTGAATTTGCTTTATTTGTCTATTTCATATTTTGTAAAACTTAACGAATTTTTGATTAAAAAAAAAACTCAACGATTTCAAAGCGAGCAGTGGCAACACTGTAGGGGAATAAAACATTTTTATCTCCAGCGCGCGAAATTTTCGGAAATTGTAAAGATATGCTGTTTTTAAATATTTTTATCCCGAAGTGGCATTAGCCCAAAAATGCTGTCAAAACGTATATGTGTCTGTAAGCAAAAAAATGCCTGTTTGGGTGTTTTTCCAGATTCCCCCCCCTGTCATTTTCGTCTTTGATTTATTTAATCGACTTAAAAATATGCATTCTCATTAGCTTTAAAATGGACTTAAAAATGCTATGCCATTTGTAATAAAAATATTATAAAACGTATTACATTTCTGTGCTTAAAAAATATCACATAGTGATATTTTGAATTGTTGCTATGGCACTGTGCCTATCTAGAAGGAGAAAAAAATGTTTGTTTATCAGTGCGGATTTTTTATTTTCATTTTCTGCCTTCGTCGATCTTTATGGTCTTTTTGGTTTCTTTTAAACTTTATTGTGTTTGAGATCGTGAATATTATTTTTTTCTGTATACTTTTAATTATTTTTTCTGTAAGTGTCTTATTTTGGTTATAATAATTACATAATTTTAATAATGTAGGAAATATTTAAACGTTTAATATGTAAGTGAATAAGTTATTAATTCTCCTTGAATGTCTAAAAGAAAACGTGTAGCGTTAACCTCAGTGCTTTCTGTGATTAGCATTACAAAGCCGTAATTTTTTCATAACTTCCCTGTTGGGTCTTCTAAGTATTACTTGAAAAATTTCAAACAGCGCCCGCGAAGCTTGTAAGCAGATTTCAGTTAGTAAAATAGTAGTAGTTAATAGTCTAGTTTCCAGATTGAGTAATTCTGAGAAATTGCCTAACGAAAAGAACCCACGATTGACACAAGAGTATTACTGTAATTTTGAGGCGCGTTTTCGTGGGTTAATAATCGCGATTATTTTATATGAAAAAATAGCACGTAGTGGCGTTCTTTTCTAAAACGTAGCCACGTAAAATATAACTGTCATCATATAAATGAAACTTGTCGTATATGTCTCAAGAAAGCCTGAAAAAATAGTCAGAATTTAATGAACTGTGATGTATAAAAAAGATTTTAACGATTTATTGCTCAAATGATGGAAACTGCGTATAAAAATTGACGAAGTTACACTTGTTATGAAAATTTAATTTTCAAATATGATGACAAAACTTTGAAGAATTTTCCGAGGCGGCTTTTTTCATTAAGAATTTTTTATATTGTTTGTAACATATAAACATGTGCTTAATTGTAAACAAATGTTCTGTGTAAACCAAGTTTTTTTCTTATTTTATACAAAGTATTTTAATCAGTATTTAAGAAAGGCGTTCATAAAAGGATTGCATTGATTTATTGTATATAGAAAAAATTTTAAATTTATACATTTTAGGAACATTTTTTATTTAAAGAATAAAAATTAAACATTTCGGAAGTATAAAAAATTATTTTAACTGTGCAATTTTTAATGAGGATTATACCATTTTGTCTTGGGTTGTCAAAATTCTGCGATTGAAATAAATTGGGAAACCTTGCCTACTGAACACGGTGTTTACCTGTCATATTTTATCGCTATTTTATCATCATTAATTGCATGTGAAGCATTTGTTACTGTCCTGTAGAAGTATGTTTAAAGTCTGCTTGTGTAGAGTTCGAGTAGCTGAAGTAGACGATCTGCACTCGGGTGACGAGCATTTTTTCCCAGTAGTTAATGGTTGCTGGTGTTTAGGAGGCATAATTTAAATAGGTAAATATAATAATGCGTTTAGAAGACAAAATTAAAAAAAATATAACTAGCAACTGGATGCGAAGCGTTCGGTTGGATTGCCCGATGTACCATAATAGGTAATAGGATCAGAGATTCTCAGAGGGTGGTATGCATACTACTGGTGCTTACGCAAGAGAAAAATAGGTGGTACGCTTTTAAGTTCAAAAATTAAATACCCCAACATCCCGTTTAGATTTTTTTTCTATTAACAGTCATACATTTATGCGATCCGCTCATAAACTTTAACGAAATAATCCGTTTTTGTTTTCACAAATCTTATTTTAGCCACAGACATAACAATATTTGTCATAAATGATACTTTTAAAAGGAGTAATACACAGTCCAGTCACATTAATGTGACCCTCTGTCAAAAGCCAGAATAACCACCTTTCGCGGAGCGGACTGCTGCGAGACGTGCAGGAAGAGAGTCACATAGGTTTCTGAAGGTGTTCTCTGGGATGTTGAGCCATGCCGACTCTAATGCCGTGGCCAGCTGCGCTAGATTACGCGGTTGAGGATCCATGGCGCGAACAACTCGATCGAGATGGTCCCACAGATGCTCGATTGGGTTTAAGTCAGGTGAGTTTGCTGGCCACGGGAGGACGGTAAACTCATCCTGGTGCTCTTCGAACCACGCACGTACACTGGCAGCTGTATGGCACCTCGCATTGTCCTGCTGGAAGATGCCATCATCCTGAGGAAAAACAATGCGCATGTAGGGGTGAACATGGTCCGCAAGGACAGATGCGTACTTGTATTGATCCATTGTGACTTCCACAATGATCAGTGAACCTAGAGAATGCCAGGAAAACATTCCCCAGACCATAATGCTCCCGCCTCCAGCTTGGACCGTTCCGGCAATGGTTGCAGGGTGGTTCCTTTCAGAGGTTTCACGCCTTATACGCCAACGTCCATCTGTCCGATGGAGCATAAAACGCGATTCATCCGAAAACGCAACCTGTCGCCACTCAGTGGACGTCCAGCTGCTGTACTGGCGTGCAAATTCTAGCCTTCGCCGTCGATGAACAGCAGTCAGCATAGGTGCACGAACCAGGCGTCTGCTTCGGAGGCCCAGACGCAGCAATGTTCGCTGAATAGTACTTTGGGAGACACTTTTGGTAGCCCCTTGGTTCATTTTGGTGGTCAGTTGCTCAACGGTAGCCCGTCTATCTGCCCGAACGCATCTCCGCAACCGTCGTTCGCCTCTGTCATCTATGGCCCGTGGTGCACCACATTTGCCACGTCGCTGATTTTGGACAGTCCCATTTTGCCATGCACGGTACACTTTTACCACGGCGGCACGCGAACAGTTCACAAACTCAGCCGTTTCGGAAATGCTTCCACCCTTGGCCCGAAAGCCAATGATCATGCCCTTTTGGAAGTCGGATAAATCGCTTCGTTTCTGCATTACGCCAACGATTGAAATGCTTTCCGAAGCCCTCACACACCCTTTATATACGCTCAACTGCACTGTGCGCCACCTGCCTTCTGTGATTGGTTATTTAACTCTGACATGGAAAGTACGTGGTGGTCACATTAATGTGACTGGACTGTGTAGAAATGGATGTTGTATTTAATAGGAAATAAAAATAAGTTTCAGTAAAAAGATAAATGTGATCTCATTAAGACTTTAAAGAGTTGATCGATTTATTAGCATGTCTACACTTTTATGCCTCCTATTTTCGGGATCATATTGCTTTATTTTCAAATAGAAACATTTTTTACGTGGATTTGCTGCCTCTAAAGCAGGTGTTTTCTGTTTTTGTTGCTGTGTATTCCTTACTTTTCGACGCGATTTGAGAATATCGTCGTTTGTTCTTAGGAACTCGTAGTATATTGTGCATTTAAATATTTGTGAAAAATAATAAAGCAAACCTAGATTTTCAAAATGGAAAAATGGTTAGTATTGACTAAGCGGAAAAGGGATCTCCAAAGGTGATTGATCTAGGACATCTATAAGGTATTTCTCCCCCCTTCTAGCATGCCTTGGTGGTGTAGTGGTCAGCACGCTCGGCTCGTATTCGAGAGGTCCGTGGTTCGAGTCCCGGCGAGGGCATTGCTCATTCTTCCCATCTCTTACTACGAAATATTCAAATAATTCTACAGTGGCGCTCGAACTAAAAAAGGTGGTGGATGATGATTCTCCACCACCAGGATTTGGCGATTGGGTCCGCTAATCCCCAGTCGCCCTTTAAAAGGGGCGGGTGAGTATGTAAGGTATTCCTGCCGCCTTCTAGCATGCCTTTGTGGTGTAGTGGTCAGCACGCTCGCCGCGTATTCGAGAGGTCCGTGGTTCGAGTCCCGGCGAGGGCATTGCTCATTTATCAAGTTTCCAACTTCAAAATACCTAATGCCTCTACACATCTACCAGCACTAAGAATATTGAAAATAAAATAAAAATTGTTTCTAGAAAATATAATTAAAGTTATTTATCATTTGGGTTTCGTTGGAATGGAAATGAAATGGACCCTCAACCTCAATGTGTTGTTTGCGGTGCACTATCATCCAATCATCGGTTCTTAAAAGAGGTTTTGAATCTAAGAATGCCAATTTAAAGGATAAATCTGAAGAATATTTTAAGAGGAAATTATCGGAGTTCAAAAATAGCAATGAAAGGTTTTGTTACTTCAAGTGAAAAAGCTTTGGAAGCTAGTTACGTAGTAAGCCTAAGAAAAGCCAAGACTGGGCAGGCTCACGCTATTGTAGAAAACCCTTATATTTCCAACAGGTAAACATACTGTTTTAACATTATTCAACAAAAAAGCTGCTAATAAACTTAATACTATTCTATTATAAATGATATAGTAAGCCGACGAAAGCATGAAATGGCAAATTGCATAAAAAAGACACTTATTTAAAAAATAAAACACAGTCAATATTTCGCTTCGTAATTAGATGAAAGTACCTTGTTCAGTTATTGGTTTACAGACGTTTCGAAGAAGATAAACGAATTGCTGAAGAGTTATTTTGTGAATCTTCGTGATAGAGCAACTGCTCATGAAATTTTCAAAGTAATTGTTAATTTTATGTCTGAGAATGATATTCCTTAGAATAAGTATGTTACCGTATGTAGTGACGGAGCTCGGGCTTTAACAGGAAAACATTGCGGTGTTATTTGTCAAATAAAAATTAAATAAAGTCTCACCTGAAACTAAATTTATTCATTGTTCCATTCATCTTTCATTCGTGAAGATTTAATAGCCAGAACAATCCCAGAAAACCTGAAAATAGTTTTGAATCAGTTTGTGAAAATTATTAATTTTATTAAAAGCCGGGCTTTAAATTCAAGAATATTTACGATTTTATGCCGTGAGATGGGCAGGGAACATGAAACGCTTTTGTTACATTCCGAAGTAAGGTGGTTATCCAGAGGCAAAATTTTAAATCGTAGTTTTCAGTTTCGATCAGAAACCTAAATTTTCCTCTGTGATTGAAAGTATGAATTGCTAAGATATTTATTTAGTGAATTATGGTTGACGTGCTGGTGATATTTTTGGAAAGTTAAACGAGTTAAATTTAGGATTACAAGAACAAAGTATTAATTTGTTTACCATTAGAGATAAAATAAATGCAGTGATAAAAAAATCGAGCTAATAATCAAAGAATTGGATAATAATATTTTAAGCTTTTTACCACCTTACAAAAGTTTTCTAACCGAAAATAGTTTGAAAATAAAAGAAGAATTAGAGCATCCAGCATTAAAAATCTTTTTTTATTGATAAATAATTTCAATATGTATTTTTCCAAAGATTATAAAAAATAAAATTGAATTACAAATCCTTTTGTTTAAATCATAGATTCCCAACGTGGGCGATAACGCCCCCTTGTGGGCGTTTCAGGCTTTCAGGGGGGCGGTAAAAAACCCAGAGAAAATTAGGGGGCGTTGATATGGCACAGAGGGGCGTTGGAAGATTAGCCAAATATAGTCTAAAAAAGACTTTAAAATCACGCTGATAATTCATTTCTATTACGTGTGCAAAAATTCACATATTTCGATATGAGACTTCACTGTTCAGAGAAAGACATACCTCTCTAGTATGTACGATTCTGGGGCTGCATGTGCTAAAACTAGCAACCTGTCTTGCCAATTTGGCGAGATGCACTCCAAAAAGTCGCAGAAAACTGTTGACTTTTGTTGAAAGGGTCACCATTTTAGTGAAAGGAGCAGTAGAACCGGAGTTCATAATATCAGAAGGAAAAGCCTTCAGTGCAAAAATATATCTTTATTGTCTTTATGTACATATTTATGTTACGTCCAAAGCCCGAAGTTCGGCCAGTTCGCGTTTTGGCCAGGAGGTTTGGCCAAAGTCCGAAATACTTGCAATTAATATTGTATTTTATACTTTGGCCGGCCATTTCGCGAAGTGGCTGGGAATTCTTGGCCAAAGCCTGATGTGATAATGGTAGATTGAGTCTATGGAGCAGAAAAAGACTAAGGATCACCCTTAAAGGTAGTTGACAAATTGAGTACTCAATTTGCCTCTGTATTCATACTCGATACGCAACGCATTTGCTTAAGATATAATTCGTCATTTTGAAGGGCGCAAATCTAATCTTCACACTATCACATTGTTACAGCATATGCGTTCACTGAATAGTTTCTACTCGTTGAACTCACAGAAGTACTCATTTTTAAATACTTCATTTTTAACAGTGTGTAAAACCATCTGCCCTTGATTTCTTTTTTCCCAAATTGGCCGGTCAAAGCCAGAAATCAACAAAAAGATTGGACATTCGCCGGTAAGTTTACAGCAACGTTGGCCAAAATGCGAATTGGCCGATTTCGGGCTTTGGCCGTAACATTTACAAAAAATGTCACTGGGACTAAAAAATGCCACTTACAAGCGGCAACGATAGCGAGATCTCCAACTAAACTGTATTCTAAGAGAGTCTGTAAAAGTGCGTAGGCGACGTTGGACGCGGGAAAAAATTAGAGCGCCGAAATAAGCGGCGGCGGAGTAGACAAATCGTCGCCAGTGGTTTACCCGATCAAAATTGTAGGTAGCTAAAAATAGAACAGCCCCGCAGAATGCTACAGACTCAGGCTCACACTATCTATCGTTCATCGCAGCATGTACTGCGTACGATGAAAACGGCGTTGCCTTAATATTTTGCTACTTCAACTTATATTATTTAAACCGGCAGTATCCCTTGCAGCTCCCTTAACTTGGATCAAGTATAAGTAAAGAAAAACCCATGTCGGAAGCAAAAAAGAAGAGGCGGCAGTACAGTGCGGATTATATAAAATACGGATTTATCGAAAATCCCTCAAATCCATCATCTCCATTGTGCCTTATTTGTCAAAAAACATTTTCGAATGAAGCGATGAAACCTTCTAGGCTTCAAGATCATCTTAATAAAATGCATCCGGATAAGAAAGACAGAGATATGACCTATTTTCTAGAGATAAAAAAGAAGATTGAAAATCAGCCAACTATATCAAAATTATTTTCATCAGCTTCTAAACAAGACGATGACGGACTTCGAGCTTCGTACAATATCTCATTGTTGATTGCTAAAACAGGCAAGCCACATACTATTGGGGAAGATTTAATTTTACCAGCAGTTAAAGAAGTAATAACCACCGTGCTCCATAAACCAGCTACAGATATTATCCGAAAAATTCCTTTGAGCAATAATTCTGTGCAAAGACGAATTGATGAGATGGCTGAAAACATTGAAGAATCGTTGTGCAATTATCTGCAGACTTGTCAATTTTCAATTCAGCTGGATGAGTCCACTTTACCAACCAATGAAGCATTGTTATTGTCGTACGTGAGGTTTATCAAAGATGAAAAAATATGTCAAGAAATGTTGTTTGCTACCAATTTGGAAACAGATACAAAAGGAGAAACCATATTTGATACACTGCAAAAGTTTTTTGACGAAAAGGAAATTCCTTTTAATAATATTTTGTCGGTTGCTACGGATGGCGCACCGGCTATGACAGGGCGTCACAAAGGCTTCATAGCATGCTTAAAAAATAAAGTTCCGGACGTGCTTGCTGTGCATTGCGTAATTCATCGACAGCATTTGGTTGCGAAAAATTTGAGCGAACGTCTCCATACATCACTGCAATATGTTATAAGAGCAGTTAATAAAATCAGAAGTAACTCGTTGAATGACAGATTATTTAGTCAGCTTTGCATTGCAAATGATGAAGATTTCAACCGATTGCTGCTTCACACAGAGGTGCGCTGGCTTTCAAAAGGTACTTGTTTGACTCGATTTTACAATCTGTTTGAATCTGTGATAGAGTTCCTAGGAAACAAAGACACGGAATTGCGCGACAACCTCATCGCATCAAAAAACGATATTGCGTACTTAGCAGACCTCTATAAATTGTTTAATGATGTCAATCTCCAACTTCAAGGAGAAGACTTAAACTTGATTAAGACTAAAAATAGCATTGCTGCTTTCGTGTCTAAACTGCTATTATATAAAAGAAATATAGGCAGACGTGAATTCCATACCTTCCCATGTTTATCAGCAGTATCATTCAAGCACGACGACTTGCTTGTTTACTGTCAGCACTTGGAAAACCTCTACAATGACTTCAAGGAACGATTCGAGGACATTTTAAACATGGACATACCAGACTGGGTTTTGGATCCTTTTTCCAATGTCAACACAGCAGGACCATCTCAGTTAGAAGAAGAACTGATAGAACTGACGACAAATGAGGAATTAAAAATTAAATTCAAGAATGGCTACCAAGAATTTTGGCTGCAGAAGTCGATTTCGCAATTGTATCCAAGATTATGGTCGATTGTGCAACGATTTCTGCTAGCATTCCCATCTTCATATTTAGCAGAACGTGGATTTAGTGCTGTAGCAACATTGGTAACGAAAAAGAGAAATCGGCTCCATGTTACTGAACGCGGCGATTTACGATTGTTTTTAAGTAAAATCGAGCCTGATATTAACAAGCTTCTTAAAATGCATCAAATTCAGCCTTCTCATTAGTTAAGTTAGAAATTCGATGCCTTTAAATTTTAATAAAAATACTTTTTAATAATAATTAAGTATGCCTTTTGAGTGTTCTCTGAAACTGTCAATTTATTTATTTAGAAAGCAATAGTTTATTATGGATTATTTCGTATCATCAAAACCCCTGCCTGTCCTTATAACAGGTAAGCTAAAACTTTTATTTTTCTTTTTAAATAACGAAGAAATTCAGTAGCGTTTCAATTCCAACAACATTCTATCTATTAGTAATTTTTTTTATTTAATTCTTGTTTTCACCATGCATTATGTACGCTCTTATTTCTCTAGGGGGGCGGTATTGAAATATTCACTAGAAAAGGGGGCACCAGTTCGGAAAAGGTTGGGAACCTATGGTTTAAATGAACCTGAAATTTTGTCTCGTGAAGTAAAGAAGTAATTGACAGAAATTTCCTGTGATCGAACTCTTGACTGAACCGGAAAAAAAAAGAATTTAAAGGCATTTCAAATGAAGCTATTAATTTTTATGTCTCTTAAACAGGCCCAAGTTTCACACTAAATTTTAGAATTAAAGTATTATAACTTAATTTTTGCTAATTAAAATAGTAACTAATTTTTAATCTTAATATTTTTTATGTGTGCATATTTAATACAAATTGCGCTAATGGCAAAAAATATATATATTTTTTAATATTTCTACTGAGAAATGGAAAAATAATCATTGTAAAATGTAATGGTGATACTAAAGTTTTTTAGTTTTTGTTTAGATGGTAAGCGTTAGTCAAAAAGTTGAGAACTGCTGCTCTAGATCATTTGAAAAGCTTCAGTTGCCCATTCGTCAACCTCTCTCTGTAAATTCTTATAAAGCTTGCAATTTTTTTAATAAAGACTTTAGTACAGGAAGGCACTACCAGTGACCTATGGTACATTCCTGGTTTTCCCCATACTTTACCTGCAGTTATTGCTACCGCGTTATATTATAGATTTATAGATTATTCATTATTATCATCGTTGAGGAAATAATAATATTACTGTGTGCGTAGTAACTGTGTGAAGTGTATTTTAATTAACCCATTTTCTTATGATTTGGAACTTTAGTGTCACTTCTTATTTTCGTTAGTTCTCACCAGGATGTAAATCCAGTTCACAGCAACGCAGTCACGAGTTCGGCGGGAAAGGGGTAACCAATCTGAAACGAGATCAGAAGCGGTATTTTCCAGATGACCGGAAACCGCACATGTTGACGCTTCAAAGTTTCACTGCTTCCCGCATCAGTTTCGGAAATCTCGTTTCGAATGTCTAGTTTATACCTCAGTTTTTGAAGAATGTGTTTCAAAAATGAAACGGAGTAATCGTAAAACTTTAAATGATAATTAAAAATCCGTATTAAAGAAAAAATCAAGTTTATTAAGAGTATAATAAATCTTAAATATGAAACATAAATAAGATATGGCTGATAATTTTTATATAATAATCTAAAGAAGAAGATTATTGCGAGAAAGTAAAGAAAGTAAGCAAATCCCAGATTTCGAATTTTACTTTAAAATCTACACCAATTTAAGGATGCTGCTGTTGCCTAATGGATAAATCCTTAGCTTCCGTAATCAGGATTTCTGGATTTAAGTGTCACCAGAAAAGAAATTTCTTTTTCTTTGGAAATTATTTACATTGCCATTGCCAATAAAACTACAGAAATCATGCCATTATTTCGTATAGAATTCACAGCCAACTTTAGATTGAGCAATTTGTATTCGTATGGGTTTGCCTGCTGTATTTTTTATATTTCATATGCAGAATCTTTGTGGTTGGTTTGGAATTTTGTTATGGAGGTCTTTGGTTTGATTGTGATCAAGAAAATTTCCGGACTTAAATGTACATACACAGGTACATTCTTTTGACTTAACTTTATAAAATTAGGGATGAGTGACATGGAATTTCAAAAATGGCACTGTTTTTACAGCTGATAGATACAGTTTGATTGGATAGGAGTTGCTGTGTTTACGAATGATGGTTCACGAACAAATCGAATTTTATTCGGTCAACTTTAGGATTAATAGTAATCGAGTAAAAGCTTCTTGAATGCTTTCATCTAGTTTTTATTATCATCTAATAAAGTGTTTTAAAGTTTAAATCATGTAACACCACACAGTTTCAAATTCTTGTCTGTAATTTTAGTTTAAATGCATCTAGATTCGTGGTCAGTATAAAGATACCTTTCCCAAGTAACCATTAGCAAAAATATCACTTTTTAAAATTATGAAATCGTGATTTGAAACTACACGAATGCATGACGCACGTGCGTGACGCGTGCCTGTCACTAGGCCATTTTTAAAGTCACGAATGATGAGCTTGCGTGCGGTAGGATAGCACGCAGGTTGATTTTTAATGTACAATTGAAGTAAAATGAAGATCATGACTGCTGATAGTGCATCCATTTTAAAACGATTGCGTCAGGCAATTAAGAATGGGTATAGTTTTTAGTATTGCTGCAATTTATGTAGTTCAAAATTTTATGCGATTTCAGCCGAAATAATGAGTATGATTCAAAAACATAAGCGAATTTATTTTCGAAAGTAAACTTGCAGATTTTTGTTAATATTTTTTTTTTCTGTCAAATTATACGAAGAGTTCCTATAATTACCCTCGTGGGGTAGTTTATAGGCTTTATTCCTGAAATATTGAATACCAGTTATAAGAATTCTTAAGAGATCAGGCTTCGTGGATGTGCTGCTTGACGTTGCCGTTATTAGGTCCAGAGATTTCTGCTGCGGACTGCTATATAAAGATCGTTCAATTACGAGGTCAACCTTACGTGGAGAACACATTCAAGACTTTTCTTTATTTTTGCTTTGTAATGTACACTGCGCCAAAAAAAGGGGGGGCAGTGTTATATTTTCCGTTCTACTGTGCCGATTGACGAAATTCAGAATCCGTTTTTCATATCTCGAAACCGCGACTTAGGATATATATTAGATTTATATATATCATTCTCCTAACATAGGTATTTTAATACAAAATCGGACTTTTTCTGAAATAACATGCCAAGTTTTTTTCATATTTGGATTCTACGACTCAAGTTATACCAAACTGCCAAGTTTTATAAAAATTGCACGAGTGGTTTTTAAAATATTATTAGCTCTCAAAATTTTAGCTGCTCAATGTTAATTAAATTTGGTATATATTTATTAATATCTCCTTTTTATTAAACTTAGTTGATTCTTCTTTTCATATTTCGAAATTTAGATTCATTCCAAATACAATTCGTCCATTTTTTGTGATTTATTTTAAAAATTTTATTTTTAAATAGTTTTTATAAATTTTTCCGAAAAAAATATTGAATTATAGCCTATAAAACTTTTACCATCGTCTTAAAGTAGACGTATTTCTAAGCGTACCTGCAAAAATTAAGAGCTTTTATTTAAAATTTCGTACGATAAACGTGAATTTACATTTTGGCGCTTTTGAAGTTTGGCATATTCTTAAAATGATTTGAAAATATGAACGATGACCATTTTTTCGCTCTTGTACAACGAAAAAAAAAAAGGAAATGAAAACAGGTTCCTATAAATTAAGAAGTTCGCCCAATGAATTATTCTTGGCGCAAACTGGGAAAAAATGCGCCAAGATACATTTTTGAATTTCTCCGTAAATTTTGCACCAGATTTTACAAAATTTAATATTTAGGCATAATTTGAGTCTTAGACTCGAAATATGGGAAAAAAATTGGCATGTCATTTCAGAAAAAGTCAGATTTTGTGTCAAAATACCTATATTAGAACAATGCTATATATAAATTTAATACATATCCTAAGTCGCGCTTTCGAGACATGAAAAACGCAATCTGAATTTCGTCAGTCGGCCCCGTAGAACGGGATATATCGAACTGCCCTCCCCTTTTTTTGACGCAGTGTACCTGTAAATGTGACTCTTAAATATTGTCTTCACTTTAAAAAGAATGTAATGTTTTAAAATAATTCTGTGGACAATGACTAGAACCCATAACATGAAAATAGTGGGTTGAGAGACTTGTGGAAAGATAAAATGCAATTTTTAATAATTTTAATGCAATAGCTGTCATAGATTAACACGTTCACTGCGTAGCGACATTTTCAAAGATCCACCACGGCAACAAATTTTAATTAATTAATTGCAAAACAAAAATTGCTTTATTAATTTTAAGAGTTATATCGTAGTCGGTTTTTGCGATAAAATGTTTTATGACAGCATCATTCGTAGTTGGCAGCTGCTTATAACAAACAAAGATTGATTTTTTTACAACAATTATTATAAAAAAGATTTAGTATAAATTGCATAATTATTTTTACAGTTCCTATGTTATATGCTTTATAATTACTTATATTAATTGTAATAAACCATTTGATTTGCGCCAAATTGTTGTGTTTTTTTTTTTTTTTTCTAATGCCCCAAACCTTCAAAGAACATAAAAATGCTACGAGTTTGGACGTATGTGTCGTAGGTAGAACAAAAACGTTCTACGAATTAACTTGTAGCTGGCGCCTAAACACAAACTTCGACCCACGAGAGAACTCGTAGTTGGCAGCGAATCTGGTAAATATTCTAGTTCATAAAGGATTCATGTAACGTAAAATTCATAATTTTTAATATCTTAAAACCCCTTTGTCCAGGTTTTAATAAGGACGTTCTTCGTATTTAACTTGCAAGTCTTCTCGTGCATATCATGTCTAAATATGCTTTTGCGTAATGTTTGTACTTCAGCTGTAATTAGCTGTCTTATTAAACTGCAGTAAGGAAAAGACTTTATATTCGGACTTAAGACATGTATCTCATTTCCCGTTACGCTCAGATTAATATTAAAGCTGTATACATATTCTTTCCATCTTAGAAATGAGTTGCGTTCCCAACGCCCACTCACGCCACGAATTTGTTCCTGAAATTTTACAATTTTCTATATGCATATCTTCTGATAATGTTGGTGAGATAAATGAGTGAAGCTATGAATACTATCAAATAAAGAGCTAAAACAAATAATTAATATATTTTAAATTTTAAATAAAATAAATTGCAAATAAAAATTATTAAAAAAATAAAAATATGAAAGCTTTCAAATTTTACATTACACCCAGAGGGGATTTTTTTAATGTTTTGTGTGTTACCTTTATTTATTAAATATCCTATACTTCGCACGTAAACCATAAAATTCAGTTCAATAGCAATATCGCAAAATAATTTTAAAATGAGCATATCTTCAGAATTTCCGGTACACTCGCGCGCTGGAGGTAAAAATGTCCCCCCCCTCGCACAGTGTTGCCATGCTCGCTTTGAAATCGTTGAGTTTCTTAATAAAAAATTCGTTAAAAGTTTTACGAAATATGAAAGGGATAATAAAACAAATCCCAAATTCCAAATTTGGCTTGCCAGATGCCGATATTCTGTTAGGTTATTCAAAATTTGATTGCTCTAGGTATTATTGTTTTATCACAATGCGAGAAACATACATACATTTATGCAGATTCTTCATTATTTAATTTCATTAAATATAAATTCAGGGCTCTAACATATGGTGGCAACAATTTGAAAAGTGATACGCCATTTATAGTGGTTCAACGCAAAACTCCAAAACGAAATTAGTAGCCCTTCTGATAATGCCTTTTGGGCTAATACATATAGAATAATTTTACGGTACGTACTTTGGATTGTCGTCTTTTAGGCATGTATGAGTGGGGGTGAGTTAACAGCCTGTGAACACTTATCGACAAGTAAAGGAATAAGTTGCAACGAAGAGCCTGTATAAGTTTGTGGAAGCAACTGGCATGTTACTTGAAGCAGCAACACATTTCTTAAATGCCTTTAAGAAAATAATTGTCTAAACTTTCCTGAGCAGGTTTTCCTTTTCATTCGCCATAACAATTATGGCATCGTGAACAGCAGACTTTAACAAACCTTTCAGAATTTGTGTCTTAGTTTTCTAAGCAGTGAAGCTCCGAACTCTTCGATTCCTCACAAACTTCACAAGTTGAGGTTTGTTCGTACCTGCGAAAGTTTGCAAAGTGAATGTTCGTAAAACTGGGGGAAGCACATGTACTTCATGGTTTCGTCAAAAAAAAAACGCTTAACTGTCGTGCAGTCCTTTAACAAGATTATATCGGCAACATTAAGCAATAGCAGTAAAGCGAAAACTTGTCCTCTGGAATTTCAGAACTCCTGAGGACCTCCCCCCTATAGATTCACTGACTCTTATCTCAAAGAATCAGCATGTAAATCTCCAGTAAAATTTTGCAGTTAACTAATTTATTTAAAGTTATCTTTTTCAAGTGTAGTTTTCGAAGAATTGGCTAGCGTCTTTAATAAATTGATCTATAAATGCCAAAAGAAAAGACTTGCTGTGAAGAGAAGTTCTTAAAAAAAGTTCCTTTTATTGAAACTTGAAAATTCACAAATTGCTTTCAGTCCCCCCCCCGAAAGATTTTCAGTCTAAGTGTTCTGACATTAACTTCTATTTGATCCGATAGGTTTAAACCCATTATTACAGAGATTTAAAGCATTTTGTGAAGATCTAACTAATGTGTCTGAGTTAAATTGCTTTGCCGAATAACGAATATGGGGAGGTTTTCAACTAGCAAAAGTCACGCCTCTGTAGTACCTATTAAGGCAACAAGAATGAGCGTAATGTTTGTAAATTTGCAGGTTTAATTTCGAGCGTTTAAACATGGAACATTCTTCGCCAGCTTCAGAAGTGCAACTTCTGAAGAAGAAGGGTCTTTGTTCGAAACTAGTCCTTCAAATTTCTGCAACTAAAGAAGAATGTCCTATGTTAAAAATCTTTGAAACTGGTCCTGGAAACGTGTGAATATTGCGCTTATTCTTGTTGCCTTAACGCTTACAATAATCTAACAAACGTTTTATAGATAAACCGTAGTATTTAATCTTTGCTTTAAATCCTAAAATGCTGTATTATAAGTTTATCCACCTGATTGTATGTATATTAGTTATTAATTTTATTTTTATCGTGTTCAAAAATTATTAGATAAATAAAATCTCCCTGTCCCTAGTTGAAACATGATCATCGTAAAATTTTAAAGAAATTATGAAATCGGCTGAAATGAGCCAAAAGTATTTAAAAAAAAATAAGAACAACGGATAAAAGATTTATTTAATCATTATACTTCAGAATTAAGATTAGTGTTTTTTTAAATCTGAATGCTACTTTATAAAAAACCTTAACAACTTAAGTCAAGTCTGTCAGTTTGGTGCGGTTGTAAAAGTGCGTCACCGCGCTCAGGGGAAGCTTTCGATTTCTCATATTTTAAGGTTTGCAAATATCCATTTGGTATATTGCATGGATATACCGAAACGTTTGCAGTTCCATTCCGGGTGAAGGAAAATCGACGCCTTCTGGTAACGTCAATAGCCAATATATAAACTAGCCTCTCTAAGACGTGATTATTGTTACGAAATGTCCAGGCGTGGTAAGATA
The DNA here is from genome assembly GCA_000611955.2 of Stegodyphus mimosarum. NCBI lineage: Eukaryota > Metazoa > Arthropoda > Arachnida > Araneae > Eresidae > Stegodyphus > Stegodyphus mimosarum. The sequence continues at coordinate 245,329 of KK117828.1, forward strand.
GCTTTTTCGCAAAGCAGGTTTATGTTTGTCATATTTGGCGAGAAATTGCCCATTTGGCGACAAAATTGGCGATATGCTATAGCCGCATGGAGAACTTTCCCTTCTGGAACGAACTCTTAACTGGTTTAGCCCAGAATGTTCTCGAACACAATCCAAAAGCTATATAAACCCTGCTGGGTACGCGGAGATTGAATCAGTGCGAGCCAGTGTCAAATCAGTGCGGAGTCTATTGAATTGATAGTCAGTCAGTGAGCGAATGTCTCGTAGTCTAATGCCGAATTGGTCGTCGAGTGTATCGAGGAATCTCTTAGTATATCGCGAGTTAGTGCATCGTCGAGTTTTATCTTAGAGTGTGAGCTTCGAGAGCGACCGAAGCCAGTCGGGAGCTGTACTAAAGTGTATCGCGAGTTGTGGGGTGGAGAAGTCGCAAGAGTACGTAAAGTTCCGAGAACGACTGAGCAGAGTCGGGGAACTGTTTTCTGGTGCTTTGCCGTGAAGCTGTCTCCTCCACCGTTATAGCCTGATAGCCTGAAGGGCTGTGTCGCTGATTGTCTCAGCGTGTCTATAGTTCTTCGACGACTGTAAGCGTGATTTTGGAGCTGTCTTGAAAAATACTGGTCAGTAAAGTGTGTTTCGATACGCCATCAAGTAGTGTCGTCGTTATTCACTCCAAATCTACGAACCCTGTACGTACGAAGAAGAAAGAAAAAAAAAACGTAACATTATTTTTAATCTCTAGTTGCTGCGTTGGCTTGAAAGTCACAGGTTCAAAGGCGCGGATTTAATGGAGCTCAAACTAATATTGCTTTATGTTACAAAAACTAGGAAATTAAGTTTCCGGAGGGTCTCTATACCCTTCGAAAGAACGCTGCTGTAACTAATATGAGTAGTCTTAAATGGACCTTACCTTTACCTGGTGGTTTACTCAGTTTCTTATATTTACTTTGAAGATATCAAAAATGAACCTTAACTGTAACTCCCATTATACTTAGTTTATGTTATGTTTACTTTGAAAATGTCAAAAAAGCATCTGATGCAATTATGTAGTTTATTTTTAAGGGGTGCAGAGTGCATAAATTTAATTCAATAGCTTTCTGTGTGATTTCGATTCGTGATTTTAACTATATTCACTCTGAAAAATGTTTTTGTCTTTTTTTAGAAAAGGTGGTATCACTTGCCCTTAATCAGAAGAAGTTATATCTGGTAGATTAAAATGTTGCAAATTGTCTTTCCATTAAAAAGGTCCTTTTTTTCCGATTTGGATGAGATGTTGATTATTATACAGAAAAAAGTCAAGTAAATGTACATGATTTCCAGTTGCCAACATGAAATCCCCTTCATCACCAAGTCTACATAACGCAAGGTGATCCTTCATCATCTTGTGAGAAGTAAACGAACGATATAGTATTTTATTTTCTGTGTCTATAATTTAATTTTGATGTTAAGGTTCTCGAATTGGCAGCACAGGTGAAATGTTTCGTGGTGTGATATATCATTATGATACGATATAGTGAAACTTAGGAGTCATAAATTATCGGGTAGTCAGTTTTTTGAAATTCCCTGTAATCAATCGCCACATAGCCTATTTTATAATACTAAACTGAATATTTCCGTATTTATTTATTTTTACACTGTAAGTGGAACATATTGGTTTCCTTTCATTCACGCTTCATTCTGTTTTTCAAAGTATATAATAGAAAAGCACATTGGACAGGTTTATTTCAGACATTAAAATTAAGATGAATTGTTGGATGGCGAGAATGCTACAGTAAACAAGATCATCAATTTAACTGTCTTTTGACAAGATGTAAGATAGCTGATAGAACACCGGCTCATAGATGTGTCTTTTAAAGCGTTAGCAGTCGAAATGCATGTCATGAAGAGGTCATGTTCATTCTGTGTTTCTTCTTTTCATTATCCATTACAGCGATAAGGGTTTTGATCCGAGTTTCACCCTCAATACTTGTACGCTCTGCATCTTAGGACTTTTGATAGCGCAGAAACTGATCCACATTCGGAATTCGAGTTTTCTACCAAGTGTGTAGGGCTCTCTCACCTTCATGAAATCATACGTATGGCCCATTGTAATCGTTTTAGGCTGTGTGCCATAATTCAAACAACCGATCAGCGTTATTGATGGAAAAACAAATCCAGGTCAGAGTACACTTGATTTTCTCGGGGGTTCACTTGATACTCCGGGGAGGGGGTGTTTCTCGAGTGACGTCCGAGTTAAAATAAGATGAATGATATTCGTCATCGCCTGAATTTGATCTGCTTAATTGCTTTTAGTTGGAGGAGGATACAAGGAATTATCATTCTCTATTGGTTAACTGGTAACCTATAGCAGCTGGAGGATCATTGATTGGTTCGAATTTTGGCGATGGCATAGTCGATTTCTCTTTGTTCCTTCTCCAAAAGAGCGTAATGTGTGTGTAAACTTAATGCTATTAGGTTATGATTAATAACATAATTTTGTCAATCTTATACATTTAAATAAACCTTCATTTGTTTTTAAAGGTATATATAATCAGGTGAATTTAATATTGACACTTATGTAAGTGAATAATATTTTATAAAAATTTCTGATAATTTACATTAACACCTGTTACAACCGAGGAGGCTCTTCGTTTGTTGTTATAATGCAGCTTCTTTTTTCTGAAACATTTTGTAAAGTGTCCCAGTATTTTGACCTAAAACAATGTAACATTTTGATCATGGAATCAATTTTGTCTGAAGCTTTGAAACAGTAACGGAACTGTTTTTGTAACCCTAAATGAGTTTACTTATTTTTTAAAAACGTCGAATAGGCGCAAGTCCTTGGGACCATTATCAAGCTCTTTTTCCGATTTGTTAGTTATAGAGTTGCCAGCCAGTAGTTCCTTCTGAAGTCGCAACATTCTTTTTACAATAAAAAATACTTTCTCATTCAGTGTAACTTATGTAAAATTTTATAGTAATTTATAGAATGTGTTGTTCTGTCTTGATTTTCTCTCACTGTTTCAGAATTTTGTATAAATGACAAAGAAATGCAAAAAAGGAACTCCAAAACGTTTAAAATTTAAATTCTTTTTCAGTTGAATTTAAATTTTATAGCGGAAGTACCCGACACCAGTTAAGTTAGATTGAGACTAATGTATCTAACAACAGAGAGAACATTACCTCTGTAATCCTTCTCTAATAGCGATGTAACAAATACGATTCATAGCCATACATTTTTCAGTCTGATGTTATACGGAACACACATAAAAATCTTCGATAGAAAAATAAACTTATTCTCTCTCATTATATCAGCAACAATGACACGCAGTTTTTAATGATTTTCGTTTTTCTAATCAAATGGTTGTGAAAGCGCAAGTTCCATCCAATTCACCTATATTCAATTTTAATCGAATAAATGTGACAAGAAATTGATCATAATTGATCAGAAATCAACATCGCGAACGAACACACACACACACACACACACACACACAACACAACACACACACACACACACACATTTCTTTTTATATATATAGATTTTGTAAAACTTACAAATGTTTTATTAACAAACTCTACGATTTGGAAACAAACGGTAGCAAACACTTTTCGAAATAAAGCGTTTTGTGTGAAACACTCGAAAAACTTTGTGTGAAACAGCGTTTTGTGTGAAACACAAACTGTTGCCACTCGGAAAAATGAGTGTGAAAATTAATGTTTTCAGAGTTTTTAATTACTGTCTCGGCTGATTAAAGTTGTACAAAGATGGGAACAGTCGAAATGGCTTCCCACGAATTTTTGGAATCGGGAGTAATGTATTTAATGTTTGGCAATGCTATTTTTATTTCGTCGTAAAACTTGGAAATTTTTTATTAACAGACTCTTAAGATTTGAAACCGAGCAGTGGCAACGCTTCTCGAAACAAAGCAGATTTTCATCTCCAGCTTGCGAGACTGTTGCCACTCGGAAAAATGAGGACGAAAATTATCGTTTTTCCGAGATTTTAATTAATATCTCTTATTATAGCTACTTTTTTTGGAAAAAAAAGTGGACGTCGACCTTTTCCAGGATCCAGAAAAGAATTGTAAAAAGTTTGGTAACGATAGCTATAGTAGTGACTGAGTTAATCGCGAACAAACACTCATTCTTCTTTATATATATAGGTGAAAATGTACATTTAACAATTGGCAACATCTGATATTGCTTAATGTTTACACTCTCGTTCAGTGTTTCAATGAATCAGAATTTCTTATTAGAGCTTGATAAATTAAAAGAGTTATTAGATAATAAAAGGTTGTAAAGGTATACTGTTTACTTTTCTGTCCTTGTAAACCCTACTTCTTGACTTGTTCATAAACTAATAAGCGTCTCAAGAAAATTAAAATAATTTATGTCAAAATTTTATTATTTTCAGTGTGTTCACTTATTCGACGGAATGTTTTTCTTAAACGATCTTAGATCTATTTATAACTTGTTTTTTAACGTTTTAGTTGTTAAGGCTTTAATTATTAAAAAAAATCATGCTTTATAAAAAAATTTCTTGCTGAGATATAGGTCTTTCTGTGGATTTCATCAAAAATGACAAAATGGAAGGTAATTCGAGTCTTTCTTTGCCTAATGAACTGTCCTGTTGTATGAAAGTTGGTTTAATAGTTAGTGTATTAAGTACAGTGTGTTCAGATGACATGAAACAGGTTCCTAGAAAAGATTATTACTTCTTTCCATAAGCGATTAAAGAAATTTATCTGGGTCTAAATAAAGATCAGCAGGTATGTGAATGTTAATAAATCACCTGAGAAAAATTCGTACTTTTAACTTCATTTCTTTTTAATAATTTTAAATGCAGCTGAAAAATTCCATACAATTAAATTTTGATATTATTTCTCTCTCTGTGTATGTATGTTTAATAATGAATTATATGTAATGGTAGTAGTGCTATTTTTTGTTGTGAGTTTTCTGTCGTGTAATTTAAAATATTATACTTAAATACAGCAGATCTTAAGTCTCAACAAATTAGTTAATTTTTCCATAAAATAAGTTGACGGAATCCAATCAAATGTAATCTATTCTGACTTGAACGAAAGTAATTTCAAAGAATTGTAACAGATGAAATTTCAGCTAGTTATGTTAAAGATTTTGATAATCGAAAGAATGAATGAGTACAGTGAATCATGTAATTTTAGAAAATAATCAGTGTTCTATTATTACCATAAAACTTGTAAAATTTATAGAATGTCTTGTTTTAAAGTGCATTCTATTTGAGAAAGTTAATGTTTTCTTTGCTAGTGGCAAGAGTATTTTATTTCCATTTAACCGGAACAGCTTTAAAAATATGACTGAGCTAAATAATACACTCTAGTATAGGAATTAGCCAATTAAAAAATAATACCTTCAATAAAATTATCCAGGGATAATACTATTTTTTTTTTGGAGTGGTGGAGGAGCAATCAGTACTTTCCTAAAACCAGGCAGTTTATTAACTCTATTCGAGTTTGAGTTCAATTACTTTCAATATTTTATTCAATATAACACATCAAGTAAAACAAAAAATATATTTTGAAGTAATCATAAAAAATTTTCAACGTAATATGTGGTAAATTCTGAAAGTAAGAAAAGAATATTTTAAAAATCGTATCATGATAAAAGTTTTACTCTCTCCGTTATCTGAGTATAACACTAAAGCTAGATGATCATTCTTTTTGTACACTTGTGTTCAAATCTTTAGTATACATGCGCGTTAAGTATGCATACGTTTCAGAAAGTAATTCTGAAAAGCCGAAGCTCTTAGAATTTCGGTTCAGCGTTGTTGAAAAACATCTATACTAGGAATGATCATTTGATACAACCTAATGAACCATTAAAAATCTTGGATTTCTTCCATACTTAATTCGATACCAAATTCTTGCGATCTAACGCCTGTATGTTCCGAATTAACATATTACGACCACCTTCACGCAAGCTTTGAAACCTTGGAGTTTAAAAAGATAATAAAAAAGAGGGGGGGATTTGAAATGGTTTATGAGAGGCCGGCCAAGAAGAGAACTGCGGCTCACAATGCGGAACATTTTTTTATTCCTCCACATCTTCCACGCCTTATTTATTAGAGCTGCGACCTTGACCTTCAAATGACGCTCCTAAGGGCAGAATGACTTTCCCCTTTCGACCACGTGGGGGCGAGTTGTTGGAAGCCTCGCTGGAATCGCGCAGCTCTCTTGGAAATGCCAAAGGGGGCGAGGGAAGGCGATGTGTTCTTCTTGTCAACTCTCGCCGTCATCCTGAATGTTGTTTTCCTTCTGGAAAATGATTGCTGTGTCACTTCGTAAGGTGTGCAATACTTGTCATGGATGTAATTTTTTGTGGTATTAACTTCGACGAAAAGATATAAATTTTTTAAATATGAAAATAGCAAAGATTTTAAAGCCAAATCTGTTTAATGCATGATTTTTTTCTTCGTTGCTTTTGTGGATATTCTTACTGGATGAAGATTT
>KK117828.1:251858-303276 GCA_000611955.2 Stegodyphus mimosarum
ATGCCAGAATATTACAATGAACTCGTGGATATATTTGAACCGGATATGTCCAGATTTAGATTTTTATTGCATTTCGGATTTTTCTTTTGTGCTTCGTTACATCTCTAATCCTGGTGGATACGTTTTTGGATATTTTTTTATCTTTAGAAGTTAATAACTTCTTGGAAAAACCTGTGATAATATCAAGGAAGTTATTACTTATATGTAGATATGACATGAAAACAATAAATATAAGGTGTCGTATGTGATGTCTAAATTCTGTGACTGATCTCTTTTTCCGGTGCTCATTGCCTGATATGTAGAGGATTTTATGTTTATAGCTACCCATATTTACCGCTTACCAACATTACTGATTTTACTTTTTAATCAGAAACATGATTACCCTCTGTAATGGTGAAAAACTACTCGAAACGCAAATGAATAAATTCTTCACGATTCATTGATGTGATTGAAGGATTGGAGGGCAAAATGCTGTACCAGCTTGAAGCTAATGCGGCACTGCACTTCGTATAGGATTTACTGAAATTATTTCTTTTTAAAAGGACTTACTCTCTGTTTCAAGGTAAGAACTCTGAATATCAGTAGAATACTTACTTAGCGATATTACCTTCAATTAATACGTTCTTCCCTGTGACTCTTAAAAATGTTTCATATTCCTCGAATGTATGCCATATTTTGTGACATATCATAATTATAATTAAATCCAGAATTTCCAAAGCATTTTATTTGGAAAATATTAAAATTTTAATACTGGTATTGTGACATGCATCTTTTATAACTGTTATAATGTAAATTCTTTTAAGATGCCTTCTTCAAATAACAGAATTGTTGATGCATAAATTCGTAATTATGAGAATAATTAAAGAATTAGCAGTAAAACATAAGACACTATCATCTATTTCCGACCTCCAGAGTTCAGGATGAACGATGTTCCTTTCATTTATAAAAAATATTAACTCTCCTTCTCAAAGGTCGAAGCACGAATTTTAGCCAAAACGCGTATTCACAGCGGTAGAGTGATAAAGTATTGTTTTTAACTTAAGTTTGTCTCTGCGTGTTTTTAACTCCCTGTCAGAGGATTCGACACTTGACGTAGTAGCTAACATTTGCATTACTTCAAAAAAATCTGAAATCTGAGATCGGCATTTAAGGAATAGTTAATATTTCTATTACTTTAACAATTCTGAAATCTGAGATAAAATAATAGAAAAATATGAAAAAGATTATAAATTAAGTAAAAAATATGAAAAAATTTAGATAGAAACATATGAAAAAATTGTAAATTAAGTATTGGTAATTAATTGTGTTTCCCCGAAACAAAGGGGAAAAAAATAAGAAAAACCAAATGTTTAAGATTCTGTTTTGCACGAGGCGGAACTATTGAATAAATAAATACATGATATTGCTTCAGAAATAACTCGAAAAGTTTCAAAAAAGGAGTGTAAACTTGAGATTTAAAAACTGTTAGAAAATTATAGACTTTATTTAGAAAATAGTTAAAAAAAAGAAGTCTGAAAGCTTTTCAGATTTTACATTACGCCCAGAGGAGCGTTTTTTTTAACGTTTTGTGTTTATTTATTAAGTATCATATTCTTTTCACTTAAACCATAAAATTCAACTCAACAGCAGTATTGCAAAATAATTTTTAAATGAGCATATCTTAAGAATTTCCGATACACAGTCTCGCACTCTGGATATAAAAATGCCCCCCTCCCGTAGAGTGTTGCCATTTCTCGCTACGAATTCCAAATTAGGTTTTCCAGATGTTCATATTCGGTGGAGAATTAAGTTATTCAAAATTTGATGGCTCTAGGTACCGTTGTTTTATCACAATGCGCGAAACATACATACATTTATGCAGATTCTTCATTATTTAATTTCTTTAAATATATTACAGGGCTATAATATTTGGTGGCAACAGTTTGAAAAGTGAATCAATGCAAAATGCCAAAACGAAATTAATAGCCCATCTGGGCTAACAATGAATATTTTTAAAGCAACAGTCCGACGGGGGTTAGCATACTTACTATTATGCGTTTTCATCCTTTCAAATTTTTTTTCGAAATTTAATTTCTTTCATTGTTTAATTAAACGGAGTATAGCATAAATATTGAGGTTAAAAGATAAATTTAGGTTGAGAATTAACTCTTCCTATGACGAATACATGTGATAAATATAATGGTCTAACGATGTCATACGTTTTTACTTTTGTGCGGCTTGAGTCTTGATATTTTTATCAACTCACGTGATTAATCAAAATTTGGTAATAAGAAACTTCTCAACGAGCAGTAATGCTAAACCTTCACCGTTGATTAATGGCTATTAATTTATGAAATAGGAAGTATAAAATCTTAACGAAAGGCAGACTAGAATGCTGAATAAAAATTAGATTTCATATTATAATAAGAACAAAAAATATTTTTAACCAAATGAAGAGTTTCATTTTATATTACTACAGTGTAAGATTTTTAGAGTATGTATTTTAAAAAAAATATTTATGCACGATTAAAATTGGAGAATGTGTTTCTAGAGAGCGTAAAACTAAGCTGTCATAGTATCTAAACTTCACAATATATTGTGAATTAGAAGAGTTACTATAAATCTTGATAGTGTTTTGCCACGACAATTTTATTTATATTTTATGGTGATTATTTTTCATAGATTTTTTTACTCATTTTTAAAGGCGTAAAATTTATGAAACGATTATTTTTTGAATTAAAATAGTTTATTTTCTGAAGGTTATTTTCACTCACACCCTCCTGATGATTAACTATATTGACTGCCTGATTAATTTTTCACAGTTCTTTTGTTTTCTGTTAGATTGTTCAAATTTATAAGAGAACTCATTGGAATAAAGATTAATAAGGAATCTGTAATAATAGAATTTAAATTAGAAAGAAGACGAAGTGAAGCCTGGCTCTTGTGTACCTTATTTGGAATGAGGCAATAAACATCTACATCACGCATGAGGTGATAATATTATAGTATGCACTTTCTGCCGATCACAGTTATAAACTTTTCATAACCGAATTTAACTCTTGTTAAAACGTAACTCCTAAATTTTCAGATGTAAAAATATATGGTATTACCTCCCTCCTTTCTGCATGACTTCGTGGCGTAACGGTAGCACATTCGACGCGTATTCGAGTGGTCCAGGTTCGAGTCCCGGCCAGGGCATTGCACATTTTTCATGTCTTCTGCTTCAAAATAACCTAATAACTCTACAAAAGAGGCAGACCCTAAACATGTGTAAATTGTCCTTGTAGAGTCATTAGTTTTTTTTGCTGCAGACTTGAAAAATGTGTAGTGTCCTCACCGGAACTCGAACGCTGGATCTCTCGAATACGCTTCGAGTATGCGTACAATTACACCACGAAGGCATACTCCTCTTTTAAAGGGAGGCTGGGGATTAGAAGACCCAATCGCCAAGTCCTGGTGGTGACGAATTATCAGCCGCTACCTGTCAGTTCGGGCTCCACTTGTAGAGTCATTAGGTTTTTGTTTTGCTCCTGGAGACGCGAAAAATGTGCAGTGCCTTCGCCGGGACTTTCACCCTGGACCTTTCGAATACGCGTCGAGTATGCTTCCAATTACACCACGAAAGCATACTCCTCTTTTAAAGGGCGACTGGGGATTATGAGACACAGTTGCCAAATCCTGGTGGTGACGAATTATCGGCCACCAACTGTTAATTCTTGCTGCATTTGTAGAGTCATTCATTAGGTTTTTTGCTCCTGGAGACGTGAAAAATGTGCAATGCCTTCACCGGGACTATCACCCTGGACTCTCAAATACGCGTCGGGTATGCTTCCAATTACACCACGAAAGCATGCGGAAAGAAGGAAGAAAATACCTTTATATACTGATAGCTTAATATCATGATTCAAATCCTCCCCTACACATGGAAAAATGTCTGTTTGGGGCTAATTGGGGAGAATTTAGGTATTTGCTTCCCTGTAAGACAGGTAAAGTGCAGAGAAGCAAATATCTAGGACAAGAGGAAATTCCATAATTGAGAACTAATTTACAATATTATAAGCACATTTTATCTGAAAAAGAAAATATTTTTATAAATTTTTCACAGGATTGTTAGATTATGTGTTCTAGTGTAAACTGTAATAAGGCAACACTGTAATTTTAGTTCGTGGCTGATTTCGAAGTGGTAATGGAGCGTAACTACAGACTTTTAATCAGAAAGAATTTAATGGAAATCAATATAGTGTCTTCCTATTTCTACAAATTATATTAAGGGTGTGAGAAAATAACTAAAATGGTAAAAATTATAGGGTTTAAACGGGGGTGATTAGTATTTGAATTCGATATTTAGTTTTAATGTTAGTGATACACTAATACCTAGTTGTATAATAAAGTAATAATAAGTTACTTGAAACAATTACTGTAACAACAATCTAAACGTCTGATGCTATATGCAGTGATGCCAAAAGAATTGTTTATATTCATGTAAGTTCCATAAAAACGCAATCCGTTTCCAAATAGCTCAGCAAAATAACGTTCTGAAGAAAAATGAGAAAATACCTACATAGGTAATATATGTGTACTTAATACAAGACTTGTCAAATTATGTTGCTAGTGATAAATCTTAAAGGATGTTCCAGACTAATAGCAACATTAAAATGCTTACATGTGTCTCTTCCATATACCACATTTTTGTTTCTTTGCTAATACAGCATATGGCAAACCTTCATCTTGGTGCTATCTGATTTGTCGTAGGTGAAATCTCTCTTTCAATCTCTACAGGGTTTCTCTTCTTTTGAAGGGCGCGTCTTAGTAGAATGATAAATTACGTCAATATTACGCCTAGCGCGTTTGTTGACAGACGGCAAAAGTAAATGTTAAACGCGCTGCAGGATGCGTCTGATGGTAGTGGAAAGATTAATGGAATTTTTCAACAATGGTTCTTGGAAATTTAGTCACAAAAATTGGAATCTTAGAAATTTCGGTAATTTTCAATTGATTTCTGAAACTGTATTTTTAATTTATAATGTGTTTGTTTATTTGAAGTTTTATAATCGTGATTAATAGCAGTGTTTTCTCCGTATTTTAATTAAATTAAGGTGAATTTCCTATTGCTTAAAAATCTGGATCGTTTGAAGAGGATTTATTTGAATGTACTTCTCAGTGATGACTGTGCAGAAAAACGCATGGTTCTGTAAACGTGATGAAAATAATGGAACTTATTGACATTTGAATGTAGGAAATGAATGAGAAAATTTAATGGTGCAGATGAGTAAAGTGTAAGACACCTACTTTGGAAGCTTTAAAAGTAGCTAAAAGGAATCAGTGGAAGGCGTTTATTAAATTTTTACTACATTGTACGAAGTAAAGGAAGTATTGTAATCACGAAAAATTCCGGGTATCATATTTCAAGGAAAATATCTATTTTTACCGCTATCGAATGCAATTTAACGATGTTTTTGAGTTACAACTGTACGTAAGGGCAGCATAAAGGACTCCCTTTTTCCCGAACGGATTATAAAATTGATTTCAAATAGATTCAGAAGAGATTTTTTTCGTGACGTCTGTACGTGCGTATGTATGTATGTATCTTCTGTAACTCTAAAACGAGTAGCCTCTCAGAACGTTGAAATTTTGTATATAGGACTGCTGTAACACGTAATTCTTCACCTCCCTTTCTGATTGCAATTGACTGCAATATATATGTAATAAAAGCACAATTTTGGAAGCACTGAAGTAAGAACACTGACACGTAGATGCGTAGAAATGCTGATTGGGAAGATACTTGATGCGTAAATCTTCCATGTGTTTTGAAGAAACAGTGGAGCCGCATTGAATGTCATATTTATTTAAATCCTCATTTGTAGCCGCAATTCACTTGCTTAAGTCATGCTTATTTCCAGAATGTTTTACAATTTTGATACTATAGCGATAGAAGCGATTATAGCAGCACATAGATGGTTGTAGCAAAGCGTCTGGCCAAGAAGAAAGCATAAGCAAAAGGGACGCATCAGCCCAGAGAAAGAAGGGAGGGAGTCAAAAGTTTGTTTTAAGTTTTGGTTTACAATGTGGTGATTGGTCAAGACGCATTTGCGTTAAGCGTTACGTAAGATAGAATGATTAATTTGAATGACGCAGTTTAGACTGTTTTTAAGATGGATGAAGTCCGCAAATTAAACAAAAAATAAGTGAGGTTATAGCCAATTAAAATTTAGAACTTTGCTTTCATATTTTTTATTATATATATGTATGTATATGCACCCACTCTGTTTCAGTTTTTTTATTATTCTTATATGTTGGTAAATTGCTCATTTTCTGCTTTCAAAATTATTGAATTATGTTACCTTCCGGTTACGATTTTTATGCCTTTAGTTAATCTGCATGCAATAGTTGTAGAGTTAAGTTGTTTAAGTGTGGCTAAGCCTAATGGTTTTCACCATAGTTGAAGAATATATTAAAATATATTAAATATAGTTGCTGAAATATAGTATTTAAATGCATTTTTGATCATCTGTAAGTTGACTTTTTATAGCCTTAGTGCACATACATCTAATATCTAGAGTCTGACTAATACATCTAGAGTCTATACATATAATACATCTAGAGTCTGACTGTCGAATCTGATATATCGAGAGTCGGACTTAGTACTGAAGCCAATACCTTTTTTGGAATTCAGCGTTGATTTTAGAGACTCTTTTCATTCGAATAAATTATTTAATCCAAGGGATTTCTGACTGTTTCGATGAACTTGCTTTTTTATTTTAATTCCAAAAGGCAGTAAAATGTTTACTTTCAATTATTTGATTCTTTTTGAATCGAATAAATTACTTAATTCAACTGTCTTCTGTTTATTTATAGAACTTATTTTCTAGTTTAATTTTAAATGGTAACACAAGCTTTCTGTTCTACGATGTTTTATCAGTTCTCATGTGTTGAGTAACGAGGAATAAAATGTGCGTTGTTTAGTTTTTATGATACTTGTCACGTTATGGGAGGGTTATCATGCACGTATATGTAATGCTTTAGCATGCGAGAGAAGATACTAATAATTTTAATCATGGCTGATGGCTATAGATAGTGCTGGCGTGTAGAATGCGTAATTACGTAGTTGCAGGCAGACTTATCCTTTGTGACTTTTCAAGCAGTTTATTTCTGTACAAAGCAATTCTTTATAGAAGTATATTCTGACTCGCACAACATTATGGACGCAACCTGCATCCAGTCCTCGTTATATTCTTCACTACGTCTTAAAACAAATAAAATGGTTGATAAAGAGGAAATCCACTACGTATTAGCTGGAAGCTAGCGACCGGGAAAGTGCGACGCATTCAAAAGAAAGCATGGGAAAGAAAGGATCAGAAGATTATGGTTGCCAAACCAAGTTTTAATTTCGATTGAAATCTTATTCGCTGTTTGGCTGGAAATGTACCTGTATTAGCGTCGTTATGTAAGAAAGTATGATGTGGATTAATTCGAAATGACGCTGTTTAAATAGATATAATATGAACAGTTACTGATTTTAGGACAAAAAGGGATATCCCCAAATTATAATAAAGAATATAAGGGGATATTGCCAATTAAAATTGGAAGTTTGCTTTACATATTTTTTTTATCTTACGCATATATAAAATAATTTGGGTGCTTTAAACTTAAGATGCATGAAGAGGTAGTTGCAGTTATGGCTGGCAACATTTCTTTATAATCATTGATAAGTATGTTTGATCCATCAGTTATAAATTGGTGCTAAATGCGCCCGTTTTTGCATAAATTTTACTTTTTTAAAACGCTTTAGTGAGAAAATTAGCGACAGCAGTATAGCTAGACAGAGAAGTGGAAACCGAATGCGGCATGTCTAGGAAGAAACCTGCGTTCAGAGTAATTAATTTGAGTTGAGATTTGTCGCTATTGGTTGATAAAACGTTCATCTTCTAAATTTGAGATTATTGACTGAAGACTTATGTAAGCATCTATCTACATTGTGCCGCGTAAGAATCTTATGACATAGGTTAATTTGAAAATGTCGCTGTTTAGAGATTGTGAACAGTTTTTAGGATAGAAATAGGAAATGACCAAATTAAAATAATTCTGAGACTTTGAAAATCAAAGTTAGAATTTTGATTTACGAATTTTTCATCCTACATCCTCCCCTACAGAAGAAAAGCCTTGGCGACAGAAAATCTTCTTATTATTATTATTGTTATTAAAAGAGAAAAGTGATAAAGCAGTAAAATGAGGAGAAATATAATATGGAAAATATAAATCGGGTCGTTTTGAACTAAGTAATAATTTCTAAATTATTAACTTAAATTTTTCAGAAATACTTTTGAGAACAGTCGTAGTTCTTAGATTCCTATTGAAATTCCAGTTTGAAAAATGCGTTATTTTCATACTCCATATAATTAGTATAATTCTGCTGGGGAGAACTTTCTTACAGCATATTACAAATAGAAGCACTTGAAGAAACCCATCACATATCTTGATACTTCAACAAATAAAAATTTTCAGTATTCTAATTTTTATATTTATAATTTATCTTTTTTAACATCATAAATATTGTAACATGTCCCTTGGATTATGATTTTCGCTTTCAACTTCTAATAATATGCAAAATGATGGCATCTCCATGCTCTAAAGCATATATTTCTATGTAAAATGTCGCATATCCCTTTTAACTGAGTTTTACATTTCTATCTAAAATTATCGCATCAGTAGTTAATAGGTGCTAGAACAATCATTTGGAAAGACTTCTTTTCTGGTATAAGAAAACCACGTTTGAAAACCACATTAAGACATTCCATAATAATGAAAACATTCTATGAAATTCCTAAAAATGATTCCAACTGCCTTCGTAGTATAACGGTAGCACATTCGGCGCGTATTCGAGAGGTCCAGATTCGAGTCTTGGTGAGGACATTGCTCCTTTTTCATATCTGCTGCTTCCAAAATTCCAGTGATTCTACAGTGGGCCCGAACTAAAAGGTGGTTGATATAATTCTGTCACCACAAGGATTTGCCGATTGGGTCCGATTTTAGTGTGCTATTTTGTTCACGGAAAATTAGATTTTTTAAGTAACAAAAATATTTACGTTAAAAGCTTTTAATAAAATTCCTTTTACTATATTAAAACATCTTATTGGATTTTACGTTATTTGAGAAGTGCAATCTACCTGGGATAATATAAAGTGATTCTCTAAGTTCACACTTGCTTTAATATCTAATTTTCATTTCGTAATTTATATTTTAAGCGTATTCATTCGAGATTGTTCTATGTTACATTTTTGCGACCTTTAATTAATTTCAACGTTTGTCATTCATGAATGCTTTATCTTATAATGATGTATAAGGTATTTTCTCCCTCCTTTCTGCAGGCCTTCGTAATGTAGTGTGTGTGTAATAGTAGCATACTCGGCGCGTATTCGAGAGGTCCAGGTTCGAATCCCGGCGAGGGCATCGCTCGTTTTTCATGTCTTCTGCTTCAAAAACGCTAATGACTGTACAGTGGAACCCGAACCAAAAGGTGGTGGATGATGATTCTTCACCACCAGGATTTGGTTACTAGGTCCACTAATCCCCAGTCTCCGTTTAATAGGGGGAATATATATAAGGTATTTTCTTTCTCCTTCCAACATGTTTTCGTAGTCTAACAGTAGCACAATCGTCCGTATTCGAGAGATGCAGATTCGAGTCCCGGCGAGGGCATTGCTCATTTTTTCACATCTCCTGCTTCAGAAGTCCTAATGACTTGATAGCCTTCAACTTTCCTTTATATGAGAGGTTAAAAAGAAATTTTATTCAGAATTAAATACATTCACTTGATTCTGAACCAGTGCTCCGTGCAACATACTGCGTTCTTTATATTCAGTTACTCATTACGTAACAGTATTTCTTTATAATTTTCAAATTACTTTTTTACGCATTTCGTTTTTAAATTACATTACCAATATTCGATTTTATTACAGTTGGTCATTTCATAAATCCTTAATACACTTTTTATGTTCAATATAACAGTATTCAGTATCACGGGTTTTAATAGGATATATATATATTATTATTCAAAAATATATTTTAAAGTAACTTTCTCTTAAATACTAAAAATTATCTCATTCTCAATAAATCAAAATAATAATTAATAATATTAAGTTGTAATAACTTTTCCCAACTGAAATGTTTAAATAGATTTTAAAAAGCTGCATTTAAAAACATATTAAATCATTACGTTTTCGTTTGCTGAACAATAATTTATTTGTTTTTTCAAACAGCAAGATCAAAAGTTACAAAAATAATCATAATAAAAGCATCACTAGGGTTTGTCCGCAAGATTCTAATGTCTCGTACTGTTAGTAGCATCAGTCTGTTCTTAAAGGATACGTTTTAACCGTTTTGCCTTTTTCATTGGTCTGCCGGAAAATGAATATTCTTCATTTTTATCGCACTTTAAAATGCTACATTATTGTAATTATATATTCAGGCTTTAAATTCTGCCGAAACCTGGGTGAGCTGTTTCTTAGTTTTGAACTGATGGTAAAAATTTAAGGGAGAGTCCCGAAGTGAAACGAGGTCCGGTAGTTTGTTTTATTATTTAACTATTTTCATCAATTTAATCATTCATTAAATTTTTATTTATTTCTTTACATTTTACTAAATATTAATTTACTTAAATTAATTATTATTTTTGTTTTTTTAAATTCGTTATTTTATTTATTTATTTTTCCTCATTCCTTAATCGTCAGTGTACAGATTAGTACTGACTTACTACGTCACGCATAATCTTTTCTCCTTCTGAACAGTATAAAATAGCTTTAGAATATCTGTGTTTTAGGATTTTATATAGGTTGTCAATTTATTTGAATGATGCGATTTGATAATTTACAAACAGTTGCTTGCGTTTTAATGATCTGTGGATTCACAGAAACTGTCATCTCATGATAAATAATTTCTTCCGTAATTTCGTTTGGTGGCTTTTGAAGTATAATCTTTTGGTATTTTTGAGGGGGGAATTTTTTCGGTAATAATATTTTTTGATCTGGCTTCCTTATTTTTCCTCCCCAGAGGAAGCTTTGTTGATCTTTCTGTTTGCGGGTATCGTGAAATATTTTTTAAGGATTACATATGAGATTTACTGCTTTATACCAAACTATACAACCGGAATTGCATAATCCGAAGTAATAAATTTAGGTACTATATCCTATTACTAACCGTATAAGGTATTTTTCCCGCCTTCTTCGCATGCTTTCGTGGTGTAGTGGTCCGCACGCTCGACGCGTAACCGAGAGGTCTGTGGTTCGATTCCCGGCGAAGGCGTTAATTATTTCTTCACTCTCCTTCCTGCTTCCAAAATCCTAATATTTCTACACTGGCGCCCGAACTAAAAAGGTAGTGGATGATGATTCTCCACCACCGGGATTTGGCGATTGGGTCCTCAAAACCCCAGTCGCCCTTTAAAAGGCCTAGTATATAAGGTATTTCTCCCGACTTCTTCACATGCCTTCGTGGTGTAGTGGTCAGCACACTCGACGCTTAGCCGTGAATCTGTAGTTCGATTCCCGGCGAAGGCGTTGCTCATTTTTCACATGTCCTGCTTTCAAAAAATACCTAATGTCTCTACAACCTCATCGAACTCTGAACGGCTAACTAACTGTGCTCACTCGCTAATTCAGCTGGCAATTTGAGCGCATATTCAAATAGCTGTGCGATCTTACATACCATGTAATTTAGAGCGGTAAGTTTGTAGAGTCATTAGGTTATTTGGAAGCAGAAGGTGTGAAAGATGAGCAATGCCTTCGCCGGGACTCGAACCACGAATCTCTTGGATATGCGTCGAACGTGCTGAACACTACGCCACGAAGACATGCGAAGAAGGCGAGAGAAATACCTTATATACTCTCCTTTTTAAAGGGCGATCGCGATTAGGGGACCCCATAGCCAAATGACGGTGGTGGAGAATCATCGTTCACCACCTTTTTTAGTTCGGGCGCCACTTGTAGAGTCGTTAATTTTTTTTTTCTGAAAGCAGGAGAAATGAAAAATGAGCAATGCTCTCGTCGGGACTCGAACCACAGACTTCTCGAATACACGTCGAGCATGCTGACACTTACACCACTACTGGCCCGACTTCTTCGCGTACCTACTGCGAAGGTACGTCAAGAATTCGGAAGACATATAAGTTTTATCAGTGGATTCTTACATAATGCATATTTTTCTCTACACATTTACGTATTCAAATTTTATGTATTCAAACTCATGTATTGAAGATTATTCAAATTAACTTATGATTTCGTATGGTTAAATAAAGTACCCGAACTGTTGCAGTTTTAGATCATTTAGGTATTCGTGGAACATCTTGTGTTTTCTTTTATTTTATGTATGTTTCACAAAAAAGAAAATAAATACTCGCGCAAACGTAAGAACAGCAAATATTCTTTTGAATTTGAATAGTTATTCATATTATTATGTATTCTAGTTTTTCCTATGTTCAACATTTTAAACTTAAACAGTTCTTTTTAAAATTGCTTAAGTTCCCATACTTGGGGGGGGGTAGACGTTTTGTCTTTTGAATAATATTCAGTGCATTTTAAACCCAAAAGGAGAAATGATTTATCATCTTCCATTTTACGAGCTTAATATTAATTCTGAGACATATTTTTTCTGCAGTGTGTTATGTGTTGTGATAGTTTTCAGTATTTTTCTGCAGAGTGTTATGTGCTCTTAGTTTCTGCAGAGTGTTATGTGCTCAAGTAGCTAAAACCACCATTGGTAAGGATTTCGAAAGAGATTTATGTGCTAACGCAACACGGTGGCTGCGTAGTATTTGAAATAGTAGTAGTAATATTTTGACGGTTTACTGTATATATGCACCCTGTTCACCGGCTTATCCGGCTTATTAATAAGTGTTATCCGGCCTCTATTTTCGAAACATTTGGTTGTGAATATACACTTTCAGTTATAAAAATACTTTAAATGACGCAGATAGTTATTTTTGGCATTTTAAAATACAAAAATTGTGGAGACATTAGGTATTTTTTGTATAGAGATGAAAAATGAGTAGTGCCCTCGCCGGTATTCGAAACACGGACTTCTCGAATATGCGCCGAGTGTGCTGGCCGTTACACCACGAAGGCATCATAAGAAGGCGGGAGAAACACCTTATGTACTCCCTCTTTTAAAGGGCGACTGGGATTAGGGGACCAAGTCGCCAAATCCTGATGGTGAAGAATCATTATTCACCACCTTTTGTTTTGAGTTCGGGCGCCACTATAGAGACATTAGGTATTTTTTCAAGCAAGAGAGATGAAAAAATGAGCAATGCTCTCGCCGAGCTCGAACCACGGACCTCTGGAATACGCGCCGAATGTGTAGGCCATTATACCACGAAGGCGTGTTAAGAAGGCGGGAGAAATACCTAATAAAATCAATTTTGTTAAAATTACAAAATCTAACTTTTTATATTTATATAACTTTCTCAGTAGGGCAGATAGAGAAAGTTATATATATTTATATAACTTTCTCAGTAGTTCATTAGCAGTTACCTTTTAACTGCTAATGAACGCAACGCAATAGAAAGCGCATGTAAAGAACGAAAGTCTCCCGGAGATATCTCAATACTTCGAAGTCAGTTCTGAAATAAAATTAAAAATTGATGCTGTCTCCGGCCTTATATAGTACCCCACCGGCCGCGAGAAATCTCGAGTACCTTCCATTTCTCTATTACTAGAAGGCATATATAGATAGACAGACAGAGTAGACAGATGTCTTACTTTGCACCCGCTAAGTCTTTCGACCCGCAGAGCGAAATATTAAGCTTAGGTGCGAAGGAAATGCAGATGGAAAAATGGCTATTTGAAAAATTTTCGGCCGTTTAAAGTGGCATATAAGGGCCGGACATGGCTACAATTACATGTAAGGGTCAGTTACAGTACAAAATATCTCCAAACTGTGGCAAAATTTTGGCGGCAAAAATTAGTCCTCAAAAAGCATCGCCATCTTGGCGATATCTCACCAATTTAGCAAGATAGCCATTTACTTCAACGTTAAATGAACTCGCCCCTGTAATCTTATGTTTTTGGCAGATCATCGTCTCTTGAGGAATTTCATGTTGCATTATACAATTCTGCATATAATTTGACTAAAATTATTTATATATGTACAAAATTCATAACAACATCGTTCTAAATTGCTGAGATAATTAATCAGTAGTGAAAAATCATGTAAGAGGAAAGGGGGTGAGAAAATATAGCCTTTATGCATTGCTTAATGATAGTACTTTAGAAATACCCTCAAGCTCTTTCTAAGATGAAGACCTCATATATGGCGCCGTAACAGTAATTTCCATATACTGATAGCATAGTGTAACATGACAACCCTAAAATTTTGGAAAGACTTAACTTTCTGATGTTAGAGGAATGAAATGCATATTGATAGATAGATGATAAAGTTGAAAACATGAAAAGAATGAAAACGTACTTTAGTAATAATAAATAGAGCACGTCTAAGAGGCAACCTTTTCGTGATATCTCCTGGGTGATATTTCTCTTGCAAGAACTTGGAAAGGCAAGAAACTTCAAGTAACGTTTATTTATTTATTTATTAGTGATGAAACTTCTTCCGATTGTTTCTTCGGACCATAATATTCGGCATTCTTTAAAAAAAAAAGTAATATTATTATTATTATTCCTTACATTTTATTGGCTATAAAAGTTTCGGGGTCCCCGATGATTCAGTTTCGTTTTCTCTTCCTATTAAAAGCAATGGAAGACTTATTAACTTATTAACTTAACATCTTAATAAGGATTGTTTTGAATTTGTAAGAACTTTGAAACATCCTTTTTAGGGGGGGGCGATCAGACTGAAGAAAGCTGTCTCAGAATTCATATTAAAAAGCACAAATCTGAATCAGTAAAGAAAAATAAATAATTTTCCTATTGTTTATCAATGCTGGTCTTTTAAATGGTTTAAAAATTTTATTGACCATATTGTATTCTCTTTTTACTTTCCGCGTGCCTTCGTGGGTGTAACTGGAAGCTCGCTCGACGCGTATTCAGGAGGTCCGGAGTTCGAATCCGGCGAGCGCACTGCGGATTTTTTTCACCGTTCTTTCATCTAACTAAAAGGGTGTGGACGATAATTCATCACCAGAAGATTTGGCCATTGGGTCCCGTAATCCCCAATCGCCCTTTAAAAGAGAGAGGGTATAAGGTATTCTCTGCCGCCTTTCCGCATGCTTTCGTATGTAACCAGCGCTCTCGACACGCATTCGGTATGACCGGAACTCAAATCCCAGGGAGGGCAGTATGGAGTTTTCACGTTGTTGCATCGATGTATCCTAATGATTCTACAAGCATATAAATGTTTTATTTGTATAATTTTCTTTACATTAGTATATTCTGAATCTAAGTGACCATTTTTTTACTGTTGAATGTATGCATTAATCTACGAGTAACTTTAATCTCGTAGTAACTTTGGCATCCCATTTTCCTGAAGTGGGTTTATCTGAATTGACCTCCACTCGTACTTATTTTCATTTAAAGTAATTTGACTTCAAGGGATGTTTTTTATGGAGTTTATTTAAAAAAAGTATTCTTTTATTGGTAAACAGCATGGAAAACTCTTTAAGAGTCCAAATTACTTAAGGAATCGGGTACAAGTATTGCAGGACTGAGGATTGTTTTCAGTGCGTTATAAAGTTGGTTTTCACATGTGTCGGGACGTACTGTGGTCACCACTGAATTTTGAAATCTGAGCATTTTACAGTAAAACTTCAGAAATAAAACCTTTACCCTTAATGTACGGACTTTTTAAATATTTGTATAGCAAAAGTTAATAACAGTTGGGCAATTATTTCTAAGTATGCCACGTTGATTACAGAATTAGGGCACATAAACAGAATATGTGCTACTGAAGAAGAAGAAAACCTCCACCAGTGTGTTTGTTGCTATATTATTTGAAATACGCATGCTGTAATGAATATTGAAGGAAGGTTGATACGTTAAGGTGATATTTTTCAATAATTAATAGTAGTCCCAAATAACTTTAAATTCCATCCGGTAATGAATGTGAAAAAGATGACATTAAATGCCTCACATAGAAAGGTGATTTTATTACTTACCATACGAATATTTCTAAATGCTTGACAGAAGAGTCATTTACCGAGAATAAAAAGGTTTATCAGTTTTGTTCATTAAAATAAAATTCTCTGTAAACTACGGCATTCTGAAAAGTTCAACGAAATAAAGTAATTTCTTTAAATTATTCATCCTTCGTAAAGTCTTTTATCTAGCTGTTTTTAACATATTTACTTTACAAGTTCTGTACATTAATCATTTAGGCTTCATATTAAAGTACAGTGTGTGATACGCAATTTGTAACGCAAATATAAGCTAATTCCTGTAATAACGGATGAAATATTTAGCAAAGATGGTTATGATTTTCCCTATACTTTTCAAGTTCTAAAACAAGTTAAAATGATTCCATCACTTTTGTCTTTATTACTAAAATCAAATGACTAGAAGCTTATAAGCCTCATGGTATTATTAAATCTTTTAAGTGTGTACTTTCCTTCAGGTATGCAAGTGTGAAATGACAGCCGCTTAAATTGTTATCATAACCTGGTCTTCAAAGCTGTTATTTGATATGCTGAGGAAGGATTAATCTTTTTTACCTTTTATTTTTGAATTTAACGAATAATTATTTATTGCTTCTTATTAATGCAATTAACTAGTACGTCTTCCATTATTTTACTTTTTATTAATGCATTGAAATCGTATGATATCTAAATATCTGGTCTTTTCCCACTCTAAATATGCAGTCCTCGGATAAATTGTATTTGATGTTCGTGACAGGTAGAGAGAAGTGTCAGTATTACGTTCTTTTATTCTGTTTGTACTAATGTTTTCTTTTTTATAGATTATGTAATCATTATTACTTATTATCGATAAAGGTCTATTATGTTCGAAACGAAATTTTGCGTTGTTTCACTTATAATGCTTCGTTTAATTTTTCATTCGAGACTGTTGCCATTCAGTAAAACGTAAAATGTTATTCTTTCATATTCAGTCTGTCAATAAATAACAAATTAAAATATTTAAAAGCAAAATATAGTTCCTAAGTTTTTTTTTAACTTTCTAATCTGATTGATTTAAACGTAAATGAATTTAATTCATAATACATCTAATTAAAATCATTGAATATATTTATAGAATTACACTACACAATTTTTCGCAATTTTAAGTAAGTAGAAGATATGTAATATTCTCATGTTAGTCTGAATGCATATTCATCTAGTATATATATCCTGTAAAACGTTTCGCTATTACGCTTAAGTTGTCTCTTTCGATAATCTTTAAAACCATATTAAATTTTAAAAGAACCCTTTCGGGCGATTGTTAAAATCTGAACCGTTCAAATTTGTTTTTATAAATTAATTTGGCTGGCATTTTTTATTAATTCAGTTAACTAATAAATCTTTAATATTTTGCTTCTTGTTAATGCAGTTAAGTAGCATATCTTTATTATTTTACTTTTTATTGATGCGATTTAGTATATATTTAATGAGTAATTTCTTTGTTGAGTAACTTATTTTCAATGCGTAGTGCTCACATATATTGTGTGTGTGTTTCGAAACTGTGAACACATGCACAATGTCTTTACGTTTTCTTTATAATGCGAAATTTTACTTATCTAAGCTTATTTCTTGAATTTCAGATTTGTGCGCGGTGACAAAGAAAATATATTAAAAAAAATCATTGAAGAAAACCGTTGTATAATTCTGTAAGTATTCATCCTTTTTCTGTTTACATTATTAATATGTGCCATCATGAACTTAAGCAACATTAAAATAACAAAAATTAGAATATGTTACGCATAAAATACCAGAAAAGTATTTAGAATTTGCGAATCTTTTGTTGTTTTTCATAATTTACAAGGTAAGGTCATGAGACTTCTGGTAATTTTATGAAATGGAAGAAAGTCAGTTATTCCTTTCTCGGGGGGGGGAGCTTCCCATATAAATTCGGGGTTATTGTTTATTTTCAAATCTGATGCAGTAATTTGTACTAGGTAAAATATATTTACTGAAGCATTTTGTGTAGATACTCTGAATGAATAATGTAAGAAAATGTTTTTCTTTTCGGCACACATGTGACATATAACGTATGACTTCTATTCAGCAGACTGAATAGAAGTGGCAGACATATGACTATAAATAAATAATTTAAGGAAACGCTTTGTCTGCTGAGTATATTTTATTTATCTGGCAGGCATATTTTGTCTGAATCTGAATATTTTTCAGCGTTGTTGTGTTTTCTTTGTAGCATGCTTCTTTTCTTTCTTGGGAACTTTTTCTGAGTTGTAGTATGTGAAACTTACGAGCTAAATTTTTACGAGCAGTTCCTTGTTGCATAGCGACGTACTTGGTAGTATTAGCTTACGCAATTTATTCTTACTATTATAATTAAAATGGCGCAGTATGTTACGAAATTAATGAAATAATGAAGTTATAATTAAATAAAAAATTCCCAAATATATGCTTCCCTCCCATCTTTAGCATACGTATTCCTAATTTATTGAGAAGAGCCATTTTGTTATTATTCGGTGTGATGTGGATAGCGCTCATTTTGAAAGCTAAAAATTCTGCCATTTTTTTTGCGGAGTACATTTTAAGCCTTGCTCGCAGACAAAGGAATTGGGGGGGGGGAGGATGCGTAGCTTTTAAATAACTGTCTTCGGTTATTCAGTCTTTTCTCTGCTAAATCTGTATGACATTAATGTATGATGGAGTGACATTACAACAAGTTCCATTCTCCTGTATTGTCGGGCAGTGCTGTTTTGAACATTTCGTTTTAAATATATGATTTTATGCTCAGTATACTGTATTTACGGATATGTAATTTGTGCTTAGATAGCTTACGTAGTTAGCGTAATCAGAAACAGGATGCGTGTATTAACGATATCGTTTAATTATTTATTCTTTTAAAGAGAATAGGAACAGTTATTACAGCGAGTACATTTTGCGAGGAAGCGTCCTTCGCGTAGTGGAATATATCTATTGCCAGTAATCAGAAACTAAACGTTACATTATTTCATGTTGCCAGATCTAACAGATTAACATAATAAATGGACAATAACAAAAGTGCTAGCGGAAAGTTTTCCGTCAGCCAAGCGATAAGGTTACAAGTACGGAACATAATTCTTAAACAATAATCATGTAGTATGCGATATACTATTTTTAGTTAATTAGTTATTTTCTTAGATGATGTCGCGAAAATGCTGTTTTTATATTCAAACTTGCGGGAAAAACACAGGACAAAGGGAATGATTAAAATTAACTATCAATTTTAGTGCTGTCATTTAAAATTTAAATAACTCTTAACTAAAAGCGTGTAAAAACATTGCGGATATTTTTTTATCCCATCACAAATCAAATTTCAGCAAAAAATCAACTCTATTAATATTGCTTTTGTAAAATGCGCAGTGATTTTCCTGCGCATATTTGAGAGCGAAGCGTGTATTTGGGAATTTTTAATTTAATTATAACTTGATTATTTCATTAATTTCGCTACATACTGCGCTAATTTAATTATAATATTAATTTTGATATTTCTAATGTCTTGTTTATGTATCTTACTTATATATATTTATATATATGTAATAATATCTTTTTATATGCATAGCATTTTTTACAGTTTTAATATTTTAAAACTATTTAATGTTGATTTGTTATTTGAGGTATGAGACTTTATCTAATCTTTTAAGATTGGAATTTTTTATGGTATTATGAATTTTTTTCATATATTTTAAGAAACAAATTTTAGAAGCAGGCAAACAGTTTACGTGTTTTCAGACATCTGTAACTTTCTTTCCTCCTAATGTTTAAAGTATTTTTGTTGCTGTCTGCCAACTTAAATTTCCTCGAAATGAACAAGCAGTTAACAGTTAAGTGACACAGAAACTGATAACCTTGGAATCACTAAATGAGCTGGCTTTTTGATAATTAGTTTCTGGTGCAAATCGTTTTCTGAGTTATTAGACCCAAGTTGAACTGCCATCATCACTTGTTAGCCGTAATGACTAAGACGACTGTGTATATAACAAGGAGGTTTTGTTATTTCTATGACGGTCTCGCCCATATGTAGATGTACAACAGGCGTGTGAACTTGGGAGTTTGAGATGAAAAAGTTACTATGCATACAACAAATAGTGGGACCTTTCGGATCGCTATCAGAAAGTGGCTACGGCTGTTTAAAATTACTGGAAATAGTTTTCGATGAAATGAAACGGAACACTCCGTCATAAGTAATTCGTTGTGAATTATTATTATCTTTTATCTTCTGAGTAAACAGTGAACGTCTTTGTTTTGATTTTGGTTCGGGCGGTTATATAATAGTTTTCTTTGTGTTTCAGTGAGTTTATTAAATTGTGTTGCCATTTTATGCTGTACGTGTTTATTGTTGAGCTGAGCATGCATGTTTAGCTCTAATTGAATTTTCATCAGATTTTGTGCAAGTTTCGTAACTTTGTACGAGGTTTGTAGATAGATGTGCCTCTGCGTTTGGATTTTATTAGTACTTTTTATTTATTTTAACTTAGCCTTGATATTTCGCTTTCTGATATCCTTTTCGTTCTTTCAAAAACAACGCGTTCTTTAAATATCATTGATCGTTAAAGCGTTCTTAAGCATATTATGAGTGAGAATAGCAAATTTCAAAAGCAAAGGAAACTAGCTATTTTTTTTACGTGGGAAGAGTTGCACAGAACGTGCTGTTTCGAATGAAGAAAGTAACCTTCTTTTCCCTCCTCCTTCCTTCCTCATTTCTTAAGAACTTTATTTCCATTAATTAGCATAATAAATATGTAAGAAAATGCTCGTCTTTCTGCACATTGTTAAGATAAGACATTAAAAGCGCGCGTATCTCATGTCTGTTGGGTAAAGTGGTATAAGTAACTATATCGTATATCTTTTCCTATTTCAGCTTGCAATTTTAACTAATGATAGCTGGTAATGATGACTAAATTTGATGTTTGGTTGTCATTGGATAAACGTGTAGTTTTTAGAAGAAAATTTAATTATTTGAGGAATTTTAGTGAAGTTTGATTTTCATTGAAAGGTTATTAAGGGGAATGAGACCTTTTCGATGAAAATATCTGTGAAAAGTTTCCTTATTAATAACCTTATTACTATTTTAATTTACAACTCCTTGCGGATTCAGATTATTTTGTTTATAGAAACTGCACATTATTATTGTTATATTAAAGTAAAATTTTAATTTTTATTCTCAATATTATACTTTTGAGGAAAAATCTTGACAAATCCTTGAAATGACAGATTTCAAATATATGATCGCACCTAGGTACATAATATTTTGTTTCCTTCTGCGTAGAAACACTTCGAATTTGATTGATATTTGTAGATGTTTTCAGAAATTTAAGTGTACCTATTTTTATTATAATGAAAGTAATTAAAAGTAAATTAATAAGCCCAAGATTTGCGCTAAAACTGCAAAGTAATAAAGCAGTTATTCACTATAAATTATAAAAAGAAAACTCTCCATATTACATCTCCAAGCAACGGAAATTCAATTAAAAATGATTGAAAAGGTATTTTTCAGAATTTAAAAAAAATTATAGAATTTTCAGTCCTCCTTGCTTTAAACACAGTTAAGGAAAAACTAAATCGCATTAAACACAGAGGAAAAACTAAATCGCAAAAATGCCAAATCAAAAGTAAACTTTTTAAGTATTGAAAAACCAGTTATTGTTAATGATAGCAGATTAATCGACTTATCAAGGGGATAAACCAATCTATCATCAATTAACAGTAACTAAAATAAGAGAGAGTGTTTCATCTCACTTCCAAATAAGCATCAAATTATTTATCAAAATTTACAAGCTATATGAGGCCGGAGAGAGCATCAGTTCTCAGATTAGTTCAGAGTTCGGATTATTGAGAGATCTTCTTGCGAGCTTCGCTTTGCATTGAGTTGTGTTGAATGTTCTTAGTACTTTGAAACGGTCACGACTGAGAGTGTTCAGTTATACTGAGAAGACCTGTACGAGTACTTTTGTGGAAAGCTCCAGAACTGTTAAATTGTTTATTTCGGGAAAATGAATTTTATCAAACTACTAACGCTTCTGTGTGCATTCAATCCATTACGAACCCGTACGCACGCAGAAAGTATTGTTTAATAAATAAGAATTTAATGAAGCAGTGATGACGTATTCTGTCAGCTGTCATAATGGATACTAGTGCCAAATAATGGCATTAAAACCTAAAATAAAGAATCTACCGTTATATTGTAACGATCTAGAATTATCGTGCGAAAGGGTAACTGAAATCCTTATTTTTTCCATATAATGCGTGAATTTGATCTCATAATAGTGTTCCTAAACAATTTATAGCTTTTTATGAACATACGCCATTTTACAGCAAAAATCAAAAGCTGTTTAGCATTCATTCTGTATCCATTCTAACTTTGCTGAAAATCTTCAGTGTTACGTTGCGTGACATAAAACGAGTTTAGAGGATTTAGTACTAAGGCTTTAATTGATTCCATTGGTGGAACGAGCAAAGGAATGTACTTGTTGAACCGGCGTTTGTAGATTTTCCTGTGAAGGTTAAAAGGTTTCGCGATCTTTCTCCCAAGTGTTTGATTTATGTAAATATTTGTAAATGGATTGTGTTAAATGTAGCTGATAGAAAATTTTTACCCGTTAAAAATATGAATGCAAAGAAATGCTACCTTTTCATTTTCAATTGCTGTTTCCAGATTCCCTTACTTTCTGTTATTTTTTTTCTTTTTTGTGTGAAGCAGTGAAAATGTAGCCATGCCCCCAACCTTCCGTAAAAGACGCTTTTAAGGAAATTCAGAGTAATCAAATGTGATGTAAAGGGATATATTTTGCTGCCTATTCAACTACAGCTTGAGACAGGCCAAGATTATTGTCCGTGCAAAATAAATTGCATTCCCAGTTGTGAGAAATTATTTGTTGCAAGTCTTGAGCGCAAGCGATGCTGCGAAATAAATATTGAGTGAATAAATTTAGTGAATAAATAAAATGAATCTTAGATAATTAAGTCTTAACTAAATAAGCGCTTAAGTTTCTACTTAGAAGTTACGTATATATAGTGAAATTATGCTACAGCAGTTTTGTTTTTGAAAGGGAGAGGGGAGAACTTATCGTATGGCACTGGTATTATCAGTAGCTGGGTTTAAAGATAAATGATATGATGATTTTGTGGTTTTTTAAGTTGACTTCTTGGAGGAGTAATTCTTAAATTACTAGGCTAACCCTCAAATATTTAGCATAAAATTGACTGAGACGTTAAACTGAAATAAACTTACTAAGATCAGATAGTAATTTTTTTAAATTTACGATTTTTTACTTTTAAAGTATTTTTTAACTTTTTAAATTTTAAACGCTGACATGGAAAACCGTAGTCAGGAATTTTTACATTGTTGGTTATTTTGTAGTGCATACCGCCATTTTGTTCAAGTTATGCGGCAGAACATCAATCATAATAATACGTTAGATACAGTTATTGTAGACATTTTACAACCACTGCGGGGGGGGGGGGGGGGGAACACTTCTATATCCCCCGTTCTACTGAATCAATTGACAAAATTCAACTTGCGTTTGTCATGTCTCGAAAGCGCGACTTAGGATATGTATTAGATTTATATATAGCATTGTTGTTCTACTATAGGTATTTTGACACAAAATCAGACGTTTTCTGAAATAACGTGCCATTTTTTTCCATTTTTCGATTCTACGACTCAAATTATGCTAAACTGCCATCAGGTTTTGTAAAAATCACACGAGTAGTTGTTAAAACATTAGCTTTCAAAATTTTAGGTCCTCAGTGTTAATTGAAGTTGATGTAGATTTATTATTGTCTCTTTTTTTATTAAATGTATTTGATTCTTCCTTTCATATTTTGAAAGTTAGGTTCATTCCAGATAAAGTTCGCCTATTTTTATGATTTATTTTTTAAATTTGTATTTTTCAATAATTTTTATAAATTTTAAAAAAAAAAATTTTGTATTTTAACCTATAACATTTTTTGCCATCATCTTAAAGTAGATGTATTCCTAAGCATCCTGCAAAATATTATAGATTTTCATTCAAAATTTCCTAAGCTATACGTGAATTTACATTTTGGTGCGTTTTGAAGGAGTATTTTATATAAGCGATAATGACGAAAATGTGGTTTACGCACTTTGTTAAAATTGTTTGAAAGTATGAACGATGACCTTTTTTCCCGCTCGTGCACAATGAAAAAAAGGAAAGAAAAATAGATTGCTATAAATTAAAAAATTCATCAAGTGAATTATTCTTAGCTCAAACTGGGAAAAGTCCACCAAGATAGATTTTTAAATTTGTCCATAAATTTCTCACCAAAAATTGCAAAATGGTCGTCATTTGAGTCGTAGAATCGAAATATGGAAAAACAAATGTATGTGTTATTTCAGAAAAAGTGTGGTTTTGTGTCAAAATACTTATATTACAGCAAAGCTATATATTAATCTAATGCATATCCTAAGTTGCACTTTCGAGACATGGAAAACGCAATTTCAATTTCGTCAATCGACGTTGTAGAACGGGAGATATAGAACTGTACCCCCTTTTTTATTCGCAGTGTACGTCCTGTTGTCTGCTGTAAGGGAATTTCTGCAGTACTTTAGCGTAGTACTATACAGAGGCTGTTCGCATATTTTTTAGGTAATTTTCCTTTGCTCCGGTACCTGACGGTTATGTTTTCATACAAAATGTCGCTTTTAAAGAAGCAGTGAAGGGAAGGCTACTGTTTGTGTTCTTTCCGAAGAAAAGTATTCGTATCTAGTTATTACGAAACGTTGTGAAAGCCATGGTGCAACGATATGTACATTGTCAACGACGAATGAAAAGCATTCAAAATTTAGCTTCTAGTGGAAAAGTTGTTCCAAATAGATATATCCAAAGAATAAACGGAATGATTCTTATTATACAAAGGCAAGATCTTTAATGCTAAAAGAAAATAACAGCATTCAAAGGACAGTTTCAAAATCACATAAAATGCTCAGTGGCAATTGTAAACAAATTGATTAATGCTGATTTGAATCATAAAAAAGGCGAAATAACGTAATGTGCATCGTCTTTCTCCACGGCATATCGCCGAAAGCAGAACGCGCTGCAGAATTTTCAATGAGAAACAATTATTCGGGCAAAAATGGAAAAGTGCTGTCACTATAGATAATCTTGGAGATATTTAAATGATCGCAATAAAAAGCTATCCATTTATGATCATCAAAGAGGAGGAATATTTCTTAAAACATGGTTCGAAGTATCTGAAGAAAATTCCTCAGAGGGATTTACGATTGTAGCTGGTATTTGGTATACCGACAAATAAAAGTTAAAGCGAGCGCAGAAAACTGTTAAGGTCAACTCCACATATTCTCAAGAACATATGCCCTGTTTTCAAATATGAAATACATTCTGTTTACCCACAGCGCCATCAATTAGTAGAACTTCATCAAGATAAAGCAAGAGACACTCCCCAAAATCCACTGTTAATTTTCTAGAAAAAAATTTGCAAAGCATATCTGCGGTGTCAAAGGAGAGTTGCATAATCATTGAAATGCTCAGTTTCAACTGTATACAAAGTGATTAACGATGATTTGAATCTTGAAAAGGCGAAATAACGTAATGTGCGTTGTCTTTCTCCACGACATATCGCCGAACGCAGAATGCGCTGCAAAATTTCTTATGAGAAACATTTATCTGGACAGAAATGGAAAAATGTTGTCTCAGTAGACGAATTTTGGTATATTTAAATGTCTGCAATAAAAAGAGATCCATTTATTATCATTCCAAGAGGAGAAAAAAATTAAAATATGGTTTAAGGAATCTAAAGAAACTTCTTTTAAAGGATTTATGATTGTTGCTGGTTTTTCATATAACGGAAAATTAAAAATAAAGAGAGCAGAGAAAAAATGTTAAGATCAACATCACATATTATCGAAAACATATTTTCTACACCTTTTTCAAATATTATACGCCTTCTCTTTACACACAGTGTGATCAATCAATAGACAAAGCAAGCAACGACATATCAAAATCAACTGTACATTTCCTGGAAAAAACGGAGCAAGAAACGGGTTTCAAGACCACATCTTTCACTAATATCCCTAGTAATCTCCTGATGTATCACCAATGTATTTTTGCTCTTTTGGACTTTTAAAAAGCGGGTTGTTCAAAAGTCGACCTACAATCTCCTTAGACGTTGGAAATCTGTTCAAGAGCAATGAAATAAAATGCCTCTTTCGATACTCAAAAGGCTGTATTGTCTTGGAAATTACGGTGTATAAAGATAGTGAAGAATAAGGGTTATCAAATAGAGTATTTAAAACATAAAAGTTTTGGGTAAAATATTTCTGTAACTACAATGAAAATCATCTAAAGAATATGCGAACAGGCTCTCTGTACAAGCTATACTTCAGAATAAATTGTACTTTCACGCGAAATATTCTGCTAAACTCTTCCCCCCCTTCCTGAAAATTACTTTGTAATACTCTAACTAGCTAGTATTCAATCTTTGACTGGTGTCCCACAGGTTGTAGACCTTTCTGTCAGCTGGACATCAGTAGTGAGAAAAACCAAGCAGCATGATAGCTGCCTGTTTGGAGGTGTAATGAATGTAATGTATATCCTGTCTGCTATTTTCCGTGGGAATTTCGGCGAAAGAATTTGCAAGCAGTGGAAATGATATCCATGTTATGACGTCCATCTCTTCAGAAACATTTATAAAATGAATATTAAGTATGAAATCACGCATAGCATCTTTACGTAAAATGATTTAAATCATTTTTAAAATAAGAATTCGTAATCGAATGAAGCCAGCAAACTGGAAAATTATTCAGTTCTTTTTTTAGATTGTCATTCTTCTCTCATGAAGATTATTGCTTTTAAATATTTGAATACGAAATGAAGTTATATCTTGTTACAAAGAATTTAAAAGTTGTTCGATGACTTTGTAAATTGAATAGGTATCATATTCCTTTCATTATCGAAGCGGCGTAGAAGTAAATACTAGTAGAAGGTTATTTGTGACTTAATCTCCAGACAGCTATTGTTAGAGGATTCTGCTTCTTTAATAACGGTTAGCAACAGTGTATAGTTTAGCCCAGAAAAGAAAAATAACTAGTAGAATAACCACTCCGTCTTCGCGACCTTAATGTCAGAGATAACTTGCACACGGGTTTGACCTTCAAAGTGACTGAATCTGACGCTTGAGAGTTATAATAAAAGAAGCACTAAAAAGTTACCTTGTGTAGCTGCATATGATGGCCTCTGTGTTTCTTTTTTTAATTCTTAGTTCTTGCTTTTGTTACGCTTTATTGCAAAGGTTTTATATAATGGATCCGTACAATCTGTCTTTCGTTGTCGTTGGTAGAGATAATGAGTTAAAGTTATTGTTCTGTGTTTTGGCTATTTTTCAAGTTTGGGTATTTTGCACGGTGGTTAAATCGGTGTTTTAAATGTTGGATTGAGTTAGAACAATGTATGGTGATTTAGGAAACGATGATATCTGGTTTGTTTTCTTTTTACCTCCCCGAGACTCGTTCGAGAAAGTGGGAAACCACGTTGTTTCTAGCGTAAATATGCGGTCGTATATTCAAATTTATATGCTGAAGGCTATAGGTACTGTTTGAGGAGTGTGGGTTTCAGGGAACGAATTTCATTTCCAAAAACATAATGCTTAAATTGCTTTCGTTGATACACGAAAACAGTATGTCTGGAAAAAATACTGAACACAGTAATAAGTATTTTACTAAGCTGTGGACTAGTGGAAAAGACTATGACTTCTAGTAGTTCGTTTCGCTTTCTACTTCCTGCAACCAAATAGGCCGGATGAGTGGCGATTTCATAGTTTTTTCTTTTATATGAATGCGAATTTCTTCCTTTGTTTCTCCTGACATAGCATTAACAAAATATTGGTGCAATATCACTGATTCGTAAGTTGGATGGATACTCTTGAATAATTTTGTGGTGATAAATGACGACACAGAACATGTCGATTGATCACGATTCATGTTACCAGAATGAAGTAATAAAATATATGAAAGATGTTTAACACCAACAGAACAATTGTGGAGTTCCTTACTTTGATTCTGCTAATTTAAATCTCGGGGGGGGGAGAACCAGTGAACTGTTAAGTGAATTATCGCTTAGTTCTAGAACAGAAATCGTAAGCTCAAGAAGAGTTAATTACCCTTTATTCATTCAAAAATAAGATGAACAGTCGATCCCTTTCTTCGGGCTTACAACAAAGCCTCCACTCGGGCTTGAACTTAAAAAATAAGAACTAACTATAACTAACTAAGAGATTAGCCGAAGCTAACACAAATATAACGAAGTTGGCCCTCAGTTTTAAGGTCGCCAGCGAACTATCAAAAGTCACATAATAATACGGCTGAGCGTAACAGCAGTTAGAGCGACTTAGCCCAAAGGCAAACTCGCGCTACTCATGATTTCTAGATCTCTCTCTCTCTCGAAAGTAAGCTGAACTTTCCTTTAATACTATTCCTTCCTCATTTGCATTCAACGGGATTCTAGAAACTTATTCTGGTAGGGTGTTGTAAGTTGAAACGAGGCAAGATAACAAAGGTTCACTAAATTAAAATAACTTATAAAATTAAAATAAACCTTACACATTGATTATTTTTACGGCGATTTTGAGCCGATGTTTTTTAATGTCTTTTTTAAAATCGAATTTTCTGCAGGTATTTGGGGGGGGATAAAATAAATAAAGAAAAATAAAGAATTAAAAAAAGCGAACTATATTTCTTTTCTATGTAAGTGAAGTAGAGCTTACACTATATGTAGTTCAAAATTAAATTAGTTAGAACAGAACATAGATTAGTTTACTGAGGCCGCTATTTATTAAGAAGACATGACCACTAGGGGATGGTAATTCTACTGAATTTCAAGTCCCGATAATCTGGCAGCTGGTTCATCATTTTCTGATGTAACGTGAATATGAGCCATTTTCCCGTACAAAGCCCTTATATGATTTGTCATAATTTGGTTAAAACAATTAGTTCAGGAGATAACAGTTTGGATACTGTATAAAGTAATCATTTTTAATGACTTGTAAAATTTATCGTCAATCAACTCAAGGCTGTAGAAGACACTGCCTTTATTGCTTAAATAAATATTTGTATAACTAAATATGTAACTAAGTATTTCATTTAATTAAAATCATGATGTCTAGAGAGGGCTGTTACGCATATTTTGACTTGATCATCCGAGACGAAACGTGAAGTAAATCGTATGAAAAACAAGAAGCTCAAGGAACAAAAGGAGTAAAGGAAGAATAAAGAAGGTACGGAATTTTCGTTGCGGCAGGCGGAATGAGTGAGGCCCGGCTCCAGCATTTTTGGCATCTTTGCTTGTGAGAACTTAATTGATGCCCTTCGAAAGTCGGTGCCGTAGGCGCCTGTGTACACCGCGTTTGAACCGGGATCCGGCTGTGAACTGACTGATGTGATGCCTACAGAGGTAGCGATTTCTAAAATGGATGGGGGCATTTAAGCAGAGCTTCAAACTGAACGCATTGCTAAGAATAGGTTATAATAGCGAAAGGTAAATTTTGCGTTTAAATTCAATTAAAATTTAGAGCAGTTTTCAACAGAGTTGTGAATTTTTGCGCACCTCGTAGGTCATCATCATCATCTGTTAGAAACCTTGAAAGGTGGCAAATCTTTAAAATATGTTGAATCATTTTTTTCTTGGAGGTTTATTGCTGAAAGAGATACACAGTATTAGATATTATTACTTTTTTAAAAATACATTTTATGTCTTAAAATTGGAAGTTTGAAAATTTAAACTTTGCTTTTTACTTCCTTCTACGAAGTAAAAAGGAAGTATTGCAATCGCGAAAAATCCTCGGAACGTTGAAATTTTGTACATAGGACTGTTATAACATGTAGATATGCACCCCCTATTTTGGTTGCAAGCGACCGCACCAAAAGTATATACACTGGTTATCATAAATTAAGGAAAAATCACAAAACTCACGATTACTAAGAAAGTTATATGTAGAATTTTATGAAACTTGCCCACAATATACAACACATAGTAAGGTATCAAATAACACCAGAAGAAAATATCAGACAAGTATGGAAGTATAGAAATTAGCACAGGTATAAAATGAACAAATCGAAGGTGTCAGTTTGCTATAGGAGAAGTACCTTCAATATGAAATATGATCCCCTCTAGAAGCAATACAGCACATACAGCATATGTGATGCTTTCAATTATGCGGCCTGGCAGTTCCATAGGAAGCGAGAGCTATTGCTCTTGCAAAGCAGTTGCAAGCGCGGCAAGGGTCTGAGGGGGCGGATTGAGAGCAGCTAGATGTCTCCTTAAAGCATCCCAAACGTGCTCGATAGGATTCAAGTCCGGGGATCGAGCTAGCCACTCCATGCGCATAATTGTTTCCTGTTGAAGATAATCATCTACGATGCGAGCCCTGTGTTTTCTTGCGTTGTCGTTCTGTAACAGGAAAGCATCACCTATTGCCCCGGCATATGGGTGCACATAAGCATCAAGGATGTCATCTCTATCAACCTGAGCATTCACGGTTCCCCTTGGAAAGACATGGAGTTCTGTGCGTTCACCCAAACACAGACACTGCCTCTTCCGTATGCATCTCTGTCACGGATGTTTGACGGATGATAACGGGTTCCAGGTTCTCTCCATATCAAATAACGCGTACTATCGCTTTCTAGACTAAACCTGGGCTCATCCGTAAAGAGAACAGCCTCCATTGATCAGGCGTCCAGTGAACATGTTGTCGTGACCACTGCAAACGGTCCCTCC
Organism: Stegodyphus mimosarum; assembly: GCA_000611955.2. NCBI lineage: Eukaryota > Metazoa > Arthropoda > Arachnida > Araneae > Eresidae > Stegodyphus > Stegodyphus mimosarum. The sequence continues at coordinate 282,687 of KK117828.1, forward strand.
TATGGCGTGACGTGAGCGGCACGCAATGGCTGGTCGCCTCGCATGCAGACCACCTTCGTGAAGCCTTCTACGCACAGTTAACGTTGACACCAACCTTCCGGTGGCTGTAGCTGAGGAGGATCTAAAAAGAGTAGGAGTAGCGTTTCTATTCCTACGTGCACATAATGTCAAATATCTTTCATCGGCGCTCGTTGTAGCAGTTGGCCGTCCTTGGCTGAACCTCCTAGATGCCGAATCTGTGGTTTGAAATTGCCTCCAAAGTCTGTGAACCACAGAAGAACTCACATTTAGCCATCGGGCGACTTCTGTTTGACTTTGACCTGCCTCTAGTCCCCCAATGGCTATCCATCGTAGTTCTGCAGGCCAATGATAACTGGAGGTCATTGTTACGAATTGGCTATCTCAGATTTATGTCAATATCACAGTGAAATATGTGAGCTTGCTTTCAAACATGAACTTTTATGCTGTTCGCAGATGACGTATTCTGAGTGCAGCGCCACTAAGTTGCATATTGAAGTTTTACTCAGCTACTCTTACTTTTCAACGTATTCAAATTTTACACTGTGTGGCTTATTTTTGAGGGAGTTATCGCTATTTTTGTGATTTTTCCTTAATTTAAGATAACCAGTGTAAATATATGCATATATCCACTCTGTTACTCGGCTCAGTGAGCTCAGTTTTTTTATTCTTATATGTTTGTAAACTTCGCATTTGTTGCTTTAACATTGATTGAATTATGTTGTTCTTATCTTCCAGTTAAAATTTTTATGCCTTTAGTAAATCTGCATGCATTATTTGTGAAATTATCAACAATTTAAAAGTTGTTTAAGTGTGGCTAAGCCTAATTTATTTGGCTATAGCAGCCATCTTTGTTTACATTTGCAGAGTTATATTAGCAGAATAGTGGACTTATTCCGAACATAGAGAAACTAAACTTCGCAACAACAAAGATGACGCTCTCTTGTTTTATCCTTTTTCATTATTGCGAATTAAATCATTTTTAATCCATTCTGGAATTTATTCGAGGAAATAAGTGTTTAAGATTTACTTCGTAATTTTTAATATAGATATTTTGAGTTTGAAAAACGTTTTTTCTCTCTTTCTTCTTCTTCTTCCCCCCTTTTTTAAGTTTTTAAAATTTCTTTTACACATCGTTTTAGATTTATTATAGTAGTTGAATAGAATTTTTGTGCATTCTGAGTTATATTCTGAATGAGATGTAACGCTGTTAAGTGAAATTTGCGCCAGAGTGTCGCTATGGTAAACGTGTAGAGACATTAGGTTTATTTCGAAGCAGGAGTCATGAAAAATATGCAAGGCCTTCGCCGGGAATCGAACCACGGACCTCTGAAATACCGGCTCAGTGTGCTGACCATTACACCACGAAGGCACGCTAAGATTGTGGGAGATATACCTTATATACTCCCTTTTTTAAAGGGCGACTAGGGTTTTAGGGAACCTAGTCACCAAATCCTGGGTGTGGAGAGTCATCATCCACAACCCTTTTAGTTCGGGCGCCACTGTAGAGACATTAGGTTATTTAATAGCAGGAGACATGAAAAATATGCAATTCCTTCGCCGGGAATCGAACCACGGACCTCTGAAATACCGGCTCAGTGTGCTGACCATTACACCACGAAAGCACGCTAAGAATGTGGGAAATATACCTTATATACTCCCCTTTTTAAAGGGCGACTAGGGATTTAGGGGACCTAGTCGCCAAATCCTTGGTGTGGAGAGTCATCATCCACAACCCTTTTTAGTTCGGGCGCCACTGTAGAGACATTAGGTTATTTACTAGCAGGAGACATGAAAAATATGCAATTCCTTCGCCGGGAATCGAACCACGGACCTCTGAAATACCGGCTCAGTGTGCTGACCATTACACCACGAAGGCACGCTAAGAATGTGGGAGATATACCTTATAAACGCATATAGTGAATTTTAAAGAGTGCATTTATTCCGTTGTGGTTTATGCGCTATCGACGAAGTAGATTTAATTCAATTCAATAAGTTTAAATGAAATGCAAAATGCGTATAATTTAATATTCCGTGCAAGGAAGTCATGTGGTGTATACATCAGATTTTTTCCTTTACGATTGTAGAGTCATCAGATTTTTTTTGTGGTGGATGTGTGAAGAATGTGCAGTGTGCTTGCTTGCCTGGACTCGAACCCTGTACCTCTCGAATACGCGTCGACGATGCTTCCAGTTCGGCCGCGAAGGTATGGGGAAAGGAGGGAGAAAATACCTTGTACACTCCCCCCTTTTAGAGGGCATCTGTGGATGAAGGAGCCCAATCGCAAATTCTGGTGGTGACGAATTATCGTCCGTCACCTTTTAGTTCGGGGGGGGGCTACTTGTAGGGTTATTACGTTTTTTGAACTAAAAGACGTGAAAAATATACACTGCGCTCACTGAGTCTCGAACTGTGGACCTCTCGATTACGCTTCAAATATGCTTCCAGTTATAACATGAAGAGATGCGGAAAGGAAAGAGAAAATACCTTATTAGATGACCTACTTAAAAATTAGGTAGATAGATTCTATGACATCAGTGTCTTTTGCTTAATAAGCCAAGTGGTAGTAGTTAATTTTTATTTTTTAGACTAGAGGAAAACTTTTAATTGTGTTAAGAGGTAATAATATAAATAATGCAGCCTCTTGAAATTTATTTTGTGCATTTCAGGAATGCTTATGGGAGTGGGGATGGAGAAATTGAATCTCTCCCTTTCTGTTGCTACACCGTCATCTGCATCATCTAATAGCAATTCGTATTTCTTTTGCGTCAGTTTTTGTGTTTCGAATTTGTTGCCATTTTTCTTCTTAAATGGTTGTAAAACATCATTACGTGAATATTTCATATTTATGTTTTCTAACTGGATTATCAAATTATCAGATAGAGCTGTGTTTAAGATAGCATGGATGTGTAACATTTTCTTGGTTTTAAATCGTAAAAACCGTTGAAACATTTAATGAATAACCCAGTGGTAAAAGTCTTTTTTTCTTTAATTATTTGCATTCATTTATGAAAGCCATTCCTTAATGAATTCCTATGAATACTTTTGTATGTGCAGTAATTGCTCATGTCGTTATTCATCGCTAAGGCATGCGAGCGCGACAGCTATCCAAAAATAACTTAATTTTTTTAACAAGGTTATTTCTAGTGTATGTAATTTTTTTAACAAGGTTATTTCTAGTGTATGAAACAATAGAATCTCAATGCCAACTTCAAGAGGTTTTATTAAGGAATTAAACAATGTTACTTTTTATTTCCTTTATCAGATTCACATTGTTGTATTAGTACAGCGTATTAGAGCAGTCTGAACTGCCACTCGATACCTTCCTTTATTTTCCTTGTAAACTAGTATATCTTTCTCATGCCATCTGAATGTTGTATGCTTATTTCGAAGTGTCTCAAAAAATGTTTATAGTTTGTAAACATAAAAGCATTAACTTCAGCCTCTGATATTAAAATTCGTAAGAAGTTTAGAATTTTGAAGGAAGAATCAAGACTAGGTGATTGCTGACAATGTATTTTTCCCCAGGTAAATTTATAAGGTATTTCTCCCGCCTTCTCACTATGTCTTCGAAGTGTAATGGCCGGCGCACTAGAAGCATATTCGAGAGGTTCGAGTCCCGGCGAGAGTATTGCTCATTTTTACTTCGAAATAACCTAATGTGGAGTGTCCAAACTAAAAAAGGTGGTGGAGATGATTCTCCATCACCAGTATTTGGCGATTGGGTCCCCCTAATCCCCTCTCGCCCTTTAAAAGGGGGATATATAAGATATTTCTCCCGCCTTCTCAGCATGCCTTCGTGGTGTAATGGCCAGCACACTCGGCGCGTATGCGAGAGGTTTGAGTCGTGGCGAGGGCATTGCTCATTTTTCATGTCTCCCACTTCGAAATAACCTAATGTCTCTGCAAATTACTTTAATAATATGGAAGAATTTGATGAAATATACGAATTTCACATGCATAGTCATTCATTAAAATGTATTTGTAATCATCACCTACAATTAATGGACAGACGTCCTTTAATGATGAACTTGATTGCGACGGAACTGTTTGGTAAATTGAAAAACCTCAGGGTCGGTTGATTTTTTGATGCGTGACCAAGAGAGAGAGTAATCACACATATAATAGCATTTCTTGTTTATTATTTTTGTAAATTAAGAACTATAACTATATTTTGTTTTATTAATCTGACTATTTAAGAAAAAATGTTGATACACGCTGACTTCAGAATGGGAAAATCTGCGTGAGAGCGCGTTTTGTGATTAGTTGTAAATATCAAGTTACGTCTTAAACAGTTATTCACGTTTTTTATTATTCGGTTATTATTAGAAACAGGTTTTAGAAACAGCTGTTTTTTGTATTCGTGATTTATAAACATTTGAGTTTTTTATCTGAATGGTCTGTCACCACTGTCAATTTATCTGCTGACTGGACTGAATTTCTATGAAATCAGTACGAAGTTGTCAGTTAAAAGAAGCCCGGAATTCTGATTATCTTGAACTGTAAATGATAATTTCTCTTTTTTCCCCGCTTGTCATTCTTTAAATCGCTTGTTAAAACTAATATCGAACTAAAAAAATTGACATTTCTATTGCCAGTTACATTACTGTAAGTAAAAGTACGTAAATCTGAGAAAGGAAAGAGAAAATTTTTGACTTACATTTTTCACCTTTTAAATGCATATTTTGCATGGCAGTTATCATCAAATTGAAGGTATTTCTTTTTTACAAAACATTTATAAGGGCTAACAGCGTGGTTCCATCAGTGGTTAAATGAATCACCGCGAAGTACTGATGATGCTTATCGGGCTTTCTCGTGAATCATTTTTATCAAATTTGAATATGATCAAATATCCCTTCGAAAACCGTTTACGAAAGCATCCTTCCCTTTAGGTAGGTAGCTGTTGACTTTGCCATGGCTAGTTAGCTCCGATGAAATAAAAGATATTTTCGGGGGATCTTCAGTATCAGTGCTATCGCTTCTGATGTTTGAGAGATGTAAATAAGTTTCGCATCGATGTTCTTTGTTTCATACACTTTAAAAGTTATGAGAGGATACACTAATCTGAAACTTAGAAAGTATAGGAAAATGAAGATTTTGAAACATTCCTCCAGAATGCGATAATAATTACATTCCTCCAGAATGCGATAATAATTTAATGGTATGTTAATCAATATTTTAACTCTTTTCGCAAAAATAGATAGTTGCAGAATCGATAGATTTATATTTATCCGCTTAAAATGAGTAATCTTTTAATTAGAAAGGCTGGAATCATCATCTGTGCTAATAAACTAAGCAAATACAATTTTTTTAGCATTTTAAAAACTGTAACGGTGTTATAATGATTTGACGCTTTTCGTTCAAATAACTCTAGCATATAGGTGTCGATATTTTTGCTGCGTGTTAACGACATTGTTGCTGGGTCTTGAATGATGTAGAGATTCATTTAATTTATCTAAGAGTTTATTTTTTTAATCTCGTAACTTATTCCAAAACATGAAAATTTGTTCTGTTTTATTATATTTCCGGAACATAAATAAACATTTTAAAGCATAAATTGTAATTATTGAAAATTCCTTTTATCATGTCATACAGTGATAAGTGTGGCAAATGAGGAATATATAGGGTGTCCCCAAAGTCCCTAAACTACTTTACCGTTTTATTGGTGGCACACTGGAAGATACAGTGCTGAAACATTTTGGGATGTTATTTATGAATTTATACCGATGTATTCCGTAATAATTTGTTTTGATTTAATGTACGCATAATGTGAGGATTTGGACAACCGAAAATCCAATGGAGTTGAAGCAGGACCGCCCGAAAGTGGATGTTTGATGTGGCTTGCTGCGTCATTAATTAAAATTACAGTTACCCACAGTTGAAGGACCGGCAGCTAGAGGTCTTAGATAGTCCGCCTCCACACTGAGCATTGTGTGCTTGCAGCTTTCTTGACTTCTTTCTGTAAGGTCATGTTAATGACATTTTGAAAGTGTCAAACATTGCAGATCTGAAGACCAGAATAAATAAGGAATGCCATTCTAACAACTAACCATACAGTATTGCACCGTACATGGACAGAGCTGGAATATCAGCTTGATAATTTGCGTGCAGCCACTGGTGTGCGTGTCGATGTTATGTCCTTTGTCAGAAAACTTAGGCTGATTATTTAGTAGCAAACCTTGCTTCTGGAAGTGCGACCAATAGCAGAGGTTAAGTTGCCCCATTCGCAGACAAGCTGTTTAAAATTGTTCAAGGACTTTGTAAATACTCGAAAGTTGTTAACGAACGTTGTGGATATGGATAACCTGTATATGATTACACATGATCCAAATATAATAATATATATTTATATAATATGACATAGAATGCTTACTTCTGGAACATTTTATGTAAAGCTACTGTTTGCAACATATTTCCAGCTATTGAGCATTACGGTATTGCAATTGGATGTTATCCAGTATTCGAGTAAGGAATGGAAATTGCGTTTACTTGTATACATCATTTTGATACGACTTGCATAAAAGGTGTGCAGGTAGGATGATAATAAAGAAAGATATTCGGTTTTCTCTTTGTCCCACACAAACATTCATTACGCCTACGTAGCATCTTTGTATCGAAACCAAGGTTTTGTAAAAAATTCTTAACGGAAAATATAATGCATTGTTGCAAACGCGGTTTCTTATTAGAATATTTAACATTTACTTTGCAAAGCATTTTTTTCGTTAAGATTTTCGAATGCCATTATTATTATTTTATATTTGGCACACTGCGCAAAGGGAAAAAAAGAGTGGGGGAGGGTGACTGTTCTATATTATTATATTTCCACTAGCCCGATTGACGAAATTCAAATTGCGTTCTGCATGTCTCGAAAGCGCGACTTAGAATATGTATTAGATTTATATATGTAGCATTGTTCTAATATAGGTGACCTAATGGGACTTTTTCTGAAATGACATGACAATGTTTTTTTTAACATATTTCGATTCTACGACTCAAATTATACCAAACTGCCAAGTTCTGTAAAAATCGCAGGAGTAGTTTTTAAAAAATTAGCTCTCAAAATTTACCTGCTTAATGTTAATTGAATTTGGTATATATTTGTTAATATCTCTTTATTAAACTTATTTGATTCCTCTTTTCACATTTCGAAATTTAGGTTCATTCCAAATAAAATTCGCCCATTTTTTATGATTTAAAATTTGTATTTTTAAAATAGTTTTTCTAAATTTTTCGAAACAAATTTTGAATTATAACATTTTAAATTTTTAACATTATCTTAAAGTAGATGTATTTCTAGGTACACCTGCAAAAAATAAGATTTTTGTATTGAAACTTTTCTAAGATATACATGAATTTACACATTGGCGCGTTTTGAAATTTGACATATTTGTTACAAGCGATAATAACGCCAAATGTGGTTTACGCACTTTGTTAAAGGTACTTTAAAGTATGAACGATGACTTTTCTTCGGCTCCTCTGCAATAAAACAAAGGAAAGGGAAATAGGTTGCTATAAATTACGAAGTTCGCCAAGTGAATCATTCTTGGCGCAAACTGAAAAAAATACGCTAAGATAAATTTTTGAATTTCTCCGTAAATTTCACACCAAATTTTACAAAATTTAATATGAGGCATATTTTGAGACGTAGAATCTTTCGGGCCGTTTCGATTTGTGATACATTTAGAGTATCTTAACGCAATAAATTAACGACTATATTTAAATCTTTGTACACGACAGAATTCTGCTGGAACCGCATCGTGGGCAGCTTTAAGAAGTATTGCTGACATTGTAACAACCCATGCACGAGTGAACAGGTTTGGTGTACTTTGTTTACGACAAAAATATCATTTTCTAAAAAAGGAAAATTCAACGAGCTTCTAAAGAGGAACAGGCGCTGTGACAAACTTGGTAATTTAAGCGATTTCTGAAAAGTTTTTAAATGTCGTAGATTATTGAGGTAATATTCCGCAACAAAAAATTTATTTACTGCTGATTGCGTTTGGTAAATAGTTTTTTTAAAGCCGTTATTTAGTAAGATTTAAAATGTTGAAAATGTTGCAGGTCAAGAGGCCGTATGCATATTATTATTGTTTTTTTATTTGCAGTTTTTGTGTTGCTCAGTTCTTTTCATGTGATCTAAAAACCAGAGGTGACTGATATTTGAATCGCATTTGGCCTGTGAAACAGTGTGTGTCTGAGAAAAGGAAATAACTGCTTGTTTTAGACTATGAGGAATATTTGAAAATGACTTTTCGAAAAATTTTATTGCGTGGGTTATCATCTCTGCAACTGAAAAATTGCTGATTCATTCTTTCTTCTTATATTAACATTTCCAAGAAGTAACTGTTAGTTTGAATTGATGTCACGTTTCGAAGTGACTAAAAATAATTGTTTCGAGACAGAACGTGAGGGGATTATGTGGACATGAAAAGGAAAATCACAGTTAAAATCATTGATAAGTGCGCGTTTGCACACAGACACGATGCTATTCTACACGATTACATTCACACACGACACGACGCGATGTGATAGACACGACATGATTCGTATTTTAAGTCTGTAGTCGTTGGGCAATTTAGTAGTGGCTGTACTCAATGTTATGAAGTTAGTCCAAGTAAGAACTTATTTCCAGAGACATCATATTTATGTGTTTTAATAAAATCTTTAAATAGATGGCGTAAACTTTTTGCTGAGAAGTTATAAGCAGTCTATATTAAGAATCCATGTATACCGGAAAGATTCCAGAATTCTGTGTCTGTACTGCAAATTCAAAAGGCATTGATGAATTTCATTTGAAGACAGTTTATTCTGATTATTTTCACAATTTTCTGAGAGCAGTTTCAGCTCTGGTTCAACTTTGAGCAGTTCAACTTTGGAAAATACACAGTCCAGTCACATTAATGTGACCACCACGTACTTTCCATGTCAGAGTTAAATAACCAATCACAGAAGGCAGGTGGCAGCACAGTGCAGTTGAGCGTATATAAAGGGTGTGTGAGGGCTTCGGAAAACATTTCAATCGTTGGCGTAATGCAGAAACGAAGCGATTTATCCGACTTCCAAAAGGGCATGATCATTGGCTTTCGGGCCAAGGGTGGAAGCATTTCCGAAACGGCTGAGTTTGTGAACTGTTCGCGTGCCGCCGTGGTAAAAGTGTACCGTGCATGGCAAAATGGGACTGTCCAAAATCAGCGACGTGGCAAATGTGGTGCACCACGGGCCATAGATGACAGAGGCGAACGACGGTTGCGGAGATGCGTTCGGGCAGATAGACGGGCTACCGTTGAGCAACTGACCACCAAAATGAACCAAGGGGCTACCAAAAGTGTCTCCCAAAGTACTATTCAGCGAACATTGCTGCGTCTGGGCCTCCGAAGCAGACGCCTGGTTCGTGCACCTATGCTGACTGCTGTTCATCGACGGCGAAGGCTAGAATTTGCACGCCAGTACAGCAGCTGGACGTCCACTGAGTGGCGACAGGTTGCGTTTTCGGATGAATCGCGTTTTATGCTCCATCGGACAGATGGACGTTGGCGTATAAGGCGTGAAACCTCTGAAAGGAACCACCCTGCAACCATTGCCGGAACGGTCCAAGCTGGAGGCGGGAGCATTATGGTCTGGGGAATGTTTTCCTGGCATTCTCTAGGTTCACTGATCATTGTGGAAGGCACAATGGATCAATACAAGTACGCATCTGTCCTTGCGGACCATGTTCACCCCTACATGCGCATTGTTTTTCCTCAGGATGATGGCATCTTCCAGCAGGACAATGCGAGGTGCCATACAGCTGCCAGTGTACGTGCGTGGTTCGAAGAGCACCAGGATGAGTTTACCGTCCTCCCCTGGCCAGCAAACTCACCTGACTTAAACCCAATCGAGCATCTGTGGGACCATCTCGATCGAGTTGTTCGCGCCATGGATCCTCAACCGCGTAATCTAGCGCAGCTGGCCACGGCATTAGAGTCGGCATGGCTCAACATCCCAGAGAACACCTTCAGGGACCTATGTGACTCTCTTCCTGCACGTCTCGCAGCAGTCCGCTCTGCGAAAGGTGGTTATTCTGGCTTTTGACAGATGGTCACATTAATGTGACTGGACTGTGTACAAAATACAGCATTTTAAATGGTTCTCATTGTAAGGTTTATACTAATTTTATTAACAGTTGAGTTTATGCATCTTTCCTATCTATTCTAGTTTCAACTTACAATTTCCTACCGGAATTTAATTTCAAAAACGCAGTTAATGCAAATGAGTAAAGAGTAGCATTTAAGTCGATGTTTCGCCGACTTCGAGAGAGAGCCTGAGTTTCTGACTAGCGTGCGTTTGCCGTTTGGCTACATCTCTCTAAGCTATTGCTAGGCTCGTCCATACTTAGGCCCTTGTTTGGCTTCGCCGACTTAATTAAGGGGCCAACTACTTAGAATCTTAATAGCTTCGGCTATATCTTTCAGTTAGCTTTAGTTAAGTTTAATTTCATATTTATTTAAGTTCAAGCCCAAGTGGAGGCTTTGCTGTGCACTCCGAGTTAGGAGCTGACTGTATCATATTTATTGTGAGAAATAAAGGGTAGTTAACCCTTCGTAAGTCTTATGTCTCTATTCACACGCTTAAGCAATTATTCGCATTAGTGTTTATGGGGTTCAAGGATTGAACCCTGAGTTAAATAAGTAAAACCCAATGTATTATGAACCATAAATCTTAAATAAAAAATGTTTGCAGTGCTTTAACAAATTAAATGCAAGCAATTCCATTCTTTTATGAGCAAAATTCAGTGAGATTTATAATGAGCTTTTTCTCGGAATCACCTAACTAAGTTTTTAACTAGCTCTACTTTTATACAGAGCCATGAATCTCCAGACCAATTAATTGCATTCGTTTGAAATTATTAGATTTAAAAAAAAAGGCAGGGGACTTGAAAAATGCCGGGACTCGAACCTGGACCTCTAGATTACGAGCCGAGTGAGTTATCGTTACATCATGAAGGCATGCTGGAAAGAGAGAGAAAATACTTTATATACTCCCCCTTTTGAAGGGCGGTTGAAAATTAGGGGATCCAATCGCCAAATTCTGGTGTTGTCGAATTATCGTCCCCCGCCTTTTTTTAGTTCGATCGCCACCGTTAGAGTCCTGCCTCTTTTTCTTTCTTTTTTTTTAAATGCTACAGACTTGAAAAATGTGCATTGCTGTCACCATGTCTCGAACCCTGGACCTCTGGAATACACGTAGAGTATGCTTCCAATTACTCCACGAAGGCATACTAGAAGGAGAGTGAAAATACCTTATATACTCCCCCTTTTAAACGGTGACTGGATATTAGGGAACCCTATCGCCAAATCCTGGTGGTATCGAATTATCGTCCACTAACTTTTTAGTTTGGGCGCCATTGTAGAGTTATTAGGTGTTTTTTTATGCTGGAGACTTGAAAAATGTGCAGTGCCTGCGCCGGGACTCGAACCTTGGACTTCTCCTATACGCTCCGAGTGTGCTACCTTTACACCTCGAAGGGATGCTGGAAGGAGAAGATACCTTATAAATTGTTTCCTAAGGTTTAGAGAAAGTTTTAGAATGATATTTAATTTCAGTCGGAAATATGCGTTGAAAAGTGATCAAAGTCAGTAAATTTATTTTATAATAAATTCACGCATTTGACGTGAAAAGATACCATATGAAATTTAAATTTTAAAACCGTTCTACTCTCAGTCCCATAATTGTTCTCTTAAAATTCTTTATCTTATTCAGGGAAATTTTGTAATTGGGAAAATACACGCGTAACATCAATAGCTTAAGAAATTAAACCTTTCTTTAGCCATATAAAGTCCAAGCACTTTTCCCAGACAAGATGTTATGTCACTTGTAATTATAAAGGAATTCTAAATAAGATACTGTTTGTATTCAGATTTATAGTAAAATGAACAAAGCGTGGAAAGCGTGTATAAGGTCTTTCCTTCGATGTATTTCGGAGTGGGAAACGGTAAAAATGAATGTTGACCAGCGTGGTATTTGAATTTCAGATCTTCTGTTTGCTAATTGACGTACTTTCTCGTTATACCACGAAGGCACGTGATAAGGAAGGAAAACATTTCTTAGATTTCACCCTCACTTAAAGGGCGACTAGGAAGTAAGTTGCCAAGTAACCAATCACGATTTTAACAAATTATCTTCCACTACAGTTTTAGTTGGAACACGACTTTTAGAATTTATTAGGTTTTTTAAAGCAGAAATCAGCGATGTCTTCGCTGAGATTCGAACTCCGGACTTGGCAGCCGGACGTGCTTTTCAGTTACGCCACGAAGACACGTAAAGAAGGAACAAAATTCATTTGCACGTGGGATACGCTTATAATATGTGACTTCCGGCATGAATAAAAATATAAAAGAGGGGGTACGTCCAAAAGCGGACAATAAAACCGGTGCCTGTATTTTAGCATAAGGTGACTAGGTAGTGGAAGCTTGCTAACCTTTTTTTAATGGCCCCTCTATTTTTTTTAATGGCCATTAGCCTTAGCGCCACTACAAAGCTCGGAAGTGGTGACCATTTTGTTATGAGAGCACCTAACAGGTGGGCACCGTTACCTGTATGAAGGGATGGACAGTTACAACCATGCCTCCTCCGGGATTCGAACCCGGGTCCATCCCTTTGCAGTCAGGGTCACTAACCACTGTACTGGCTGGACGGAGAGTTCTTTTCCTTTTAAAGCTGTTATAATCAATGTTTGGCATTTTAATTTCAAGGAATTCATTTCTTACATTAAAATAATATTTTTGGGGGGGGATTATTTGAAAGGAATTTTAAAATTTTGAAAATTACCTTCAAAAGCTCCTAGAAGCAAACGTCGTCTTCTATGCTTCTATCATACGTCGAATTCCATAGCTATCATACGTGCAAGTTAATGTAACGTGGCTGTAGTATTCCGAGGGTCTTCCCATTATATAGAATTTTATGAGTTAAAAATGTGGGATCAGTTTATTTACTTTTTAAAAAAATTCAGTTTGTTCGTAGAGTATCCGAGGTGTGTTAGAAATAAATCGATAATACGCAAAAAAGAAAATCCTGCTTCCTTATTATATTTTATTTTAAACTATTTTCTTTGTATCCTTGGGCAAAACTCCAAATGTCTTCACAATTTTGGCGTCTTGTAACGCGGTCTTCCTTTCATTTATTTATTTATTTTTATTCGTTCCTAAAAAGAGATTCACTGGAAGGGCATCTAAATCTGCATATCATTGGTAAGTTAGAGGGAAAAAAAGGATAGGATATAAATCATGTGTTAATGAAGAATTCTTATATATGAAGTTTCATTGTGTGAATGTGTAACGGTTTCCTTTTTCTTCATAGTAACAGTACTTTTCTAAAATTCAAGGTTACTTACTGCTGTTAACTAGAAACCGTATTTGTGCCTCTAAAATTCAAGGTTACTTACTGCTGTTAACTAGAAACTCAGGTTCACCAAATTATTCCAAAGCCTTCATTCCTTTTTTCTTGCATAATTATGTATAAATATTTAAGATTATTGCGTGAAAACATTTATCGAATTGGAATCCTTTTTAGGAGAAAATTACAAAGTTTAACGAATCGACAGTAAAATTCGTTAAATGAAGATAACTATTTTTATTTAGGTGACTTTAAAACAGACCTACTTTTAAGCAGTAAAACAGAAAATTTATGTGATAACCACTATATTGATACACTAAGATTGGAGTAGAGTGAGTCAGAGAAAGACAATTTCCAGAGTAATTATAACCTCAAAATGTAAGTATAAAACTCAGGAAAATTAATGACGCAGTACAAATCTTTTGAAAGGGGTTATATCTAAATCATATTTACGTATTAAAAGGTCTATGGTAAATTAAGTTAGTAATTTTTTTAGTACTAGTATTTTATAAGTACTAGTCTTTCATATTTTACATTTCTTATATATATATATAAGAAGATATAAAAGTCCTTACTTGGCCCCAATTTTAGAAGTGAAGGCACAGAAAATTTGCATCAATTCCTACTCCGGGATTTGAACCCGAACCCTTCGGTTCGCCAGTCAGAGTCACTAATGACTTTAACTTTTCGGCGATGATTAGTGTGAAATTTTGTTTAAAAATATTGTAAAACTTATGTATACTGGGGGGGGGACCGTAAGCTTTCAGATTTTACATTACGCCTTTAAAGGGACGTGTTTTTAGCCTTTTGTATGCTACATTTATTTATTAAATGTTCTTTGCACTTAAACCATAAAACTCAATTCAACAACAATATCGCAAAATAATTTAAAAATTAGCATATCTTTATAATTTCCGACACACTGTGTCGCGCGCTGGAGATAAAAATGTCTTTTCTTTTTTTATTTTCCTTCAAACCCCCCCCCCCGAATACAGTTTTGCCATTGCTTGTTTTGAAATCCTTATCAAAAATTCGTTGAAGTGTTACAAAATATGAAATAAAACAAATTTTTTCAAATGCAAAGTTAGGGCTTCCCGATTCCCATATTCGTTGAAGATTAAGTTATTCAGAATTTGATTGCTGTAGGTATACCGTTGTTTTATAATAATGCGAGAAAATAAATACATTTATGCAGATTTTCAGTATTTAATTTCTTTAAATATAACACATGGCGATAATATTCAGTGGCAAGAATTTGAAAAGTAAACTGACATTCAAAGTTTTTAACGCAAAATACTAAAACGAAATTAACAGCCCTTCTGGACTACGCCCTTTGAGCTAAAAATACCGAGTTTTCCCATCTTTCGTTTCTACGTCTGAAATTATGCCAAAGTCCGAAGTTTTGTGAAAATTGCACGAGTAATTTTTAAAAACTTAGCTCTCAAAATTTAACTCCTTCATGTCAATTGAACTTGGTATATATTTATTAATATATCTTTCTTTTATTAAATTTAAATGATTCTTCCTTTCACATTTCGGAATTAGTTTCATGCAAATAAAAATTTTTCAGAAAACATTTTGAATTATAACCTAAAAAATTTTTACTATTTTTACCGTTAAGTATATGTATTTTAAGCCCACTTGCAAAAAATAAGTTTTTTATTCAAAATTTCCGTAAGATATACGTAAATTTTTACCTATTGGCGCGTTTTGAAATTTGGCATATTTGTTATAAGCGATAATAACGCCAAATAAGGTTTACTCACGTTGTTAAATTATTTGAAAGTATGAACGATGATGTTTTTCCGCTCGTGAAGAAAAGGAAAGGAAAATAGGTTGCTATGAATTGAGAAGTTCGCCAAGTAAATTATTCTTTGTGCAAAGTGAAAAAAATCCGCCAAGATAAATTTTTTAATCTTTCCGTAAATCTCGCACCAAATATTACAAAATTTAATATTTAAGCATAATTTGAGTTGTGCAATCGGAATATGTAAAACAAAATCTCATGTGTACACCACATGACTTCCTTGTACGGAATATCAAATTATACGCATTTTGCATTTCATTTAAACTTATTGGAGTTGAATTAAATCTACTTCGTCGATAGCGCATAAACCACAATAGAATAAATGCGCTCTGCAAAATTCACTATATTTATATATGTTCACTGTATTTGTTTACCACAGCGATACTCTGGCGCTAGCTTCACTTAACATCGTTACTTCTCATTCATTAACTCATCAAGAATGCAAAAATCATCTGGAAATCATCTGGCGTCATCTGGAAAATTACCTAATCGTTGCCACATATTCTATTCAAATACTATAATAAATCTAAAGCGATGTTTAGAAGAAATTAAACAAACAAACAAACGTGGGGGGAATGTTTTTCGCAGGTGATTCAGTATTTCTCATTCAATTAGTTCAGTTCTCATTTCGCAACAAGGCAAAAAATGCATAAAAACTGAAAATATCTATATTAAAAATTACGAAGTAAATCTTAAACATTTTATTTCCTCGAATAAATTCCGGAGTAGATTAGGCATGATTTAATTCGCAATAATAAAAGAAGGCGTTATTTTTGTTGTTGCGAAGCTTAGTTTCTCTAGGTTGGAAACAAATCCAATATTCTCCTAGGTTGGAAATGTAGACAAATATCTGCCATGAGAAAAATGATTAGGCTTAGCTGCACTTAAACAACTTTTAAATTGTTGATAATTCTACAAATCTTGCATGCAGATTTACTAAAGGCGTAAAAACCTTAACCGAAAAAAAAGAACAACATAATTCAATCATTTTTAAAGCAAAAAATGCGCAGTTTACAAGCTTGTAAGAATAAAGAAACTGAGCCCACTGAGCCGAGTAACAGAGTGCATATGTATATGCATATATTTATATACTTTTTGTGCGGCCGATTGCAACCAAAATGCGAGGTGCACATCTACATGTTATAGCAGCCCTATATACAAAATTTCAGCGTTCTGAGGCTTCTCGTTTTTGAGTTATGCGAGATACATACATAATGGGTACTTACGTACGCACAGACGCCACGAAAAAAATCTTCAGAATCAATTTTAAATCAGTTTTATAATTATTTTGGGCGAAAAGAGTCTTTTATTCTGTTTTTACATACGGATGTCATTCAAGAACGTCGTTAAATTGCATTCGATGCGGTAAAAATAGATATTTTCGTTGAAATATGTTACTCGAAATTTTTCGCGATTTTTTCGCGATTTTCGCGTCCTTTTTACTTCGTACAAGGAAGTAAAAATGGCGTGTCATTTCAGAAAATGGTCGATTTCTTTCAAACTACCTATATTAGAACAATGCTATATGTAAATCTAATACGTATCCCAAGTCACGCTTTCTAGACATGAAACACGCAATTTGACTTTTGTCAATGGACCCACTAGATCGGGATTCACGGAACTTATTTTTTGTTAACTTATTGAGAAGTTAGTTGAATGGTAAGCTATTACAGGGCATTCTTCTCTTTAATTAATTTTGTAATATTACTAATTGATGTCAAACGATGAGGGGGTGGAGTTTCTATACGATGACTGAGCTCTCAATCGGGTACACAGGTATTAAGTTACTACTGTTATGGTATTCTGCTTCTAACGTGATTTAGTTGCGAATTAAGCCTGTTTTAGGCGATTAAATATGATTTCTTTAGGTTTTACGACAAGAGAAAATAACTGTGTCTTCTCGGGTGTAGTAAAATTAAGCAGCCTAGAGACGAATTAAAGGAAATTTTCAACATCTTTATTGTTGACCTAGCCTTTGCTTATTTTCCTTCTGCCATTTTTGAAGGTTTAGACACTATTTATGAAACCATTTATTAAGAAGTTTCCGAGAAAATTAAGTGAAGACTTCGACAAGAGTAAAAGCTAAAATGAATCTTCCGTCTTGAGAGCGTTGCGCGAAATGTTAAAAGAAACCGAAAATACTTTGAATCACAGAATGATTGTCTTCAGGATTATATAAACAGTCCGTAAATTCCATTAAACAAATAATGTGAATTGTGAAAGATAAAATATCGCTTTGTGATAAAGAGATGCATTTTTTTTCTTCTGGTTGACTTATTCAGCAACACATTCAAGAGTATTAATCTGCTTAATGAGATGTAAGCTTTCCTGGAGACCGTTCCAAGGAAAACTGGTTCATATTCACGTTGCACATGGGATAAAAAACATTAAGGGAATAAATAGGGAAGTCTCGGCAACTTTTGGTACTAAATATGTTTTTATTTAATATAAGTGAATTCTGTGGTTTAAAAAAAAACTAAATACTCGCAAAACTAAACCAGGGAATTTTAAGTCGCGTTAAAATACAATTACGGAGTCGCTCAAATAATAAAATATAATAATAAGCACTCAAGTAAGACCGTAATTGTGCGAAATGCTTCGGTCACGCAATTTATGGTCTTCGTCGAACCATATCAATGCTCATAGCATCGCGACATGATTAATTCCTGATTGTCGTCACAGTTTTTATTTCCTTCTACGAATTAAAGGAAGTATTGCAATCACGAAATATTCCGGGTACCATATTCAAACGGAAAATATTCATTTTGACTACTATCGAATGCAATTTAACGATGTTTTGTCGTGACATCTATACGTAAGGACAGAATAAAAGACTATTTCCCTGAACAAATTATAAAACTGATTTAAAATGGATTCAGAAAAGATTATTTCAGGCTGTCAGTACGTGCGTACCTATGTATGTATGTATCTCTCATAACTCAGAAACGAGTAGCCTCAGAACGTTGAAATTTTGTATATAGGACTACTACAACATGTAGATGTGCACCTCGCTTTTTGGTTGCAATCGACCGCACGAAAAGTACATATTAAATACACCCACTCTGTTACTTGGTTCAGTGACCTCAGTTTCTTTCTTTTTATATGTTGGTAAATTGCGCATTTTTTGCTTTAAAAATTTGCTGTTCTCATCTTCCGGAGGTTTTTATGCCTTTAGCAAATCTGCATTTAATATTTGTAGAATTATCAACAATTTAAAAGTTGTTTAAGTGCGGCTAATCATAATTATTTTTACTATAGTGGTCATATTTGTTTACTTTGAAACTTAGCAGAATAGTGGATTTGTTGCGAATCTAGAGAAACTATGCTTGACAACAACAAAGATAACGCCTTCCTTTATTATTGCGAATTAAATTATGCTGGATCCATTCTGGAATTTATTCGAGGAAATAAGTGTTTAAGATTCACTTCCTAATTTTAATGCGTATATTTTTAGTTTTCATGTTTTTTTTTGGGGGGGGGCCTTATCACGAAGTGAGAACGCAATTAATTGAATGAAAAATACTGAATCGTCTGTGGAAGACTGTTTCTTCTTCTTCTTCTTTTTCTTCTTCTTCATTTTTAAAAAATTTTCTTTTGTACATCTCTTTAGATTTATTATAGTATTTAAACGGAACATGTGGTAACGTTACATAATTCTTCAGGTGATATAATTTTCGTGCATTGAGGTATAAATTGAATGAGAGGTGTTCTGGTGAACCTAACACCAGAGTATGGCTGTAGTAAACAAATATAATGAATTTTAAAGGGTGCATTTATTCTGTTGTGGTTTATGCGCTATCGGCGAAATAGATTTAATTCAATCCAGTAAGTTTAAATGAAATGCAAGAAAAAATGCGTATAATTTAATATTCCGTACAAGGAAGTCATTTGGTGTACACATAAGATTTTTTTAAATGTGATTTTAATTGTAATGTTAATTGAATGAAGGCCAGCACAGCTCGGTGACGTCTCTACGGCTACTAAATTCTGACGCTCAGGGCACACACTGGTTGTACCGGTTCTGAAAATCTGATTAAACGTTGCTTAATTCATACGCTTTTTATTTAAGCCAACTATTATTCTGTTATTTAAAATAATGCAAACGCCGTTTTATGTGCTCCAAGAAACAATTTTTTGCTACTTTAGTTTATCTGTCATAGATATTCATTTCCTTATCAAATATTTGTTCTGTGCCCGATCAGTATTATGTTCCAAGCTGGATGCTTCGAAACGTTAGAAACCATTTCGCTTTATCCAATCAAAATTCTGAAACGAAAAATTGCGTAGATAGAGGATTTTAGCAATTTGTATTATTTTTTTTGGTTTACTTTTAAGAAAATAGGTAACTTGATTTTATTGTAAAACACGCAAAAATAATTAATTTGATCCGAGGGATGATTTTGGGAAGGAGGTTGTACGCGCAATATTCGTGTATAAAAGGTTTCAACTTTTCTTCATCTTTCTTTTGAAATCTTTTTAAAGAAGGGAGACATTATCGCGTTCGCAGTATAGGTGTAGACACTGTATGCGATCGAGTTAAACTTCATTTTTTTACATGGAAATGTCAGAAGGATCGTAAATGTTTCATCAGCATCGTGAAAAGTGCAATCTGTTTGTATCATTGCATCAGCAGAGGGGTAAATAGACTCGGTGTATTAAAAGACCATAATTACTCGGTTTTCATCATGAAAACGAGGGAAATATTCTTTAGCAAAAAGGAGTTTTATTTAATGCGTCAGAAAAACTAATTAGATTAGCGATCATGAAATGTATTAAAAAGGAATTAATAATGTTGTATGTAGCTGGAGTTCATCTAGTGTAATCTATTACTTTAAAATAAGAACGTAGAACTTATTTTCCACATTCGATTTGAGTCGTAACTGTAAGAACAACAGCTGCTGAAAAAAGGTAGAGTCTTTTACCACACTACCTCACATCATTTCCACTTAGCGTGTTTCGCGTCATGACAAGCATCGAAGTGAAGGCTAATTTAAACTACAATCTGAAAATGATGTGTAGAAAATTAATGCTGTGCGGTGATGATGACATGAATTACGATCGAAAAGGAGAGGCTGGGAACGGTGTTAAGTGCCTACTTTAAAGCAACAGACTATACTCAAGTACTCAAGGCCTACCTTATTTGTTAAGACATCATTCAGGAAAACATGTATATCCTAGCACATGAATGCGTAATATCCGTATAGTTGAAAACAATATATTTTTCTATTACAACAGAATCCAAAATTTTGAAAACTTATATTTCTGAAGTACTTAATAAGGACCTTTATGCATTTAAATGGTCTGGGGCCACCAGTGGAGGTGATGAGACCATCGAACACTAATTGTTCGACCTCCACAGCAAATGAGCCTTCTTCCCCCCCCCCCCGGGTTTTT
>KK117828.1:320804-362834 GCA_000611955.2 Stegodyphus mimosarum
TCGGAATTATAAAGTATTATTTAATAAAAAAAATCAAAGCTTTCAGATTTTACATTACGCCCAAAGGGACGTTTTTTTAACGTTTCATTTATTAAATATTCTGTTCTTCGCACTTAAATCATAAAATTCAATTCAACAGCAATATTACAGAATATTTAAAAGAGCATATCTTTAGAATTTCCAATACGTAGTCTCGCGCGCTGGATTTTTTTATCGTACTGTGTTCCCATTTCTCGCTTTGAAATCGTTAAGTTTGTTAATCAAAAATTCTTTAATGTCTGTCAAAATGTGAAATAGATAATAAAGCAAATTCCAAATTAGGGCTTCCAGATGCCCATATTCGGTGGAGGATTACGTTATTCAGAATTTGTTGGCTCTAGGTACAGTGCGAGAAGCATGCATACATTTATGCAGATTCTTCATTACTTAATTTCTTTAAATATAATATAGGGCTGTAATATTTTGTGGCAACAGTTTGAAAAGTGAATCAACGCAAAATGTCGAAACGAAATAATTAGTTCTTCTGGACTAACGCCCTTTGGGCTAAAAATATGCGTAGGTGTACAGCGTATTGTTGAAATACTCATAATTAGTGTGCAGCTGCTGTCACATTAATTCGCATTCCTTTTCTCAAGAATTAAAAAAAATTCTTAAATGCTTTGCCATATAAATAATGTGGTGTTCTGGGTAATTAATCTGCAAGTCTTGACACACACACACAAACATAAAAAAGTACACATGTCAAACGTTCTATTCAATTTCTTGCTTCATACCTCATTAAAAAAAGAAGCGAGGAAGAAACATTGAATTGGACGTAGGCTTTTTTCTACTCAAAACTGCGGAAAGGAAAAAAAAAAGTATTTAATAAAATGTACGTGTTTTCTTTCTGTCTTTACGTATTTGAAGGCTAATGTAGACGCAAGTGTTCTTCCGCCCACTGAATTTCTCTATGTCTTTTTCCCTCTATAGCCATTATTCGACGGAGATTTGTTAGGATTCTACGTCACTGAACTTTCTCCTCCGATCACCTGACTTGGGATTTCTTCCTCTTGCTTTTGATCCAGCCAACAGAAGGGATGGTTTCCATATTTTAAAAGTAAAGTTACACTATCGTATTACTGTAAAATAATTTTTAAATGTTTTAAAAATATACAGGTATATAATTATATGAACTGTTTATTGTATGGAATTTTTACAATATTTTTTAAAAAGTAAATTATTCAAAAAATGTTTGATTTTTTTAATGAGTCATATATAATTTGTCATTAAAAATTTCTACATGAAACGGTCCCTCTTAAATTAAGTAGCTTTGGGATCCATTTTATCAGACTGGAGATTTTCATATATCTCTAATAGAAGAAATTATTTTTAGTAAAAATGGGCAATTTACCCAGAAGGAATATTAATTTGGTTTTGGCATTTTGCGTTGGGGTTCGTTCACTTTTCACATTTTTACCACCAAATATTAGTTCCCTGTATTTTTTTAAAGAAATTAAATAATGAAGAATCTGCATAAATATATATATGTTTCTCCATTGTGATAAAACAATGGCACCTAGAGCCATCGAATTTTGAGTAGCGTACGTTTCCACCTGAATATGGGCATCTGGAAACCCAAATTTTGAATTTTATTATTATCCATTTCATGTTTTGTAACACTTTAACGAATTTTTGATTAACAACGATTTGAAAACGAACGACGGCAACACTGTACGGGGGGGGGGACATTTTTATGTAAAGCGCGCGAGACTGTGTATCGGAAATTCTAAAGATATGCTCATTTTAAAATTATTTTGCGATATTGCTGTTGAACTGAATTTTGTGGTTTAAGTAAGAAGAACCGCAGTTAATAAATAAAGGTAACCCACAAAACGCTAAAAAAAAAGCGCTCCTTCGGGCGTAATGTATTTTTTTAATTTGACTTCGTAATTTTTGTTAAATTGTATTTTAAACTTGTCTAGTAAAATATTACGTCTCAGCGTCCAAATTGTGTAAAATATTATTTGGTGAGCTTTCTATGTCGATTTGTACAGATAAAAAATTATTTAAATAGAGATTTGTAATATGAAAATAATACGCGCTTTCTTTGCTTAGATCTTCAATCACAATTATACCAGTGTTAATGAGAATAATAATGTATTGGAAGTTGTATTATTTTAGAAGATTTTAATATCCAGTATAACCCTAAATATCCGCTCTCATTTTAGACTAATTTGCAGAAGATAAGAGAGGCAGAAGGGAATATCTGTTACTGTAGGTAACTGTTAGTGTATTTTTCTACTCAAACGAGTGTGCATCAGAAATCTGTTGAGCAGATCCCAACACCTGCAGCTGGTAAAACACGAGATGACTCTGTTTATGGGGTACTAACTTTAAAATGTATGTAATAAATTTCTGATGTAATATTCTTGTCTCTATGAATAAATAGTACAACATTTACCTTAGCGTGTTTGTTCTACTTGTTATTAAATAAATGCAGTTAGTCATTTACTCAAGCTGGCAGTGTTCAGCGTTTTATAGTTCGATCGCTGGTGAATCGTCTCTCAAGTTCAAACAGTCAGTTCCTTTTAACCAACTGAGTTATTTAAGAGAAATATGCGTACGTCTTAATATTTTATGTATTTATTTTTATTTACATCTGTAACTGTTCGATTTTATAATGCGTCTGAATTGAGCCATTTACCTAAATGATACTTTTTACGAACACGTGAAATGTTACTACAATAAAGAACAGATGTTAATGCCATTTATAACAAACTTCGACGCAGAATTACAAGAAAGTATTGTATTTCCTCGTTCGTGCTCGTGTGGTGTGAGTAGTTACCGTGTACAGTGACATTTTAAAGATCTGTGGTTTGAATCCCACGAGGACACTGTTGATTTTTCGCTGTTCTCGCTCCGATATTACTAACGTCTCTTCAGAATAATTATTTATTAGTAGCCTAATAATAATGAGTTTTGAAATATTTTCATGTGGATTTGGAAATATCCCGTTGAAAGTGAAGACAGGACGGAAAATCGGCATGCAGTTGAGAGTTTAGTTATTTCAGGGAAAATGTGATAATTTTATGTAAATAAGTGAATAAAATGTGCTTTGACGAAAACAACGTGCATAAAATAATGTACAGTGCAGAGAAGTATTGGAGGACTTGTCACATTAAAACTACTGTAGGGTAATTATTATTTTAATTAATCAGTTGTTGTGGTTTAGCCTTTAGTATAACTTGCCGTTTTCCGTTTCCTCACCAGAAATGTAAATGAATTAAAAGTATTCTAAGTCGAGGGTTTTGAAGTGTAAAACCGCGTTTCTGCCTTTCGAGGCTACGTTAATAGGTTTCACCAGTAAATAATATTGTAATTCTTCGGCTTTGCTTTATTGCTGCCGACGTTTAATTGTTACTCCGGTGAAAAGCACTGAGCCAACTTAGAATTTAAGATCAGTTGTGTAGTTATTGATTATTAAGCTCAGTTTTAAATTTGATTGTTTGTTTGGGTTACATTGCCACAAGTGGCGGTTGATATTGTCAAAGTTTAAGTTCTGTTTTAATAAAAAGGTTGCTAGGTTCTTTTCAGCTCTTTCAAGACTCTGTTTTTATTTCAAATACAACGATAATTCGCTCCAAGTTCGTTAGGGATTTGATAATAGTTTATATTACCGAAGAAAATCAAACTCTGTACTTCGTAAGAATTTTTTTAAAATTCTTCTAATTTTAATCTTGCAAAATTGCAAAGTATATTTTCTACGGATTCTTCTAAGAATAAAATATTGAAGAAAATAATGAGAAGGTAATGATTTACTTGAGAGGATTTTTTTACTTAATAAAATAATTCTTAGCAGCTAGCAAGTTTAATTGGTCATATTTCAAAATAATTCTTAGCGGCTAGCTAGTTTAATTGGTCATATTTCTTTAGTTTATTTGAAATTCGCATGTAATTAATTAACATCGTCAAATTATATGGTATTAGGTAAAGAATTTAACAAACAGTTAATGCAAGGTCTAAAATGAAAAGTATGTGTATTTATCGTAGTTTGATTATCAGATATGTTTCTGTAAAAGTTATTATGTAAAACGAACCAGTTATTATGTTTTAGATCTGTACTTTAACTTCTCTTTTCCGTTTCCTTACCAAATGTAAGTAAGTAAACTAGGTGTAGAGACACTAGGTATTTCTGAAGCAGAAATATTGAAAAATGAGCAACGCCTTCGCCGGGACTCGAACCACGGACCTCTCGAATATGCGTCGAGTGTGCTGACCACTACACCACGAAGGCATGCGAAGAAGGCGGGAGAAATATCTTATATACTCCCCCTTTTTAAAGGGCGACCGGGGATTAGGGGACCCAATCGCCAAATCCCGGTGGTGGAGAATCATCATCCACCATCTTTTTAGTTCGGACGCCAGTGTAGAAACATTAGGTTATTTGGAAGCAAGAGAGGTGAAAAATGAGCAATGCTCTCGCCGGGAATCGAACCACCGGAATCTCGAATATGCGTCGAGCGTACTGACCACTACACCTCGAAGGCATGCGAAGAAGGCGAGAGAAATACCTTATATAGTATTTAAACTGAGGGTTTTGGAGTTTAAGACAGAGAGTGTTTCTGGCAAACGCGTGCAAGCTGCATTGCATTTAGTTCCTTGCCATCTCTGCTAAGTTGTAATTACTCGGCTTTGCCTTGTATCGGTGCCGACGTTTGAATTTGATACGCCAGTAGAAGTTAGCCAGCTTTGAGTATTGTTTAAATTGTGTACTCTTTGACTAGTGTTTGAAATGTTAAGTTGAATATGACTGTTCCTTAAGTTGCATCCCCACGAACTGTACTTGAGTTTGCTAGCACAAGACTGTGCATTTATATTCTAAAACGGTTTGTTTAAACATTTCTCTGAGTTTGTAGTTACTCTGTCAGATATAGAGGTAATTCGATTCACGCCTGTTGTTAAATATTTTGAACTAATTAACTTAACCAGATCAAGAAAAATCGCATAATTCAATGGATGAAACGCCTGTTGACAGTGCTTTCTGTTCTGTGTTCACCCTAAAGAGCTTATAAAGCTGAATTATCTCAATTGTGTATATATAATTTCATTAGATGTAACCAAATTGTCGTAGGAGCTCATAGCGCAAACCATGCTGGTATTCCTCTTGTTGGAACTATCGTACGCGATTGCGCACACTTTAGAAATACTAATCAGATTATATTTTAGAGCTAGAAATTTTACATTGTGCTTACATTTCGGCTATTTATTCTAAGTCAAAAGAAATGAATATCTAATATCTAGAATTCAGGGCATTACGAAAGTTTGTCAAGAACATTTTCCGTTCGTATAAATTGTTAACTAAGAATGTGTAGTATAATTCAAATTCTAGCTTTCAGTATTTCGTTAAAAACTTGGACTTTGTTTCTTTTGTAATCTGTAACGACAAAAAACTACAAATATCACATGAGTAACGTTATAAATATTTGCTTTCATTTATCTGTAGAAGTGTAAACTGCTGCCTTTCCATACGATTCAAGTGATTCATATAGTGATTCGTATATATATATATATGCGACAATGCACCAGAACCAAGAATATGAAGGATTTCTTTTTCACATTTCGATTCGACACATATTCTGAAAGAGAAATGTGCTATGAACCTTTTCGTGGTACCCTTCTCCCATAGACGACCACTTAGCGACCAGTGTTTCTGAGTACATCAAAGAACATCAGTATTGGTAATTGCAGTATTCTTTTCTTAAGCGACCACTGATGGAAAAAATCGAAACCATCAAGTATATTTACTGTCGACCACTAAGACACCTTAAAATTCAGTAACAACGTAAAATTTTCCACATATTACACAAAATTAACAGCTATTTTTTATCGAAAATGGCCATTTATGTTTTTTACGCGTTTCTGAAGCATAATTTTGTTTTCTTATCTCATTGTGGCATATCTCATCCATATATCGCCTCACCAGTAGTTGCGTGGGAATACTGGTAGATCGATCTAGTTTGGGTTTGATTGGTTTCCGTCGTTTTCCCATGTGTAACGTGAATACGATTCAGTCTCCCTCTGAAAGTCTTGACGCCTTTGTTGCTTTGCCAGATAACCTATCATCCTTATACGTATCAGCAAGCAAAATTCCTCTTTGAAAAATTGTAACATTTTAAGGCTACGAAAACTCAGGAATAAACTAGTATGCCGTGTTTTTATTCCAGTAAGTATTTTTGTTTATCAAACTTTAAATGTCTGGTATAGGTAAATTCATTGTGCAAATCGATAATCAAATAACTCATAGTTAGTTATCGTTTTCAAGATTATTTTTTGTAAAAAAGATCAAAGTCATGTGGAAGCGTTGGTGGTCGTCTGAGAAAAGATTCACTGTAATTTATATAACAGAACTATTATATACTAATTGTATGTTTATGTATCACTCAAATTTATATAACAGAACTGTTATGTAAGATTTAAAATGACTGTTAAACCTTTAAAATGAGTTTATTTGGAAACAGCGATTTTGAAGATTCGTGGCTTTAGCGAGAGTTTGTTCTGTTCATTATTAGGATATTACTGTGAGAATTGTTTTATTTATGATATTATATGAACCAAAAAAAAGTTTAGGTGTAGGCCTTAAAAATTTTTCTATCCTGAAAAATTAAGAATACTTTGATAATTTTATAGAAGCATAATAAATAGATCGTATTTAAAAGAGAGTAGGTTACTAGTTTTTTTTTAAATTGAGAAATCATTCTTCAGCAGGGTTTAGGAATTTAATTTATTGCAATTTTTTTTTAAACTCAATATATAAAAACATATAGTTTACTGCAAATTTTATTTTTCTGTTGCTCTCTATGCACCTTTTTTATGTGAACTGGGGAAACTTTCGGTTAGTATTTCCATATTGCCAAACATATAACCTCTCTTAAACTTTTTAGCATTGTTTTAATTGTATTGTTCAAAATTGTGTTGTAATGAACTTAATGGTTTAGAAATAGCTCGTTAAATAGAACGTTTATCTTCCGGTTTTAGTTACAGTTAAGAGTATATATATTTTTTAAAAAAGATTTTCTAGTATATTATTTTCCAGCGGTAGGAAAAATTGTACTTATTATGAAATGGGAAATAAAATGTTCGGACTAAAGAGTTTTTTTTTATCATAGGGCGTGCTCCTGTTTTGTAATGCCCCTTTCGCACATATTCTTTTATTAACGTGTTCGTTTATACTGGATATATAAATCCAATTAATAGAATGTTTTAAAAGAACATGCAGTAATAATGTTTTAATTTCATTTGAGGAAACTTAGAAAACTGTGAAAAAAGTCTTATTTACTATATGTAATAAATGATGATGCAAATATGATTTCTCTGAAAATCATTCATTGACCCAAAGAGAAGATACCCCAGAAAGGCTGTTAATCTAAAAACGGTATTTTGTGGCTTTTCACTCTAAACGGCGAATCGCTTTTTAAATTGTTGCCATAAAATATTATCGCCCTGTATTATATTTAAAAAATTTAAATAATGAAGAATCTGCATGAATGTATATATATTTCTCGCACTTTGAAAAAACGACGATACCTAGAGCCATCAAATTTTGAATAACGTAATCGTTCAACCGAACATGGGCACCTGGAAGCTGGAATTTTGAATTGCGAATTTGTTTTATTATCTATTTCATACTTTGTAAGTCTTTAACGAATATTTGATTAACAAAGTCAACGATTTCAAAGCGAACAGTGGCAACACTGGAGGGAAAAGAACAGTTTTATCTCCAGACTATTTATCAGAAATTCTAAAGATAGGCTGTTTTTAAATATTTTTGATAGTGCTGTTGAATTGAATTTTATGTGGTTTAAGTCTGAAGAACATGATATTTAATAAAAACGGTAATGCACAAAGCGTTAAAAAAAGTCCCTTTGGGCGTAATATAAAATATGAAAGCTTTCAGATTTTATTTATTTATTTTTTTAAAAATTATTTCCACTAGAATACTAATTGTAGTAAATTATAATGTAGAAGTATAAGTATGTATTTTAAAATTTTTTTATCCCATTTGATAACAGTGTTTTTGGTAGACAGTGAAATTTACTTGGTAAACAATTACCGTTTACTTGCTGGCGTTCTAAATAATTTTTCCCTTGGTAGGAAAAATAGTTACATATTTGCAGTATAAATATTTCCAATTTCGAAGCGGAACAAATCTGACTTCTCTTTAATTTTGATGAAATTGGTTGTAATTAATTTCATCCGTTCCTCCCGGGAGGGGTTGGGGAATGTATTTTTTGTTTCGGTTCAGTTCATACTATTATTGAAAAGTCTTTTTAAAAGGTCATAATAAGACTTTTTAATTTGCACTTTGTTGTGTTGAAAGATTATCAGAAATGCGTTTGACAAATTCCTCAACGGAAAAAACGTGTTCCTTAATCACAAATGGAAGTAAAACTAAAAAAAACAAGTATTTTGCTGTGTCATCAACCGGGAGTAAATATTGACTCCACCCCCTTAAGCATAGAATCCCATGATCCTGTATGCCGGACCGGCCACTGAGTCATCCGACTTGCGCACTTAGCATCATCATCACTACAATCTCTTGGAGCTCCCTTCGTCCGCATCGGTCCTGAACTGAGCAGATATACTGCTTGGCCAATCCTGGGAATTTCGGGGAAAAAGCTGGAAACTTGTAATCCCCTGTTAGTGAACTTCCCTGCCGGGCCAGTTCGGGTTGTTTTTTTCGAATGTTTCTATCTCATTGCGCAAATGTTTTTTTTTTAAACGTGCCGGTTTGGTGTATCCCATGTGATTATGACAATGAAAATGGTGCACTGTTTACAAACAAGTTGGGTAAGTGTTTCATATGTAAGGCTTTTATTGCTTGTAATATTAATGATTTTTGTGTTTGTGTGTGATAGGTAGAATTGAACATTTGTTTCCTCCTTTTCTTATGTGTATTTATTCAGTATTACTTCGGCTTAATCTAATTTTAGTTTAGTGAAAAATTATTACGTGAAAATGTTAATTTTTGTTAGCATTTTGGTTTGTATTAGATGTATACCATCAAATACTGGAGAAAATTATTTTGTTGTGTATGTTTGTTTATTCAACGTTATTTCGATTTTTTGGACAAGACTGTCTAACCGATTTCATCATTTTTTGTTAATTGTGAATTTTTAATGTAGTTTAGTAACAATCTGTTTATGCGGACTAATTAGGACCTCAGCGTGTTCAGATGATTTGCAAAACCTGAATTGTTTTTTTCTGTGCCCCCAAATATCTGTATTTATTTTGATTCAAATTTATTTATTAATTTTTTGTTTTTGTTTACCATATTATATTTCAACAAAGATCACAATAATGAAATTATCTTTTTACAATAAATTTAAATGGACGACAAAAATTTAAAACGCAATAAATTATAATAGGTTGAGTTTTATTTGGTTAAAAAACAATTAAAAGATCCATATAATTAGATTTTCAGATAAACGTAGTTTTATTTTACATGCGTCAGAAGTTTTAAATAGTGTAGAAATTTAGGTTTCCGTTTGAAACCGTTATACGTAAGACAGAATTCTAACTTTAATTGTAAATAGCCCTTTAAGTACCCTTTTTAATTTGGTACCCCTTTCTATTCTAAAAATAATCACATATTTGTAATAAATTTATGTGAACTGCGTCATGTCAAAACTAACTTACGTCACAATTGTCCTCGATTCTTACATTACGCTCATGACGCGTGTAGTTACATAACGAAAAACTGCTTTTAGCAAATAGTAATGTTAAATATTGGCAACCCAAACCTTAATTAATCGATAGAAATCATACATAACCATAACTTCATTATTCTGGTATCCATATTATGATCTACTCACTCATCGCATTCTTGCTGCTGTGCCCGTACCACGTCCGCCGCCCTTCCTTTTTAAGGCCATCCTTACCTAAATGAATGTAACATATATTTATGATACGTAACTTGGAATTATGGAATCACGCATCTTTGACAGCATCATTTTAAAAATATTATCTAGTATTAATTTCATGCCTTCAAAATTTTCATTATACGCGTATGTGTATTTAGTTTTAGTGCTTATAAAAATTAAGTGGAGTTAAAAGAAATTTTCTCAATAACAAGTAAAAAATATGTCTTAAATTAAATTATGTGCTTTTAAAACTCTGCTGTATTTGGTACCTTTTACTATGAAGATTTTGTTGTTTGTTTAATGCTTCGTTTTGTGGCTCGCTTTAAAAATTGTTTAGCATTGGCAGTTCGCTTTTTTTATCCTTTATGGTTAAATGTTTAGTTTTTTAATTATTTTTCGAATGTTTTCTCAATTCTTCATCACAACTTCTGCGTTGTCAATATTATTTTCAAGTATTCAGAGCAGAAAATACTGCCCCCCCATAAAAAATTAATAATTTTCAGACTGTTAATTTTAATAAAGCGTGGTAATTCTCTTCGTAATTCTGTTATAATTTATTTTTTCTATGCAAATTTTTAAGGTCTATATGTTATCGTATAATACGAAAGTGATGTTTACGATGGCACCTGTTCATTTGAAAACAATTTTAATCGATTATTTTTCCTTTATATTCCAATTTTTTTCATTTCAAAATACGTATTCGTTTTTCCTTGGGCACTCTAAAAAATAAATGGTTTATTATATTCCGTATTTGAAGAGCGCCATATTGATTCTCTTTTCTTTGTAATGACGTCACTTTTAACGATGACGTCATTTTAGTTTTCCATACTGTGTAAAGTTTGTTCAATTTCTTGGAGTAAGGTGCAATTGTCATGCAGTCGTGCGTGTTCTGAATGTTTTATTTGAGATGTGTTGGGTATACGAAAGTGTACTTATTTCATTTCGTCTGCATTTTTCAAAGGTAATTATTTCTCATTATAGAACTTAATTGTTTTTTAATTATTATATACGTTTATACTGATTAATGGGACTCTAGAAATCAGGAAGAATTTCTAACGATGATCTAATCGTTTGTTTTAAAATTTAACCTTTATGCAAATTGATCTTTGTTGGTATTTGCATTCTCAATCTTGTACGTCAACTTAAAATTTATGCATCGTAAATCAGTAAGGTTTTAAGCTTAAAATAATTCCTTAGCATTTCTAATATTTATTTTAAAGTAGTTTGCGATGGTCAGATTCTTTTCAATGAACGTGTACTACTTTCATTTTTAAGTATAAAATGACATGGAAGAATGAATATGAGTTTCAAAAGATTCCTTAATCTCTCGTTATTTATCGATTCTTAACTTTTGCTGTTAAGGGCGTAAATTATATTTAGTGTATCCAAAAATATCCTAAGAGTACTATTTTCAGTTGAGAATATTTTGGAGTTGAATCTGCCCATTTCTTTCAACGTAGAATAAAGAATTCTTTTTTTTTTTTTTTTGACAGTTTGTTTTTTCAAATGAAGCTGCTTTTGCAAATAAGTGGCTAAAGAAAACTTCAGTATATTTTTACTTCCTTGTACGAAGTAAAGGAAGTATTGTAATCGTGAAAATTTTAGGGTATCATATTTCAAAGTAAATATCCATTTTGACCGCTATCGAATACAGTTTAACGAGTTTTTGCGTGACATCGGTATGTAAGAGGAGAATAAAGCGCTCTTTTTCCCAAAACGGTTTGCAAAAGGGATTTAAAATGAGTAGAGATTTGTTTTCGTGACATCTGTACTTACGTACGTACGTATGTATATATCTCACATAACTCAAAAACGAATGCCTCAGAACGTCGAAATTTTGTGTAGGACTGCTATAACATGTAGTTGTGCACATCTCTTTTTGATTGCAATCGGCCGAACCCACTCTGTTACTCGGCTTCATGAGCTCATTTCTTTTTATTCTTATATGTTGCTAAATTGCGCATTTTTTTCTTTCAAAATGAGTGAATTGTGTTGTTCTTATCTTCCGGTTAAGGTTTTTATGCCTTTACTTAACCTGCATGCAATATTTGTAGAATTATCAACAATTTAAAACTTGTTAAAGTGCGACCAAGCTTAATTTTTTTTTTACCGTAGCAGCCGTATTTGTTTACATTTGGAACTTAGTAGAATAGTTAAGTAAGTCATTCTGCACCTTCCTTGTCTTTTTATCGAGTGGACCAAAAGTGAACTTTCAGTTTTGTGCACCGAAACATCTGCCTTCTAACCCGCTCGTCGAATTGCTTGCTTTTGCGTAGAAACGCTAATTTTAATTGTAAAAATTGTTTTAACTGTATTTGGTGTTTCATATTTTTAAATTTTTGATAAAGACATTTTAATGTCTTTCTGTATTTTTGCATTGCCTCGAAGTGAGAACTGAATTAATTGAATAAGAAATATATCTCTAATAAAATTCGAAGAAATAAGTTTCAATGAAATGCAACAAAAGATGCGTATAATTTAATATTCTTGAACAAATAAGTCTTGTTGTGTACACACCTGATTTTTTTTTTCATTTTTTGCATCAAGTGGCAACAGTGAAGTCTTAAAATTCCTATAATAAGCTAAATCTACCCACAATGTTATCGAATGTAGCATTTATAAATTAAAATGTATAATAATTAACTCTAATGCTACAAGACGGAAGAAAACTCCAGTAACTTATTTTTTATGCTAATATAATTTATATTAATATAATTTTTGTTGCGGGATTTTTATGTTTGTTTCCATTGCCAAAAAATACAAACTTAAGTGACGTCTTCATTATCAATTTAAAAAACGTTTCCTGGATCAGGAATACCGTCTAAGAACTAAATTCAGTGTAGGTATTTACAAAAATGATGTTTAAACCACGTTAAATAAAAACCAATCGCACATAAAAGTTTTTTTCCCGGGGGGGAGGGGTGTCTATGTTAAATAGTATTTGAAAAGAAGGTACACAAGAAAATATAACTATGTTATGTAAGAGAATTTATTAGAAACTCTTTGATATGTTCTTTAATAAAAAGTGTATTTTGATTGTTTATTTATTCAACAAATATTTTATGAATAAATGATGAAGATTAAAATGAAAAACAGAGTTGTTTCTTTAAATCCCTGGGAAAACTGAATTTATCGAGAATTTTCAAAATAGAAGATGAGGTATTTAAATCATGAAGTTCAGTAATATTTAATAATCATATAAAACATTAACTGTGTTCCAAGTGAAAGTCATGTATTGGAGAACATTCATTTGTTAGCCCAAAGGACGTTAGCTGAGAAGGACTGTTAATTTCGTTTTGTCATATTTTGCGTCGATTCCACTGTAAATGTCCGTATCACTTTTCAAACTGTTGCCGCCAAATATTATCGCCCTGTGTTGTATTTAAAGAAATTAGTAATGAAGAATTTTCATAAATATATGTATTTTTTCCATTGTGATAAAACAATGGTACCTAGAGCCATCGAATTTTGAAAAACGTAATCCTCCTCCGGATATGGGCATCTGGAACCCAAATTTGGAATTTGTTTTATTACCGATTTCATATTTTCTAACACTTTAACGAATTTTTAATTAACAAGCTCAACGATTTCAAAGCGAGCAATGGGGGGGGGCATTTTTATCCCCAGCGCGCGAGACTATGTATTAGAAATTCTAAAGATATGCTCATTTTAAAATTATTATTTGATATTGCTGTTAAATTATATTTTGTGGTTTACGTGCGAAGAACATGTTATTTATTAAATAAAGGTACACACTAACCGTTAAAAAAACGCCCTTTTTGGGCGTAATATAAATTTAAATTTTTTTATTTTTTGTAAATCATTGTTTATTGTAAGGAAAGCACATTTGAATGCATTGAGTCATCATATTAGAAGTCACCGAAGAAGTATTTAGGAACTACAGGATGGTTACCGAAAGAATCATTCATGCCGTTCTCTTCTGTATGAAAATAAAGTAATGTATGTACATAAAATTCTTTGTGGGAACATTTTTAAAGACGTAATCAAAATCCTGTTTCATAATATTTAAGAGATTTTGCATAAATCTTAAATATCGCTGTGTAACTTCATGGCTAATATTTTCGATTGAAGTCGAATTTTGTTCATAATTTTATTGTAACTCTTCTTTAAAACTGTCGGTCAGTTACTCTGAATTTGTTAACTCTATCCATAAAATTTGCATACAAAAATTGTCTTCATATTTTTTAGCCATACTTTTGTAGAAGTGTAATTTTGATTTTTCTTCAGTTATGTAGCACCGTTTTATTTATCTATTTTTCATAGCACGCGTATTGTTCAGATGGTTTTATATATATATATATATATATTTCTGGTTGTTTCTTATAATTTTTATGTAAATACTTATATATGAATACGAAATGTCGTTCAAAACGTTTTTCCTAATCTCACCCAAAACTAGTTGGGATTCAAATGTATTATTTTCAGTTATTGTAGATACAAGTAATGATTTAACCGTGTGAACAATTTGCTTTGTATTATTTTTGTAAGGCTATTTTCATATAATAATCATTTCTGTCAGCATATTGTCATTTTGCTTGCTTGAACAAGGAATTAAGGGATTTTTTTTAATTTACTTTAAATTTTGGAATATGATGCGACAAGGGCATAAAACAAAAACATCAAAAGACTAATTTATTTTTATTCTCTGGATGGCAGTGTCATAACTGACTTCTTTAAAATATATAGCATAGGAATAATTAATTTGACAATGTAGGAAAATTTTAACACTCGAAGAAGGTTCATTGATGAGTTCTGAAGAATTAGTTTTTATTTTGGTTGTTAACGGTATTCGTACGGAATTGAGGTTAAAATATTTGTTGTCAGTCTGTTTGGGATAAATAAATGTTAAACCATATCAAACTTTTAAAATTTATCTGCTGTAAATGCAAAATTACTAATTTTTATGGCTGAAACGAAAACTTTTTCTGACGATATTTTAGTGTTTTAAAGCTTCAATTTTTGTTAAGGAAAAAAAAAAGTCTTTGATGCAGCAGACTTACGTGCACTTTAGTTCTGGATTCGATGTCTTGTTATATTAACGTCTGACCCGAAAGTGTGATGGAACCATTTAAAATTGCGTAGCGTAGACCAGATACACAGAGTTCCCCAGATATTTTTCCCTTGCCATAATCAATTATGAAAGAGAACATTTTCTGCTGGCATTCTGTTGCTATATTTTCGTCCATTAGTCAAGAGTGATTCTTTTTTCCCACTTTGTCAGTAGTAAATCTGGGATTATGATTCGGGATCATTCCTGTATTGCATCATGTTTCGTATTCAAGGTAAGCCAATGAGAAATTTCTTACGCAATATTTAGCTCCTCCCACCGCATCTTCAGCCAATGAACATACGTACTTGTTGCTGAACAGAGAGCTATCTTTGCTAGTTTTCATTTGTTTATATATGATGCCATCAATGCGTCATCGATGACTGGTGGTTGTTGCATCATTTTCAATAAGTATTGCATCATTTCTCTAAATCAAAAATATAAAACGATTTTCAAATAGGCATTGATTATTCTGAGAGTCTTTTTATTCCTAATTATTGTTGGGAGCATCTAAACTTGAATTTAATACACAATATGACTGAATTATGCATTTATTAATTCATTGAATCTCAAAAGCAGTACTTAAAACACAGTCATATGTAAATGATATGAAAGATAAAGGAAATGAAATAATGTTTGTGAGAAGGATATTTTTTATTTTCTCATAAATATATTGATTTTAACATCTTGGCCAAGGTTCTCAACTAAAAAAAGGAAAGTGTTTATAATTTCACTTCATCTGCTTTTCGATTATTGCCATATACCTGTAGATAGAGTTTAGTATACGCAACTTCACTGAATGCGTTTTAGCGATTAAGAAATCGTAAAAATTTTAAGTTTTAGATATTTAATCAATTACGTAATTAAGTGGATTTAGTTATTTAACCTTCTGGAGGGGCCAGGGAAGGAAAATAATTTTGTTCACCTTTCCAGAGAAATGCATTTCATAGAAATTATTATCTCTACAATTTTATAGAATATAGGTTTTTATTTCATAAACCTCTTTTATTATTCCTTTATATTATACACTGGTTATCATTAATGAAGGACAAATCGCAAAAATGACGATTACTCAAAAAGGTGCATGTAGAATTTAGTGAAATTGAAGTACAGTATATACTTAGGTAGGAAGGTATAAAATTACATGAAAAGAAATTACCAGACAATTATGGTGTTACACAAATTCGTGTAGTGTCTGGCGACTCTTTGCGGGAGTCGACATTTCTCTAGCCTTCTTGGCATGCCTTCGTGATGCAGTGGTCAGCACGCTCGACGCGTATTCGAGAGGTCCGTGGTTCGAGTCCCGGCTAGGGCATTACTCATTTTTCATGACTGTTGCTTCAAAGATACCTAATGTCTCTACAACCTTCGTGGAATCTAAACCGCGTTATATCTTAAAACTAATCCGTCTTATCATCCTGCATTGGGAAATACACCCCCCCCCATAAAAAAAGTCTTTAAATACCGCTGCTACAGTTGCGCAGGTCCTTTTATCTTCTACTTCACTTGCTGTTTGTAAACATGCATGTCTTGTCCCTGTTGTATATCGCCTTTGTGTAAAAAGATGTAAAGTTATACAACCCGTAATGATGATATGTGAACCTGTCGTATTTACGAAATAAAATTGTGTATGAATCAGCGTTACCTCAGCTAAAGTTGTTGTTCTCTTTTACTGTTATCACACCTTATGGATCTACGCTATCTTCTAATCCTCGAAGTCATCTACAAAATTATTGCATGCATGTATGCTGTTATTATAATTAATAAGAGCGTTTGATAAATTATTATGATTAATAACTGAATGTTATTTCTTACTTCGATTAAAAATCTATTTTTAACCCAGAGTTCTTATTCTTTGTAGAATTCTTAGAAAACTAAATTGTAATTATCTGTGTCAAAATTATAAACATAATTTTGAAAAAAATGGCTGTTATTTTTGTTCTTTCTCTAAGCTTCATTGTTTTAAAATTTTATTGGCGATAACGAGATGTTGTCTGTTTGCTTTCAGGTTCAGTAAAAATGGGACTGCGACTAGTTTTGGTGAGGATTTATTTGATTGCAATTTTTAATTTGCCATCCAAATTAAACTTTGAATTTTACTTACTTTTGAAAAATGTTTGAATTTTACCCATCAATTTACTTTTGAAAAATGTTTTTGGTGCTAAATTAGCCATAGTTATCCAAAGAATATTAAGCGTTTTTTTGACAGGTAATTCTAACAGTTGTGCTATAGTATATACTAAAAAACTGGTAGGATTATCTGTCAGACAAGCACGGGTGAAATGAATTAATATTCAACCCACTCGGGCAGTGGGTAGCATATAAATTATATAGGTATATGTAGTGTGGATATATAAAATATATACACTCACGTTTGTGAAAATTGCAACACCAAGAAGGAATCGTCATAATTGAATGCAATTTAATACACAGTTGAGTGGTAGTGGTACAAATAAATGATTAAATGTTCAAAGCAAACAAACAAGAACAAGAGATCAGAATCAGTATTTTGTGTGGCCACCACGCGCCGCAATAAGTGCTGCTACACGACGTGGCATGGAGTCAAACAAAGTTTGAATGTCTGACTGAGGAAGAGCATTCCATATCGTTTGTACGCGTACCCAAAGTTCGTCTGCAGACGCAACAGGACGAGGATCACGAGCAAGACGCCGACCAATGACATCCCACACATGTTCAATTGGCGACATATCCGGGGAACACGCAGGCCAAGGAAGAAGCTGTACCTGCTGCGCTGCAAAGAAGGATTTAACAATCCGAGCAGTATGAGGGCGGGCATTGTCCTGTTGAAATACAGCGCCTGGCAAGCTTTGAAGGAAGGGAACAGCTTCGGGCTGTAGAACTTCACGGATATACCGGTTGCTGTTCAGATTGCCCACAATTCGTAGCAATTGAGATCGTCTATGATATGCTATGGCGCCCCAGACCATAACTCCGGGTGTTCGTCCACTGTGGCGTTCGATAATGCACTCCGGAAGGTGGCGTTCACCGGCATAGCGTCTGACACGAATGCGGCCATCATGGTACCACAAATTAAAGCGGGATTCGTCAGAAAACACGACATGCTGCCAATCAGCACGCCAGTCTCTATGCTGATTGGCCCATTGTAGCCGCAGGCGGCGATGGTCGTGCGTTAGGGGGATCCTGTATAAAGGAGTCCGTGCGCGCAGTCCACACTGCAGCAGACGTCTACGAATTGATGAAGCACACAATGAAACACCTGTAGCTATTGACCACAGTGCTGCCAATTGTCTAGAGGAAGCTGTACGGTCCGTCCGCGCCATGCGGACCAGGTGTCTATCATCGCGAGCTGACGTCACATTTCGGGGTCCACTCCCGGATTTCCGAGTTGTCCGACACTCGTCCGTCCACTGCTTCCAAACGCGCATCACTGTGCTGCTGTTACGCTGCACACGAGAGGCTACTGCACGATACGACAATCCAGCTTCACGAAGGCCGATGATTCTCCCTCGTTCAAACTCTGTAAGTTGTTCAAATCTCGCTCTCTTTCGTCGACGAGGCATAAGTACAGATTGAGTTAACGTTTACCACTAGCAGATAACCACCGATAACCATACACGCCTCGCTACAGCCGTCTATTTATTCGGATCCACCAGCCGTTCAGAGGGCGCTGCTCAGCATACGCATGCACTACGGATTTGCAATTCTAATCATTTGCATATCATGCGCTACTTTGCATTTCCTGAAAATTTCAGCTCACTCGCGTAAGTCCTTCATGGTGTTGCAATTTTCACAAACGTGAGTGTAGGTAGTTTAATGTAAATGAGTTTGATGTGAATGTTAAACTTTCAAACGTCTTATTACCACTTGTTATGAATCTTTCATAGAGTCATATGCTTTTTTGACTTTCGTTTAGATATAGAATAAAAGTTACCTGGTGCCTTTAATGTGACATATTATTTTCTTCAGATGTTAATGTAATAAGTCTCTTGCGTATATTTGTTTGGTAATTTAGGCAACATAATTTGTTAAGAGTTTTTATCAGCGGTAAATTTAAGAAGTGCCATATAAAGAATAATGCATTA
Organism: Stegodyphus mimosarum; assembly: GCA_000611955.2. Lineage (NCBI taxonomy): Eukaryota > Metazoa > Arthropoda > Arachnida > Araneae > Eresidae > Stegodyphus > Stegodyphus mimosarum. The sequence continues at coordinate 339,836 of KK117828.1, forward strand.
GAGGACGTAGTTCGCCATTTGAATAGTTCTTTAGAAATGTATTTTTATAATTTAGAATTATATAAATTGTTAATATATTTAGTGAGCTTTAAAACTGTAAAGTACATTTGTTAATATATATGATGAGCTTTAAAATTGTAAAGCGAAGTCCTTTGTTACATATGAGGTGTTGAATACCTTTGCCATATTTCAGTGAATGTCGCATTGAGATATTTAAACTAATTTTTTTTAAATAATGAAAAAAATGCATAAATTATACATATTTCTTAGAATTTATTTTCTAAGCTACGATCGTTAATTAATATGTTATTAATATATTTGTATTAAGTAATGTATATATTATTAATTTATATATAAGTATTATGTATGGTTCCTCACTACTCTAAATGTTAATTCGTGGAAGCGTAAAGACAGCCAGACGACTTTAAATTGCTCCGTCTTAATTTCTAAGTGAAATAACGACGCCACATTGGAATAAACGTTCTTATTCAGTTATCTGTTTGACCGTTACAGAGTTTAAGCAATAACATTTAAACCTAAACTCCGCAGCTTGCTGGAAAATCAGAACAAATACTCGAGTGAAATTAAAATATTAAATATAAAATGAAAAGTGCCTTCAAGCTTTGGTGCAGCATCCTCATCTGTCGCGAAACAATTTAGTAGTTAAGTTGATTGGATTAGTAATTAAGTAATTAGTTGGAGTAGTCAAGTTACAGGAGCATAGGAGCAGAGTCACGGTCAGCGGTAGCTGTCTTCTCCGGAACGTACAATCTCTGAGCTTTTGGCAAGTTAGCCTTCTGGTGAGAGCCGATGAAAGTAGAAATGAAAATATGTGCAAAATAATAAGGTAACTGATTAATCGATATAAACGTATATTATATGTTATTAGATGAAAATTTAATCACGTTATTGGTTTAACCATAATTTTATAAAAATGAGAAAATAATTAGTTTATTTTTGATTGCGTGCATATTTAATAATGATAATAACATCTGGATAAAGTTATGGTTAACTTAACTCGCCGCGGGTTGTGTACTACTGTGGCATGTAAGTCACGCACGTTAGCCACATTTGTCAAGGAGTAATGATCACTTTTATTGCAGCTGTGGCAGGTGATAAATGAATGAAACAAATTGAACTCCAAATAGTTACGATTCGAGCTGTGTTAAAAAAAATGTTACTATTCCTTTAAAGCGGCGTCGGTTAAAAATGCGTCACTTTTTTTTGGTCACCAATGTTGCCAAGTATAAAATTATGAAGAATATTGTAAAGAATATTGTATACAGAAATAAAAAAATAATGAAACAAAAGGAAATTCAACCTAAACAGGTGGCATAAAATTACAAATATCATTCAATATTATAGAAAAAATTTCAGTTTTTGAATATAATCGACACCACATAAATTTGATTAAATATGACTCTAAACTCTGGTGGAGAACTGTGCCCCTCTGAAATTTATTTCTCCATTTAGCACTGCCCCACAATCGCTCCTCGATTTGGATACGGCATCCGGTTTCGGGTCTACAAAATTATAACTGTGATTCACTGTGAAATGTTCAATATTTCTTAATTCCTCTTTCTTATATTCTTTTATAGCAGTTTGAAAATATTATGCTGTCATCCACGATGCTTTGTTGAATGAAAACCCCCGAATACTCACTGTTCCGGAAGAACATAACCAATGTTGTCTTTTTGTGAAAACACTTTTGTCGATTTCTACGAATTTGTTGGCTCCACCGATTTCATTTCTTTTACGATACGTCAAACTATTTGCACTTACCTCCCACAAGTAGTTATTCTAGTGTACTGCCCTATATGGCTGATTTCTAACTAAAGTTGGCAAAATTCAGTCGACGGCAATTCTTGACATCGCAGATAGAGAAAATGAACGCCATTGAGAAAAGAAAGATGCGACCCTTCAAACCATGTTTTGAGTCTCAGTCCTTTTTTTTGCCAGCAAAAACATACGTAACAACGCCATATAGGAGCTTGAGTCAAAAATTAACTTCATGAAATGATTTTGAGAACAAAATCAATTGCTATGAATTATTCCTTTGTCCTGAAAAAATCCTATGGCAGCCTCTTCGTCATTAGCTAATTTTCAAATTATGTAGTCCATCGTTCTAAAAAAATGGCGAAATATGGCCAAAAAAAAATAACATGTGGTGCTATTTCAAACGAAAACTGGAAATCTCGAGCCACGATATTTGGCGGGTTATTGTAGCATTGTTTTCCTTTTGCTCATTCTTCATTTTTAACTAACGCCTCTCTAACGAAATAATACCAGAAAAAAAAATTTAAATCTGAAAGATTTCAGATTTTAAATTACGTCCAAAGGCGCGTTTTTTTAACGTTTCGTGTGCTACCTTTTTTTTATTAAATATCATGTACTACGTACTCAAACCATAAAATTCAGTTCAAAATCAATATCGCAAAATCATTTTAAAATGAACATATCTTTAGAATTTCCGTAAGTCTCGTGCGCTGGAGATAAAAATGTTTTTCTTTTTCCGTACAGTGTTGCCATTGCTCGCTTTGAAATCATTTAGTTTGTTAATCAGAAATTCGTTGAAATGTTGCAAAACATAAAATCGATAATAAAGCAAATTTCAAATTCAAAATTAGGGCTTCCAGATGCCCATATTCGCAGTAGGATTACGTCATTCAAAATTCGATGGCTCTAGGTTTTATCACAATGCGAGAAACATGCATACATTTATGCAGATTTTTTATTTTTTAAAATTTAATGCAGAGCGATAACATTTAGTGGCAACAATTTGAAAAGTGAAACGGGCATTCAGAGTGAATCGACGCAAAATCGCAAAACGAAAGTAATAGTCCTTCGGGACTAAATCCCTTTGGACTAAAAATATTACAGAGCTGCGATTTCTTTCGTAATGAAAGGTGAAGGCGACTCATCAAAGTTCATGTACGAAGAAATTATTTAAATCGTAAAGATTCAGTTGAACTCCTGGAGATTCAATTCTTAAAACCGGATTCTGTGAATCTAAAAACAGAGAGGCGGCAACCATTGATGTGCAGTGGAAGTGCAGCTCAAAGCATTTGTTGGTTAATTAATTGTTACAAAATGTTCGAGCATTAGCAGTTTCCAGCATAAGACAGACTCGGAAAAGAATTTAGTATAATGACATCTGTTCTCAGAATCTCTGAAAATAGTAGCTATAGGTTCTGGTTCCTTAAATATTGATTCTAGATATATATATTTTCAATTATAGTTTCTGAAAATTAGACTGAGAATTTATAAAAGCACTAACAATGCTGTTTAACGGTATATCCTGTATATGATCAGTATTTAAGAGAATGAAACCTAGCTATCTTTTTCGAACATCTTATGTAATGAAACTTAGAATGAGAAGATTAAGAAATGTGTTTTTAATCGGAATTTCATTTCTGAAAATTGTTCCTTTTTAATTTATATAAAGAGATAAGGACACAAAAAGGAACTACATCGCTTTGCTGTATGGAGGAATGAAGACCAATGGCATTATTGGGCGGCGTTGTCATTTAAATGTTTTGTATTGTGACAAACATGCTTTAATTAGCTGTCTCCTGATAGATGCTGTCGTCTTGTCTGCACACGTAACTGCTATTCGTGAAAATGTTTGGCTGTGCCCGTCATACATAAAATTTGCATTCTTCGAATAAATCCTACGATTGCGCTAAAAATATTTTTTGCTTGAACTGTTGCAGTTTAATGACACGCTTTCGTTGTCCATTTCAAAACCTGATTAATAATTCAGTATTTTTATTTTAAAAACGTCTGTAGTCATATTGCTTTATACTGTGACGTTATGCACATTTCACAGTTTCTAATTTGACCTCGGCTGCTGCTAGTCTTAACAGCAGAAGGCCTTTTTATCTTTCCACGCAAAGTTCCGGTTCTGTGTTGGAAATTTTAAGGCAGCAGAACGTGTCTTTCAAGTTATGAAAGCATATAGTATGACTAAATTGAACAATTAAAGCAAACCTTACGTACAGATGTCGCCTCTTAACGCCTGATAACGTTTTTCTACGGCTGTTTTGATAACATTTAAACGATGGGAAAAATATCTTGCAAAATAACAATGGAATTTAACTAATTTGATATAAATGTAACTAAAATGGTATAAAAAATACGTCCACAGCAATTTAATCAGGAAAATTAAAATATTAGTTTATGAACTACTTATAGTGTCTTTCATGCAAACGTTCGTAACGTTTCTGTAAATTATTTGACCAGTGCTGTACCCCTAATCGTAATATTCGGAATTTGGAAAGAATTACGAAAGTAAAATTTACAATTAGGTAAACAGCCTTAGTTTCGCATGGATGTTTTCAGTGTAAAAGTAACAAACTTCTGCAGAATTTTTTTAGCCTAAAGGGGCGATTTGCCCAGAAGGGCTAGTAATTTCGTATTGGCATTTTGCGTTGATTCTCTATAAACGGCGAATCACTTTCTAACTGCCACCAAATGTTAGAGCCCTGTATTATATTTAAAGAAATTAAATAATGAAGAATCTGCGTAAATGTATGCATGTTTCTCGCATTGTGATAAAACAATGGTACCTAGAACCATCAAATTCTGAAAAATGTAATTCACTGAATATGGGAATCTGGAAGCCCAAATTTGGAATTTGGGAAATTTTATTATCTATTTCATATTTTGTAGAGCATTTATGTTTTATTATAAATTATGTTTCGTAGCGCATTTATGTGTTTCGTAGAGCATTTATGCTGAGTTTTTGTTAAAGAAACTCAACGATTTCAAAGCGGGCAATGGGAACACTGTACGGGGGGGTGACATTTGTATCTCCAGCGCACTAGACTAGACTGTGTATCGGAAATTCTAAAGATATGCTCTTTTAAGTATTTTGTGATATTGCTGTTGAATTGAATTTTATGGTTTAAGGGCGAAGAGCATGATATTTAATAAATAAAGGTAACACACAAAACGTTTAAAATAAATAATAACACACAAAACGTTTAAAATAAATAATAATAATTTTAAAAAAAAAACCTCTTTTTGGGCGTAACATAAAATCTGAAAGCTTTCAGATATTTTAATTTTCTCCCCCTTTTTTTCTTGTTGTTAAAGAGAGACTATTGTCTGATCCTTTTCAAAATCGATGGAGTTATTGGTACTGTATGTCAAATTAAGCTTATTTTATCCTTATTTATCCTTATATTTAATTTTAAATGGTGTTTTAAAATCCAAATCAAGCTCTCCGGCGACATTTGTCTGTGACGTAACAACCTGTATGCTATATTTTGATTTTACATAAAAACTTATTTGGCAGTTTTATTTTAGTTTAAAACCTGTTATTCTGTTATATTTTGATCACACAAATCAAAACGTTGATCACAATAAGTGACTATTATGTTTACCGTATACAAACAGGCGAAACTTCCACAGTTTTCTAACAGTATCTGAATGATAACATAAACCGCGATCACATTAAACGACGTCTCTTGTATTCATTTATAATTTTATCTACATTTCAGTATAAAAATCTGAGTTCTATAATTACTTACATCAATGTTTTTTGAGCTTTTTACGCTTACCTTCCCCCTTTCTCACTATGTGATGGGATTCCCTTCGTTGTGCATCTATTGCTTATAAAAGTGGTGCAGTCACTCAGACGGTATAGGAGTTAGGAGAGTCTACTGCGGTACCGAAAGGCCCGGGTTCGAATCTCGGGAGAAGACATGTATGTTTACAAATGCTTAATCCCGGGAGAAGACATGTATGTTTACAAATGCTTAAGTGTCCGTGGGGCCTGGGGGCACTCTAAATATGCGGCTAGCCGAAAGTCCTTTCGTGTGGTTTGGTGGAAAGGAAGAATGGTGGGAGACTCCCGGACCACCCCACCGGGGTGTTTTCCCTCTAAATTGAGAGTGGACAGTAGAACTCCAGCCTCTCTTAGGAATAGGCTGTGGTAACCATTCTTCCATACAATATGGACACAACAACAACAATGGGGCATTCTAAGTAATAAGTGAAATTTAAAATGTTTTTATTAGTATGTCATAGAAGTAACTATAAATTTAGGTTTATAACATTTAATAAGTATGTGTAATTTATGTATTTCATGAAGAAAACATATAAATTATTATTGAATTTAACAGATGGATAATGAAGTGCTTATATTGATTTTGGTGTGCGTGCTTGATGCCTAAATGTAACTTTTGTCTTTCTTTTACGTGATTTTAATCATGGCTTGCGTATTCTTTCATTTGAGCTTTTTGTCATAGTGTAGTATATCAGTGTAAAGAAGAACTTCTCCACCGGTTGAGAATTCATTGCAGAATTAGTGTTGTTAGTTTCTAATGCCATACGTAATGTGTTTAGCTAAAGATCGATAGCTTTTTAACTTACTACTAAATTAATCGTTTTCGATTAAAATAGAGATTTGAATTTATATGTATTCATAATAAAATTCTAAAGTCCCACATTTAAAACTATGGAATAATTTTAAAGTTGGAGTTAAATTTGTATTTTATGGATACAGTTAAAATATAGATTTGAATTTATGTGTGTTCATAATTAAATTATGTTTTTAGTCCCGCCTTTAAAAGTGTAGAAAAATTTAAAAGCTGGAGTTAAATTTGTGTGTTAAGGATTATCTACAGATAAATTCATAATTTTTAAGTTCTGTAAAATGAGTTATAATATATAGACTTTTGGCATAAAATATAGGCCAATTTAAAATTTGGGCTGAGTACCTAATTTTACATGAGAATTACAATAGGGTTTGCCGTTACTTGGGAAAAAGTTGCAAGGGGGAGGCGTAGTTATTTCTCATTTTCCTTTAAGGAATTTGCTGAGATTACAGAGTATTGGTATTATGTGATAACAAAATATGTTGAAGAAAGAAGATAAGACATATTTACCCAAGTGACTAATAACATAAACTATGCAATGAGAAGGTTTTTCGTAGTAAATAATGATTCAAAGTTTTGCAGCTGTAACGATGCATGTCATTTAATAGTATTTTTGAAGCTATTACACAGTCCAGTCACATTAATGTGACCATCTGTCAAAAGCCAGAATAACCACCTTTCGCAGAGCGGACTGCTGCGAGACGTGCAGGAAGAGAGTCACATAGGTCCCTGAAGGTGTTCTCTGGGATGTTGAGCCATGCCGACTCTAATGCCGTGGCCAGCTGCGCTAGACTACGCGGTTGAGGATCCATGGCGCGAACAACTCGATCGAGATGGTCCCACAGATGCTCGATTGGGTTTAAGTCAGGTGAGTTTGCTGGCCAGGGGAGGACGGTAAACTCATCCTGGTGCTCTTCGAACCACGCACGTACACTGGCAGCTGTATGGCACCTCGCATTGTCCTGCTGGAAGATGCCATCATCCTGAGGAAAAACAATGCGCATGTAGGGGTGAACATGGTCCGCAAGGACAGATGCGTACTTGTATTGATCCATTGTGCCTTCCACAATGATCAGTGAACCTAGAGAATGCCAGGAAAACATTCCCCAGACCATAATGCTCCCGCCTCCAGCTTGGACCGTTCCGGCAATGGTTGCAGGGTGGTTCCTTTCAGAGGTTTCACGCCTTATACGCCAACGTCCATCTGTCCGATGGAGCATAAAACGCGATTCATCCGAAAACGCAACCTGTCGCCACTCAGTGGACGTCCAGCTGCTGTACTGGCGTGCAAATTCTAGCCTTCGCCGTCGATGAACAGCAGTCAGCATAGGTGCACGAACCAGGCGTCTGCTTCGGAGGCCCAGACGCAGCAATGTTCGCTGAATAGTACTTTGGGAGACACTTTTGGTAGCCCCTTGGTTCATTTTGGTGGTCAGTTGCTCAACGGTAGCCCGTCTATCTGCCCGAACGCATCTCCGCAACCGTCGTTCGCCTCTGTCATCTATGGCCCGTGGTGCACCACATTTGCCACGTCGCTGATTTTGGACAGTCCCATTTTGCCATGCACGGTACACTTTTACCACGGCGGCACGCGAACAGTTCACAAACTCAGCCGTTTCGGAAATGCTTCCACCCTTGGCCCGAAAGCCAATGATCATGCCCTTTTGGAAGTCGGATAAATCGCTTCGTTTCTGCATTACGCCAACGATTGAAATGTTTTCCGAAGCCCTCACACATCCTTTATATACGCTCAACTGCACTGTGCTGCCACCTGCCTTCTGTGATTGGTTATTTAACTCTGACATGGAAAGTACGTGGTGGTCACATTAATGTGACTGGACTGTGTATGTTGCATGCCTGTGTAATGAGCAGTTTTTTTTCTTTAGAAATGTCATCCGATCTTGAAACAGCTGCATACTGAGTATCTTGTACGATGGTCATTAGTTCATGTTCTTTAGAACTTCAGTCTATCGTGTACTGTACAGTTGGTCGATTTGTTTGTTGCTGCTTAGTCCCATTGTTAACATATACTATATAATTATAGTTTCATCTATTTACAGAAAGGTACGTCCAGTTACACATAAGCATTCCTAGCGAAATCCGTTAGGCCTTTTTTCACCTGAGGCAAAACAGATAAATCGCGCCCGTATATATACAATCAAATTAACTCTGTCTACATAGTATTTGTGTTCAACGAAGTTAGCTATACTGAATCATGTAATATTTGTGATCATAATTTAATGTATTCAGAAAATTGATAAGTGTAATAATTTATAATTTTTAAATGAAAATATTAAAAAGAACCTTTTTTTTTAAAATAGCTACTAACTAATAATATAAATTGTACTGAATTAAAATTCCAAGTTTTTTTTTTGTAATTAAAATTTTCTTGTTCTTAACGAAGTAAAATTGACAATAATGTTTTTCAAAATCTATTTAATTATTTGTGTTGCGTAGAGAAAATATTAATACTTGAAAGAGTTTTTTTTTAGTTAAAATGAAATTTTTATTTTTTTAAGAGAGAGATTTTTGTATTGCTTTGCATTTTGCATTGGAAGTTTTTTTCAACTTCTTTCACCCTAACAATAATAATTGGCTTCGTGAATAACCTATAAAAGATTTAATTTTAGTTTAGCGACTAGAATTATTGAAATAGCTTAGTTTCTAAACCTAGATATTTCTGACGAAATACCTGGAGCATTCGCATCATTTGGACATTTAAACGCTAAGTTAGAAAGCTGTTCCTTTTTAAACTAACCTAAGGATAGCTATCCTTAGTCAGATGGCCCTCTTGTGCTTTTCCAAACTCATCCTCACCTAACTTAAGTACCTTAAAGCCACTGATATTAATATTTCGTCTGCTACAGAAATTAGAAATGAGAAGCTATCTCGTATGATTTTTGATATCTTTATTTTAGATGTGAGATTAAAATATGTATAATTTCTCACATTTCTGCTCTGAAACATTTTTCTTCTAAGAATTAGGTTCATTTGTCAACTTATTTTTGGCAGTCTATATATTAACCTGTCTTTTCAATTTCTTGTCATAATTTTGTTTGTATAATCATCCTAAAGCTAAATTTTCACATCTCTGAAGAATATTTTCCCTTTAATTTCTATAAAGAAGGAGGGAATCTTTCTATCATGTTGTTATCGTTTTGACTAATCTCTATTGTCTGATATCAGATCAAGCCTACGAAATTCAGCGAGGCAAGGAGGCAGAATTGCGCCGTGATCTTCGGGCTTAAAGCCGTGGTTCTTCGGTATGGAAGTTAGAGTCACTCACCACTATCCCAGTTAGGTGGCTTCTATTCAGTTTGTTTAATTCAATGTGGCCAAACGTGTGAGGGCTATTTGTTGAAGGAGTGGGATGCCTTCTTGTAGGACTCTTAAAGGGAAACAGGAGGTTTGTATAATGGCATTTTTAGTGATAAAAGTTTACTATTTTAAAACGGTGCTAGTAAGTAGTCTTCAGAATTGAAAGTTAGCTATAATACACTGCTGGCCACAGTAAATGCAACACCTTGAAGGAAGCATGCAAATAACATGAAATTTACAACATGCATTAGCGGAGGTGAGATACGCAAATGATTAGAATTTCAGCGCAGACGCACATCACGCGCGCCTGTGGCGCCACTTCAAAGCGCTATTTAAGGCTTGAAGTTTTCGACGATTTCAAGTTCGGCAATTGTGTTTTTCTTATGTTTTTTTTTTTTTTTAAATTATGCCTCGTAGTAAACACCGATCATCGTTTGATCAAGTATCCCAGTTCGACAGAGGAAGGATAGTGGCCTTCCGAGAGTGTAGATTATCTTTCAGGGAAATCGGTAGTCGTGTTCGATGAAACCAAACAACTGTAATGCGAATATGTGACTGTTGGATGCAGGATGGTACGACGGACCGACGTGTTCGATCGCATCCTCCTTACGTGATGCGACCACCTCACGTATTCCACCTCATGTGGAACATTGTGCGCATGGCACTGACGCATCGCTCAGTCATATTACTAACCCATAGCACAGCACATTCAGTCTGTAACGCATCATCCAGTGTCTGCGCGTACCATTCGACGCCGTTTACAGCAAAGTGGTCTGTCCGCAAGATGTTCATTGCTTCGTCTACCCTTGACGCAGAACCACAGACGTCTCCGCCGCCAATGGTGCGATGAAAGAAGGATGTGGACTGCAGAATGAAATGAAATTGTCTTTACTGATGAGTCACACTTCTGTCTGCAACACCACGATGGTCGGATTCGAGTCTGGAGACACCGTGGAAAGAGGATGCTGAACAGCTGCGTTATGCACCGCCACACTGATCCTGCACCGGGTATTATGGTATGGGACGGTATTGGATATCACTCTCGCACTCCTCTAGTACGCACTGCCGGTACTTTAAACAGCCAGCGCTACATCTTCGAAGTGTTGGAGCCAGTTGTCCGTCCTTACCTTCAGGGCTTGCCCACAGCCATATTTCAACGGGATAATGCGCAACCACACATTGTCCAAGGATTTTTCGTCAATCGCCAGATTGAATTGCTTCCCTGCCGGCTCGCTCTCCGGATCTTTCGCCGATAGAAAACATGTGGTCCATGGTTGCTGAGCGATTGATTAATACCAAGCTGCCACACCAGATCAAATTTGGCAACGTGTGGAAGCTGCTTGGTCTGCTGTATCCCAAGAACACATCCAAAGTCTCTTTGAATCAATGTCGAGGCGTGTGGCAGCGGTGATCTCCAACAGTGGCGGTTGATTACTCTGGCTACTAATTCTGGAAGAAACCACACTTCACAGAAGTCTATAAATTTAATCATTTGATACTTGCTGAACATGTTATCTACTAAATAAATTTGGTTGTGATATCTCTTGTCTTTCTTGGTGTTGCAATTTGGGTGTCCAGCAGTGTGTAGTTTTATAAGTCTTTTTATAAGTTTATTTTTATAAGTTTTATAAGTTTTTTTATAGTCTTTTTAAATGCGTTTTTAAAATTTCACCAATAATTTTGCGGCTCTCCTAATCTGAGGCAAATTGCCTCGCCCTTGTCCAGTATTTAACTTAATGGGTATACTAGATATCTGAAGTTGTCTTTGATTTTATCCTTTTTGTTGGTTAAATCTGTGCAGTACGAGATTGTTTTTGGAATTTCCGCTTTTAAACTCTGCGACATAATCTAAGGCACAACACCAGTAAACACCACTTTTTTTTAATCGAATAACCATACTTCATTTAGACTGACTGACGACTAAAGTATTAAATTCGCTGAACATAAGTAGCCTCTGCCAAAGTTTAAATTCGGTTACGAACTAAATTAGTTTCGCACGTTGTAGTGCATTCAGCAGAATTCCATGTGTAAAAACAACCCTTGTCCAATTTGTACAGTTAATTAAGAATAAAAGTTTAAAGATATATTAATTTAAATTAAATTGTTTGATGTGCTACAAATTATTTAAGATAATAAATATCGGTGTTTGAAACATCTATGTAGTAAAGAAATAAGCGGGTATGTTATATTAAAAGACAACTCTGAAATAAGAATGAAAAAAATCTGAAAGCTTTCAGATTTTATATTACGCCCAAAGGGTCTTTTTTTAACGTTTTATATGTTACGTTTATTTGTTAAATATCATGTTTTTCGCACTTGAACCATAAAATTCAGTTCAACAGCAGTATTACAAAATGTTTAATATCTTTAGAATTTCTGATACACAGTCTCGCGCGCTGGAGATAATTTTGATTTTCCGTACATTGCTCGCTTTTAAATTGTTAAATTTAATCTAAAATTCCTTAAAATTATGCAAAATATGAAATAGAGTATTAAAACAAATTTCAAATTTCGCCTTCTAGATGCAGATATTCGAGTGGAAAACTACGTTATTCAAAATTTGATGTCTCTAGGTAACCTTTTTTTTTTCACAATGCGAGAAACATACATGCATATATTCATGCAGATTCTTCATTATTTCTTCATTCTTTAAATAAATGCGGGGCTCTAATATTTGGTGGCAACAATCTGAAAAATGAAATGCTATTTATAGTGAACCAACGCAAAATTTCAAAACGAAAATTAATAGCTCTTCTGGGCAAATTGTCCTTTTGGGCTTTAAAAAAAAAGTTTCAAACATTGCTTTTTTGGAATAGCCATTTTTAATAAGGTCAGTTTTAATTTTAATTTCTCATACTCATTTAGGGTACATTTTTCTCCAGTGAAAGAAACGAAAAATAATGTACTTCCTCACTGAGGGGAAGTGAATTTGAAATAGATATATTGATGACGGTATACGAGATGGAACATTTTTTATTTGAGATTTATAAGGTGTCCCGTCAATCTAGCACTGCAAAGATTAATTGCCAGTTTCCAGGTCACTAGATTCTTTGCCAAAAGAATATTTAAGGGCATTGAAACAGAAACTTAGTATCCTTTTTAGTAATGATTTTCCTGAACTATGGGTTAACGCTGGAATGGAGGTCGCGGCTGACTCCGAAATCGAAAATTTTCTTGTCCTCCCCCCTTTTTTTTAATGACCTTGATTTTCCGTTCAGTTTGGTTTCTAAATCCGTCAGCTCTAGTGAAAGAATTTTTTTCAACTATAAACAGTATTTAGTCTCCAGGAAGAGACCTATTGTAGGTATCAACGATAAGAAAATATTAAGCCTTAAAAGTGAATTCCACATTTTCATGTTGTGATTTTTACGAACACATGAAATTCAACTAAGGTTATATTAGGTTATTGAATATAGCAAAGCAGACAACAGGTCTCTATGTAAGAAGAGGGATGCCTTCGTGGAGGACGTTCCGAGGGAAACTGGCTCATGTTCACATTACACATGAAGACATCCATGGAAACTAAGAATGCAGCTAGCCAGTTCGCAAGGGTTCGAATCCGAGTCGGACTGCTAGCATTTAGCAAGACCACTTGGTCATAAGTAAGGCTGAAATCCAGCAGATAATGAAAATATAAAAAAAATACAAGAGTGGAGTAAAAACGAAAATAGTTGCATTTCACATCATCTTCAGTAGGATATGCGGTTTACTACCGTTTCTTGAAAAGTTGCCTGTCCTTGCTGCAAGATGTTTTTATTTCTTCATGTAAAAATCTTTATCTGTCATACAGGTTTGTTTAACATACATATTGTTGTAGCCTTTTTTAAAATTTTTTTGATTCGGCCCACTAGCGCAGTGCTCCGCAACCGGTGTGCCATGAGTAGGATATAGGTGTGCCGCAATCAAATACATGTATTTGACATTTTGTAATTTTTTATCATGTATTTAATACACAATGACAATTTTTTTCCTTAATGATGTCTATTTTAAATGTTTTTATATATTTCACTGTTGTGTGGTTATGTGTGTGATTGTAAGTGTGTCAGCATTTGAATTTTTTCGGCACTTCCTTGATAACTCGGAACTAAAAAATATATAACTTTTTTTTAAACATAAATTTAAACGAAATATATTGGTTTCAGACCATTTTAATTAAAAATAATAGCTCTAAAACTGTTTTTTTTTTAATTTGAAATAAACCAATCAAATTGAAGAATTTTTGTTTTTTAATTTTTAAATAAAAATTTCGATTATTATGATAATTATTATGATTGCATATAAATAAATATGTTATGGTTTTATAATTGTATATTTTTCAAATTAAAAACAAAAATGTATTGTAAATTTTGTGTATAAATCAATACATATATACATTAGCTTTTGGTGTGCCACGAAATTCCAGAAAGATTCTTTGTGCGTCGCAGGTGAGAAAAGGTTGCGGAGCACTGCACTAGCGAACGAGCGGTGAAGTCGCTGAACACTAGTAGTTCGGTCAGAGGTTCGAATCCCACAAACGGGCTGGCTGCATGGGCGTTTTCGTGGTTTTCCCCACGTGTAAAACGTATATACGAGCCAGTATCCCTTTGAAAGATTTCCATGAAGGCATCCCTCCTCTCAAATAGCCGTCGAGTTCTTTGCCATAATCAAATAAATCAAACCAAACCGTTTTTTATTCATCAATTTGTCTTTGTCCTGGACATAAATAGATAAATTTGTATTTATTTATTTATTTATTTATATTTTATTTGGCGTATATACAAATAGATTATCGAATAAAATATTACTTGAGAATAGAAATACATGTGTTGTTCGTGCATCCATACAAGGTCTCGTTTTTTATTCAGTGTCAAGAGGATCACTTACGAACGTATCCCCCCTTTTCCGTCTCTTCAACGCCCATGATTCTAGATTCTCGTTTCTTAAAATACAGTAACCGTGTTCATAATGCTTCACGTTTAGTTTAGTTTATATTATTATAGCAAAGTACTCGTTAGCGATGTGCCTAAGGGAAGGGATGCCTTCATGGAAGACCTTTTCAAAGGAAACCGGCTCGTATACACGTGGGGAAAGCCACGAAAATGCTGATACCCGTTCGTAGAATTCAACCTTGGACGGAACTAACAGTGTTCAGTGAGTCTTGGCCCGCTGGTGGTCGCACTATGTTCTCGTCAGGCTGTTTTTATCCTCCTCGAATGTGTATGCAGGAAATGCAGCATCGACTGAATCTGTCAACCTTTCAACTACAAATTACGTTTTTAAACGTACTTGCAACTACAAATTAGGTTTACGTTCATGAGATTTTACAAATCCAAGTAATACGTATATATAAAGGTAATATGTCTTTTTATAAAACAGGAAAAGCGTTAATTAATTATTATTCCAGTCTTAAAGAATTAACAATTCGTTTTCTTTAACTTATGGCGTAATTTTTAAGCACTGAATTTAACAGCCTTGAGAAAATTTTAATTCAATAATGAACGCTACCGTAAAATTCTTAATTTTTAAATTTGGGGGTATAATTTTTTCTTTGAAAACATGATTCTTTAGTAAATATTTTTTTTTTATAAAATAAGGCTGTAGAAAAGGTTAATTTGCTGATAGAAACATTAATTAAATCTTGCTTGAAAATAATTACCTGCTACATAATTTTAAAAGCGCGTTTATTTTTTATGATAAAAACATTTATAAATTATATTATTATGTCTCATTTTAAATTGAAAAATCATAATTATTAATAAATGCCCAATTGATTGATTATAATAGCGAAATTAAAATGCATGACCAAGATTTTTAATTTTTTTCCTGCATATATGAAAGCTTTCGTTCTATCGAGCGCATTTCAGAGTTCTGAATGTCTTGAAACTGATAATTTATTTTCTGTAATTGGAGTATTTTAAATATTCCACTTTTCGTTGCATACATGTTGTGTTTATTAATGGGGTAACTTAATTAATTATTAATGGGGGGCGAAATATATTTTTATCTTAACCGAAGCAACTGAAAATTAATATTCATAAAGTTTTGTATCTTGTTTTTACAGACCACCCATTAAGAAGATAATTATTTTGCATTGATAAAAACATAAAAATAACTATGAGAAATATCTGTAGTCAGGATAAAAAATGCTTTATGATTTAATAATCAGTAAAGTAATCCCGAAAACCCTTTATATCGATGATGACGTGATACATTCTGCACGTATTGCGAAGTAAATTCATAGGAGGTGTTGCCTGGATAAATTTTATCTTAATCTTTATCAATCCCATTGTCAATATTAGTGTTTTATCTTATGACCCTTTTTGTGTTTAGTGATTAGGGAGAAACAACGTCCTTGCTGAATTTAACAGAATAACAATGAGTTATCCTGATTTTTCTTAATCTATTAATTGCATCATTAGTGTGCATCTGCATGAAATATATTTTAAATTGGAAAGGGGAGATAATAGCCAGTTTTATAGCCACAGTTTTAAAACACCGTTTGAATAAATATCAGAGTTTTGTGTTTGGAGGATTTTCGTAAATATCAGACTATAGAAAAAGTGTGGGTTTAATATGAGACAAAAAATTTAAATATATTGAAGGAGAAGGAAAAGTGTTTTACAAAAATATGCAACAGGATCTTTTTGTGCTTATACACCGTATTTTCATTGTAAAGTTTTTTTAATTACATGTGTAGGTAGGGGGATTCTTTTAAAAGCAAAATATACTGAAAGTTGATCAGTAATATGAAGAATTAGTATTTCCTTTATAAAATCGAAAGTTATGTATTTAATAATGAACTTCAGAATTCATTTTTATGTGTTTCAGACAATGTGTTAAGTAAATAAGAAAAGCATTAAATAAAACGAAAGGGACAAAGTATAATACATGGTATACAAAACGCAAATATATCTGATCATATGCATATGGCTTGGTGAAGTCACTGAACACTGGTAGTTCGAATCGGTGTTCTAAACTCAGCGAACGGACTGGTTGCATGGGCGTTTGCATGGTTTTCCCGAGTTATAACGTGTATACGAGCCAGTTTCCGTTAGAAAGGCGGCCCACCAGCGGCCGAGCGGTAAAGACGCTGAACACTGGTAGTTCGGTCCGAGGTTCGAATCCCGCGAACGGGCTGGCTGCATGGGCGTTTTCCTGGTTTTCCCCATGTGTAACGTGTATACGAGCCAGTTTCCCTTAGAAAGTCCTCCACGAAGGCATCCCTCCCTTTAGACAGATAGCCCTCGTGTGCTTTGCCAAAACTGAATAACCTAACCCTTAGAAAGGCCTTCCCGAATGCATCCTGTTCCTTTGGTAGATAAAGTGCTTTGCCATAATCAAATTCACCAAACCAAACCAAACCGATCATACATGTATGTTTACACATAAATTAAACGTAGAATCAGGTGCATGTATTTATTTTGTGCGTGTGTATGTTTTTGTAAAGTTAATTTCAGGTATCGTGTAGCTCTTTTCTATTTTTCTGCAAAATTAAATCTTTGATAGTACGATTTTAATAGAATCATCGTTTTGACTTGGGCCAAGTCTGTTCAGTTTTATGTGGGCTCTCTTCCCATTGTAATCTTGTTTTTTCTTTCCGTCCTTAAACCACTTTGATTTCTACTATTTTGAACAACAAGCAATATCCACGGAAAGTCAGTGACCTCTAGAAATGTGAAAGTGATGGAGCCTTACCCATTGGACTAAAAATATGAATGCACAAATTATTGTAGCCTTTTTGTCTGAGTGAGGTATTACGAAAGAGAACAATAACATTAATTGAAAAAGCTCTGACTTAAAACAGCTACATTAAATCCAAGAACTGAAAATGAAATTTCTGAATTCCCAGTCTTCCGAAGTGTATTTTCTACTTTTTCTTATCATGCTAGGTTCATGAAAAGCCTTGGAAAGAAAATGAGTAGGAAAGGATAGGGTTTTCAAACATTTCAGTTTCCCAGATCAGTGAAAATATGAAATGAAATTTAGAAAGAAATTTTTGTTTATTCTGAAATTACAGATCAAACGTGTAATCCAACACTGAATGTTGAGGATTAACGGATGGGGGCATTTTAAAGCGTATTGCCAACCTATTTAAGTAATTAAAAGGCAGAATAGTATTGAAAACTAATTGCGGGTTTAAAGTTAATTTGGTTTCTGAGAGTGGTCATTATTTATTAGTTATGACTCATGGGCATCACTGAAGAATAGAACAAGAGTAATGAATAACTGGCAGACTCAAGGAGGGGCAAATACAAATGGAGTGCGCCCAAGATCTGAATATTTCTCAGTGTGTCATATAAAGAACTTGAAAACACTTTTAAGCAGTGCATTAATTATTAGACAGCCTAGTGAAAGTCGGCCAAGAGAACCAGTTGTATCCGAAAATGTTTTCTGAAATTGTCGGTCATACTGAAGAAGAAGAGAGTTAGACTGCAAGGGATCTTAGACTGCAAGGGAGTTGCTTTTAAATCTTCAGATTGCCTAGGAACTCAAAATCACGTCGTTCTACTGCTGCACAAAGACTTCAGAAGGTTGGACTTTATTAGAAGAAATCCATGGCTTGTGTTCCACTCTCTTCGTCTTCCAAATGGACTCGTTTTATGTTGTGTTATCAGGTTCAGTGGAGCCAAGAGAAATTGGGCCGTGTACTCTTCACTAATATAGATATAGTATAACTTTGACTAATGCAGACATGTAGACTAATTTAATGTTTCTATGTTTTGATCTATAGAGAGCGAGAAACACGCAATTAGCCTTCACTTGTTCATGAAAAAAAAAACTCTTTTTCCCGGCAGCGATTTTATAGTTTGGCGCATAATCATCGAAAATGGCCGCATCGAGCTGTGTATGTTTCGTGGGGCTTCTGTAATCGAAATTAGGTACGCAGACGAGGTTAACCCCACTTAAAATTGTTTTAAGTGCAGCTGGCCCAGATATTTTGCTTATAAATGGCAATGGTAGTTCGGATTGAAAATTTGTAGTGTCAGAATACCTGAAAACAGAATATATCGCCGAAAAAAATCGGCTAGCTCACTCACAGAGTACAACCCTAAGCACCGTTTTGGTGAAAGGACGAGGTTAACCCCACTTAAAATTGTATTAAGTGCAGCTGGCCCAGATATTTTGCTTATAAATGGCAATGGTAGTTCGGATTGAAAATTTGTAGTGTCAGAATACCTGAAAACAGAATATATCGCCGAAAAAAATCGGCTAGCTCACTCACAGAGTACAACCCTAAGCACCGTTTTGGTGAAAGGACGAGGTTAACCCCACTTAAAATTAAGTGCAGCTGGCCCAGATATTTTGCTTATAAATGACAATGGTAGCCCGGATTGAAAATCTGTAGTGTCAGAATACCTGAAAACAGAAGATATCGCCGAAAAAAATCGGCTAGCTCACTCACAGAGTACAACCCTAAGGGCCTTTTTGGTGAAAGGAAGAATCAAACAAGTTTAATAAAAAAGGAGATATTAATAAATATATACCAGGTTCAATTAACTTAAAGGAGCTAAAATTTTGATAGCTAATGTTTTAAAAACTACTCTTATGATGTTTACAAAAGTTGGCCCTTTGGTATAATTTGAGTCGTAGAATCGAAATATGGAAGGAAGTGGGTATGTTATTTCAGAAAAAGTCCGATTTTGTGTTAAAATACCTATGTTAGAACAAAGTTATATAAAAATCTAATTTATATCCTAAGTCGTGTTTTGAAGACATTGGGAACGCAAGTTAAATTTTGACAGTCGGTCCAGTAGAACGGGAGTTACAGAACTGTCCCTCCTTTTTTTTTTTTTGTGCAAGGTGTAGATGCTGCTATCGGTAAATAAATTCTAATAATCGTGGAACCCGCAACGTACACTTTCAAAGCAGCTGATTGCACTGTCAAGTGTTTTTCCTGAAGAGTATTTTCAATAAACGTTTTGATGAAGCACTTACATTTCACGCCAGTTGAAGTGCTTTTAATGAAATTATTCAGAAACCTTGTTCAAGTAGCAGAGATCTTACTTCTATAACTGGATAAGTACATCTCTTTTCTAACGCTTCATTTCTGGCTAAACAATAACTTAATGGCACTTAACGCGTTATTAAATGTTTGTTTAGATGGTCGTTTTCTGTACTTCGCGTGTTTCTTAATTCGATTTTTTTTTGTTTGGGAATTAATAAGTCAGAATGAAAAGTTTGTTGAAATTTCAGTACCGTTATCTTATTATAAAAATTGCAATTTTGATTCAGGAGGTTAGATAAGTTTTGATGTCCTTCTTTCGGGCTGAGTAGTGTTATGTTACGCGTATGTGTGAGTTTATATCTACTACGTTTTTCGTGTCATATGTAAGTGCTGCAGAATACCAATATCCGAATAAATAGAAGTATAACCCATTCGGGTATTTGCACAGTCTACGTAGTTGAATTATTTTTTATTTAAGTAATATGTATATACTGTAATAAAAATTAAGGATTTTTATTTTTCCGGTTATCGAACTTTAATAAAAGCGCGCGATTAAAAAAGATCTGAGAAATTTATCCTTTTAGTGCTTTCAGCCTAGCTAAGGGCCCACCAGCGGCCGAGCGGTAAAGCGCTGAACACTTGTAGTTCGGTCCGAGGTTCGAATTCCGCGAACGGGCTGGCTGCATGGGCGTTTTCGTGGTTTTCCCCATGTGTAACGTGTATACGAGCCAGTTTCCCTTAGAAAGTCCTCCACGAAGGCATCCCTCCCCTTAGGCAGATAGCCCTTGTGAGCTTTGCCATAATTGAATAACCTAACCAGCCTAGCTAAGTCGGTTTTACCGAACTAAATTATTTCTACTGGTCGGAGTAAATACGTTCCAAGACTTTTTTTTCAGCTATGAATATAGCAGAACGTACAGTTCGGAATTAGAAAGAGTTTAAAAGAGGTAGAGTTAAAAAAAATTAAATAAATAAATAAGTAAAAAGGAAATTCTAAAAATCTGAAAGCTTTTAGATCTTACATTACGCCCAAAGGGGCGTTTCTTTAACGTTTTGTGTGGTCTATTTATTAAATAGCATGTTCTTTGTTGCACGTAAACTATAAAATTCAATTCAACAGCAATATCGCAAAATAATTTTAAAATGGGTAAAGCTTGAGAATTTCCGATACACAGTCTCCCGCGCTGGAGATAATTTTTTTCCCGTACAGTGTTGCCATTGCTTGCTTTGAAACCGTTGAGTTTATTAATCAAAAATTCGTTAAGGTGCTACAAAATACGAAATCGATAATAAAACAGAATCCAAATTTCAAATTTTGGCTTCTAGATGGCCTTATTCGGGTGGAAACGTTCAATATTCAAAATTTGATGGACCACAATGCGAGAAAGATATATACATTTATGGAGATTCTTCATTATTTAATTTCTTTAAATATAACCACAGGGTGATAATATTTGGTGCCAACAATTTGAATAGTGAACCAACGCAAAATGCCAAAACGAAATTAATAGTCCTTCAGGGCAAATTGGCCGACTAAAAAAAGAGAGAGAGAGACGTTTTTGGAGTGCGTGTCCATTAAAGGATTAAATAATGAATTTAGTTCATCCTGCCTAAGTACACAAACAACATCTGTTTCAATTAAAACAAAACAGTGGAATTAACTTTTATTTACTTAGGCTCTAAATGTAAAAACATAGTCCAGTTCCCCCCCCCCGGAGGTTTTAAACTAAACGAAGAAATTGATTTTTCATTTCAATAAAACAAAAAACGTATGGCATAGTTTATTAAAATTAAACTAACTAAGAAAGAAAACCTAAGTATTTTCCGAGCTAGGAATAGGAACTTGCTTTTAGCCTTTACCAAGGATATTTCAGGTGTGCAAATAACCTTTTCAGTAGGCCTTTTAAAAAGTGTTGATAGCACTTAGTTTAAAATGTAGTTCTAATGTTTAACACTATGGCCGGTTCGGCGCGACTGGTCGCATTTCATCCTCGCATGCTGTGCGAGTTTTCTTCCCAAACCCTATCTCCTCCTTCTTGTGTTCCACCAATGGTTAACGCCGCCGACTGCTTGAAATATGGCTCGGGTTCGATTCCAAGCGAACGCGCGTGACTATGTGGTTGGTATGTAGCGCGAATACGAGCCACTCTCCCGTAAAGAGTCCTCCACGAAGGCATTCCTTCTTTTAGTGAGATACCTATTTTTTGTTTTCGGTGAAGGCGGATTTGTTTCATATTAATTACTGTTTAAAGAACGTATCGATAAAGTTTTGATGGGAAGAAACATCTTTTAAATCAGGGATTTGTAAATTGTGGTCCATAAGAGGCCGTTAGTTGGTAATCACGGGTCTCAAAAGTCTTTCTGAAACTACTTTCTTGCCAGATTTGCTGCAATTGTCGGGCTGGATCATCAACATTACCTGGTAGATGCAGTCGCCTGTGCCGTATGTTGCTATAAATGCATGTGCTGGCATTATCTTGTTGAAAAATAAGGCTAGGGTTACTGCAAAAGGAACTGTAGCAAAACAGGTCTCAGAATGTATTTAACTTCATTATGAAAAAAAATAGATTTGAAGTTGTGACAACTGTGCTTATCACATGAAAGTTGTCCTCTAACGTTTCAGTAACCTAGACTGTAATGTTTTTAAAACGGAATTGTATATTTATGATTTTCATATGTTTTTGAGAAGTCCTTTTAATAGTTCTCAGGTGTTATTTTAAAATTAACACGCAATTTGTTATTTAAATTGCTAGGTCATCATTTATAAGTTCTAAAAAAGTAAAATCGGTACTTACGTATTATGACGACTACCTAGATATCTCGCCAAATCCAGCGACCTTTGTATGTTATACAGGTTAAGCCTAACATTGGTTATAAGCGGGATTTGAACGTGAGCCCTTCGGCACGGCAGTCGGCGACGCTAACCACTATACCGGTTGGGCGGCAACAAAAAGTTTAACCCTAATATAGATTATAGAGGGCGCTGAAATAAAGAGTATTATATCGCACTAGTCCCGCATTTGCTATTACCACAGCTTTTTTTGCTACACTTACGCCGATTATTACGTTTAGGTGAAACACATGAAACTTTTTGCGATTATTTTTTCCGAATGGATATCAACATTTTTCAACTTCCTTCAAATGAGGAAGATTTTCTTTTAACCAGTTTTAAGTAAGTTAACTATATTGTGCTGCCATCTGTTATTTAAAGTTAACACTAAATGCCTCTGAACTTTTTAAAAATTTGTACGCATATTATGTATCAAAAATATAATTTATTTATGTAACTTTCACTGAAGCTTATTCAGAAGTAAGTTTAATAATTGTTAATTATCATTTACAGTAGTAAAAATAAAAATGATTAATTTTTTCT
>KK117828.1:369134-429076 GCA_000611955.2 Stegodyphus mimosarum
ACAGGCAACCTTAACTTTCCGCAATTTCAGGATCTCCCTCCTAGACCAGTACTTTCGAGAACACTCTGTTTTATATAACCGCCACTATAAATAGCTCCACCCGCCATTTTCGTCAGACTGCTTCCTGCCAACGCCTGCTATACGAATGTTTCGCGTTTTCTCTTCGTCTTCCCTTTGTTAAAAATATTTATGACTTCAAGATTCTAAATATAATATTATTTCTATTTAAAATTATTATTGGATATGCGATCTGGAGATCTTCGTCTAAAAGAAAATGAGCTGCCATTTTAATTGAATAAAGATGTGGAGTTTTTAAAGTGAAATTCTTCTATGTCTTCCGCTTCGCAACGACCATACCCAGACTCGGATATGATCTGATTGCTAAGCTTCATCATTTTCCAATGCCCATCTTCTGCAAATATCAAATATATAAATAAATAATTTGTGTTTTGTTTTTTAATAGTGATATATAATATTTTTAATAAGGAATAAATAAAACGCAGTATTTAGTTTTGAACAAAATATACTTATGTGACTCTTCTAAATTATTTCGATGAATTAGTCTTATATTTCTCTGAAGCATGAATATTTCTTAGAACATCTTTTCTTTTTTGATCTTTATTTAAAAGTCGTGCAATTTTCATCAAAATTCAGTTGGTGATCGACATACTTTTCAAAGCGTCCAACTTAAAGCTATGCCTTATCACTAGTCAAAAAACTGTTCGTAACACAAATACTCGCTTTGCAGCATTAGTGCCGTGAAGACAAAAGAGAAACTCTGGAAATTTTAAAACATTTGAACAGGGAATCTGGTTCTTATTAAAATATGCAGTTATTTCCATCCACCTCTGAACTGGTTGCATGTTATTTTTTTACCATTCTATATTTTAATTTTGTGATATATTGTTCTATAAGGTAGTAGTCTGTACATAGTCCTCACATATATCAATTTCCAATAGTTTATGATTTGGTATCATTTTATTAATTAACAAAAAGGCTGTTTCAACTCAAAGAAGGGATTTAATTTAATATAATCTAGCTGTACGTTTCCATCTCCTCAAATAGTTTTTTGTCTCTATCTCGAAATAAGTAAGAGCAGTCTGATAAAATGAAACAATAGCTTCTCTAAATTATGTAACTTCGCTTTATGACACGTTTCCATTCTCTTCAAGTTTCTCTAGAGTTTTTTTAACATTTATTGGAATTAAGTTATCCTCTATCTTACTAAATATTGAAGCTTTCAGAACATCCGTCGAAGCTATTAGATGATATACAGACGCAGTTTGATTTTCAGTCGTTGTAATAACTTTATGAAATATTGAAGCCTGAACGTTAATAGCCAAGCTTCTGCCAGTGTTTTTTCAAAGAATTTTAAAATAAGCATGTGACGCTTTTCTTGAGATAGAAAATAAACCTTTCAGTGTCAAAAACATTTCGAGTACCTTTTCAGAGGCGGGATGTAATGCTAACTATCTTGTTCTAACACTAGTATCATTGAAAAACTGGTTTCTACAAAGTTGCAGAATTTTTTCAATATTTCGACTCTAACGTGTAAGATTTAAAGTACATATTAGAAATAATCATTTTTGTATCAACTAGCAAAACATCAGCTGATGTTCTTATAGTATTAAGAATAATATGCGCTGCAAATCCAACTCCAGTTAAACCATGGCTAAGGTATGGCTAAGATTTCGTTTCAGTTTAACAAAAACATTATTTTCTCCACGTCTGTTAGTTCCTCCAAAGTTAGAATTCATATTATCGCCGCAAAGACAATAATATTTTCTTTAAAATTATTTTCTTCAAGACCGGTAGTTAAATAGTTGCTGACAATATCCGATGTTTCACCAGATAAGGATTTAAATTCTAAAGGTTTTACTCTAACTCCATAATCTATAAATCTAAGTAGCACTGAAAAAAGTTTTATTGCCTTGTGATTGGACGCATCAGTTAAGATTGAAACAAATGAACATTTTTCCAAATCATTGTGCATTCTTAAAGCGTTAGGTATGAAAAACATTTAGCATAATTGCTTCGGCCTTGGTTCGCGTACATGTAAATTTAGGTTAAAATGCTACTTGAAGCAGCTTAAACGGGCAATCTTTGGACCTAAAGCTATGGTTGTGACAAATAGTATGGTGTACAAAAGTACCTTCTAGCTAATTCTCCTTCCTTGCCACCCATTTTTTACCTGTTTGAAGAAATTTTTGAATAACGAGTTAATGCAGCAGCAAAGTTTCATATCTTATGTTTATTACTACTTACAGGGTTTGTTTGGGAAGTAGTAGGACTGATTTTTTCACGCCAAAACGTGGTGAAGGAGGGGAATGTTACTGCCTTGGTTGGATTGTAGGGGATTTTAACTGCCAGCGAACCAGTCGCCAGTCTTCACCAAGTCTTCACGGAGTGTAAATCGAGTTTAAGGTGAACCCATTTCAAGGTGCCTTGTTATATCCAGAAAGAATCGTTAGTTAGAGCAGAGTTACGCGGTGAAGATTTGCTTCAATCTGTGTAAAACTGCGAGTGAGACCCCTGACATGATCAAAACTGCTTATGGGAGTGATGCCATGGGTCGATCAAGTGTTTTTCAGTGGCACCAATTGTTTAGGGAGGGGGGCAAGTTGAAGATAGCAACGGTCAGGAAACCCTTCAACGGCAAAAAGTGACGAAAACTTAGTGAAAGTGCAAAATCTTGAAATCTGATCGTCTCAGACTCAGAAAACGAGTCTCCTGTAGTCGCTGGATCATGAAGGCTCCGTCACGCAATGAGCCGACCAATATCCCTTTGCTGTCATGGACTTCCTGACCAGAAATGGCATTACACAGCTTCCCTAGCCACCTTAGAGCCCAGCTCTCGTTCCTTCAGACTCCTTCCTCTTCCCCCCGACTGAAAAGGGTCATGAAAGGAGGCATCACGGCTTGGTCCAGGCCATTCAAGTGTCCGTAACGAGGGAGCTGAAGAGCATTTCAGTTTCTGCGTTCCAAGAAGCCTTCAGTGAGTGGGAGAGTCGCTGGAAACTCTGTATTGATCCAGAAGGGGCATATCTTGAAAACTGTTAAGTCAATATGTTAGATCTGTCAATAAATGTTTTTAAAAATAGTCAGTGCTACTACTTTCCGAACAAACCCTATATATGTAGTTTAGTATTGGCCATGGCTCATTGAAGATTTTGAAGAACACGTATTGCACCGTACATCGGAATCGCATATAGTTTTTTAATAAACGGGTGTTTCTTTTGTAGATCTTCGTTAGATGTACACTTACGTTTTCTTGAACCCATTACTAAACAAAATGGACAAAATAAATAATAAATTAAAACTAAACAAAATAACTAATAAATTAAAATGCTATGAAACATACCCTTAGGACGTTTGTAATGCGCCTTTAAGAAATAAAAAATATATATCGTTGTCAAACTGTAAACTTCATTCCATTACGCGTCATCATTTCGTCAGATTTTTAAAAACATTTTTTAATCTTACGCAAAATCAAAATGACGATGGAGAAAAATTTTACGATCAAAACGTGACAAAAAAATATTTTAGATGGATATATCTGCAATGAAATTTCGGCAAATGACAAAAGAATTATTTTTTAGATGCCGTGTAATACAGGAATGAGAAATAGAACACTCACAGTACAGTTTTTCCGAGGTAAAACGGCTAGATAGTGCTGTTCATGAGGCCGGTATGGCACGCGTCTCTTAATTCGTCTCCGCTCGTATTCTCAGCGTGCAATCTGCATATACTGGTTATCTTAAATTAAGGAAAAATCACAAAAATAGCGATAACTCCCTCAAAAATAAGCCAAACCGTGTAAAATTTGAATATGTTGCCAAGTAAGAGTAGTTGAGTAAAACTGCAGTATGCAAATTAGTGGCGCTGCACTCCGAATACTTCATCTGTGAGGAGCATACAAGTCCATGTTTGAGAGCAAGCCCACATATTTCACTGTGATAGTGACATCAGAAATCTGAGAGAGCCAATTCGTAATAATGACCTCCAGGCATCATTTGCCTGCAGAACTACGATGAAGAGCCATTGGGAAACTAGAGGCAGGACAAAGTCAAACAGAAGTGGCCAGATGGCTAAATGTCTTCTGTGGTTCATAGACTTAGGAGGCAATTTCAAACCACAGATTCGGCATCTAGGAGGTTCCGCCAAGAACGGACAACTGCTGCGACGAGCGCCGATGACCGATAGAATCGTTGCTCCGACTCTTCTTAGATCCTCCCTTGCTGCAGCCACCGGAAGGTTGTTGTCAACGTCAACTGTGCGTAGAAGGTTTCAAAAAGGTGGTCTATGCGAGGCAACCAGCCGTTTGCGTGCCGCACACGTCACGCCTTAGAAGGGACCGTTTGCAGTGGGCACGACAACATGTCCATTGGATGCCTAATCAATGGAGGGCTGTTCTCTTTACGGATGAGTCCAGGTTTAGTCTAGAAAGCGGTATTAGGCGCTATTTGATATGGATAGAATTTGGAACTCGTTAACATCCGTCAAACATCCGTGAAAGAGAGGCATGGGGAAGAGGCAGTGTCTGTGTTTCGGGTGGCATCTCTTTGGGTGGACGCACAGACCTCCATATCATTCAAGGGAAACCGTGAATGCTCAGTTTTATAGTGATCATATCCTTGATGCTTATATGCGCCCATATGCCGGGGCAATAGGTGATGCTTTTCTGTTAAAGGACGACAACGCAAGACACACAGGGTATATCTACACATCGTACATGATTATTTTCAACAGGAAACAATTATGCACATGGAGTGGCCAGCTCGATCCCCGGACTTGAATCTTATCGAGCACGTTCGGGATGCTTTAGGGAGACGTCTAGCTGCTCTCAATCCGCCCCCTCAGACCCTTGCCGCGCTTGCAACTGCTTTGGAAGAGCAATGGCTCTCGCTTCCTATGGAACTGATAGACCGCATAATTGAAAGCATCACACATCGTTGTTATTGCTTCTAGAGGCAATCATATTCCATATTGAAGGTACTTTTCCTATAGCAAACTGACACCTTAATTTTTGATAACCAGTGTATATGCATTTAAACGTTTCGTTCTTACACTGTTGTTTTTCGGGACAAATGCCATAAATTCGGGAGCGGAAAACGAGTTATAAAAATCGACTACGAACTGAAAATTCGGGACGTGTGGTCACCTCCCTTAAAATCATTTTGTCTTACAAAACCATTTAATAATATTCGTAAAAAGTAGATGAAATTTCTTAAATAAAAAAAAATCATTCAAGAGGTCAGTTCAAAGCTCACCTTTAAATTGCTTTGCATTTATTTTTAATGATTCGCTCGGATCGGACGTTAATGTTTATTTTCATGATTATCACCGTTGACTTCTTTCTAGTCTTAATCACAATCATCATTTATATTCTGCTTCATTTCCTTCTGCATTTGAATACTGCATTGGTAGTATTGTATTTTCCTCAAAAATGGATCATACAAATATTCTGTCAGTGGTTTGGGAGAAACAAAAAAGGCGCGTTCTTGATTTTCGAAGTCCTCGTAAGTATTCATGTTTGAGAATAAAATATTAAAATATATGAGTAAAATAACTGAAATACCACTGAGTATTTACCTGCCGTAATAGCAAATTCATGTATATATGACAACAGTACGTTTTACTTTGTCTAGTTTTGTAACTTCTTACGTAATACAATAACTGCAGTATCACATCATACGTCATATACAAATTGTAAGTATTAACTGCCTATCGTGTAGGATGCAGATAATTCTGAAGTGTGTTGGTGTATATTCATTCGACTATAAAATCGGTATCTTAAATATTTTCTTTTGTGGACTGAATGTGTTTTATTGGGCAATGAGAAAAGTATTATGGAAAAAATGTTACAACTTCATCTTGCTTGCAGATTTCAGTTTTGACTTCTCAAACAGTATTACGCAGAAGCAATTACAAGAGGCCTGCTAGTTTAGGAATGAGTGTCTTTCCAGAAATAAAAAACTTCTTACATTACTGAAAATCTTATATTTGGCGAAGCCGAATGAAGGAAAAAATTTCCTGTGGTATTGTTTCATCGTAAATTAATGCTGTGTGGAGATTTGTGCACTTCTTTAATATAGAAAAGATTTAATTATTCAAGACGTGGCTGTTCATTTATTTCACTAGTTGCCGAGTGCATAAGACTTGTTACAAATATGTAACAATGCATTTCTCTTTCATTAAATTCGAGTACTGAAAACAGTAAACACTAAGATGTTCCCCCCTTTCAAGAGGGTTTGGTAATAATCTGTAAACCTTATTATTAACCCATCTTCGAGAACATCTAAATTAATACGTAGCTTTTTAAGGTTTTGCTCTAAAATGTAATTTCAGTTCCAGTAAAGCACCAACTCTCTAACATGAATGCGGATCGACCTATAACTAAAACCAAAGCCAGGCATAGAACTAGCCATCACAGAGGATTGAAAATTGACAGAGAGGGTAGGACAGCCTACAGAAACGGTGATAACTGCTCGGGCACCGAACTGACAACTGCGCACGTTAATGGCCAGCACACTCGGCATGCATCGAGAGATCCGAGGTTCGAACCCCGGCGAAGGGATTGCTCATTTTTTATGGCTCCTCCTTCGAAAAAAACCTAATGTGTATACAGTGGTGCTCGAACTAAAAAAAGTGTGGATGATGCTTCTCCACCACCAGGATTTGGCGATTGGGTCCCCAAATCCCCAGTTGCCCTTTAAAAGGGGGTATTTCTCCCACCTTCTAAGCATGCTTTCGTGGTGTAATGGCCAGCACACTCGGCGTTGCACATTTTTTCAGATTGCCAGAGCTGTCATTTTCGCCCATAGCACTATTTGAATAGTCTTTGTCATAGAAAACGCAGCAACTAAAATGTAATAATTTAAAACTAAATTATAACATTCAGTACGTTTTCCAAAAACTTCAAATACATTTCCTCAAAGTGAAATTATTGTTACTATCCCTTTTAAATTGTAGACGTTGTTTAAAAGATGTCTAGATATCCAGACTTACACGCAGTGTAGAATCTGAAAATAAGCTTCTGAGACGAACTCGACGATTTTGCATGCATTTAAAGGGATTAAAAAATGCATTGTCATGCAAATGTAAATGTTTAATCTTTAAGTAATCATAACTGTACTAGAAACTCCGGGTTTTTTGGCTCAAAACCGTCTGTCCTTGACCTACATTCTGTTCTCTCTCTCTATATATACATTTACGTATATGCAGTTTTGCCAGTCTGGAAACTGTCGGAACGGAAATGGCTGTTCATGTAAGAGAATTAAATTTTCCTATTTGTAGTTTATGCATATAAGCAAGTCATTGTTAACTGACTTGTGCTTAAAAAAATATTCGTCTGAAATGAACATTTGCACTTGGGCATGAATTTTCTGAGTAGAATTAATCTGAATATAATTTTTTTTAATTCGTTTAGTTTGCTAAATATTTCATTCTATGAGGATGAAATGAAATTACATGCTGGAAAATTCAAGTTGATTGTGACTCACCGGTGGTTAAGCGAAAAAGACCGCTGTACACTGATAATTAAATCTGGGTTCCACGCTATGCGAACGGGCTGAATGCTTAGGCAGATCTGTGGGCTTCTCTGTACGTTACGTGATACGAACCAGTTCACTGACGCTTCCACGAAGTCATCTCTCCCTCTTGCAAGTAACCTCGGCGTACTTTGATTTAATTGAATACAATCAATCAATCAACCAGATTATGACTTTTTTTCATGTGTTTAATATTCATTGATTGCTTTAGTTAACTTTTGTGATCCTGTCTGTATTCATTTTATTCAATGAGCACTCGAAAAATATTTTACGGTAAAAAAATTTAGATTTTATATTTGCCTTTCTCAAACTCTATAGTGTAGTCAGCGGTGTAAAATCGAAGATAAAATTGTAAATTTTTACATGACGTAAACGAACTCTTATAACCGTTCTGATATGAGTATAAGAAAATAGTTATTGCCAGAAGGTCAACATGTATCAGTTAAAATAAATTTTCTTATCTGTGCACATATAGAGATAAGAAATTATCTCCTTTCAAAAAGGTCTTATTTGAACATTGACATTTCCAAAAAGCGATGGCATAAATCCATTAAAAAGCGGAGAATTTGGAATTTTCAGAACTTCGTCGTAATTTCAATTTTCTGAAAAATGAAGTTTCCATAATAGTTTAATCCATGTGAATAAGAAAACTGAATATTAATAGTTTAGTCGTAGGTTTGGAATCTTGGGAAATGAGATGATTACATAGTTATTCACATATTTTGTGTAAGTACGAATTTTTTCCGTATAAAAACCTTCAAGAAGGTATGTTTATGATGGCAGTTAGTCTTCACATATTTTGTCCTAATAAATTGCATTCTGGCACTAGTTTCTGTCAATTACACACCAACAATAAACATTATCAGTAAATACTAATTCAGGCTGCACATTATATGTAGTTCTGTACATAATTCATGGTTGCATGCCCTGTGTAATAGATACACTTGCTCTTAGAATTTCCTTCCTAATCATAACTCTCCCACTAACCTTTTACATAAAAACATGCGTGTTGAACTTCAAGCAGTATGCATTGGGATCATACAATGATTAGTGATACTAGTTTCATTTTTCTAACCTCAGTATGCTGGATAATGTCCATGTGCAATGCTGCTCTGTCGGCCTTTTCTGTCGCTGGAGCACAAATGAATTATGACAAGAATCTTTTGGATTTCTGAAAGGAATAAAGTTGGAGTTCAACCTGTTAGTGCTTGATAAACAGTTGCAAAAGGTTTAGTCTTCTACTTGTTCTTCAGTTTGACTAATCTCGGAAAGTAATTTGTTTTTCTAGTGGATTTTGACGAAGTTCAAAATAAGCAGTTGCTGATTGGTTTCAAAAAAAGTAATCTAAGATATCCTATAGAAATCAGTATAGTGGAATTCCATGGCAGCAAGGAGATCCACCATTCGGAGTAGTAAGCGACAAACAGTTAGGGTGGTTTTAGTGATCAGTATGCTGGAGTACCTTATCAGATGATGAATACTAGCTGTAGTCGTAATGAAGGATATGGGGGTGGTATGTACGGTGGAGATAGAATTGGGACGAATGAGAAATATGGGGTACAGTAGTGTGTGAGAATATGGAATTCTCACTGCGCGCAGTGTATCGTCATCGCCACTGTAATCGTAATCGTGGGCCACCACGTGCGCCGCAGTGTATAAAAACACTGGACGGACAGGCGCTCTCTCTCTTTCTGCACAACGTCGTTCTATCGAGCGTGTGAGGCCACACACGTCTCACGCCATCCCATTTTGGAAACATCGACCCATCGCCTTAAGTTACCTGAGATGGAGGAGTAGTCAAGTTCTAATTTAATGAAAGCTGTATAATTGAGGGGTAAGAACTCTGGATGAAATGGCGAATCTACTCCAGAAGAAAATACCTCTTGTGCTTTGTGTTCAATGTGTTTAATTTTCACAACCCGTAACTTCGGAAGTGACGGCCATGTGCTCGATAATTGAGTATAGATAAAAAAGATTGCTCTATTCTATCGCGGAAAATATGCCTCACCTTAAATAGGCATTTTGTAATGATTAAGAAGTATTGTGTCATCGATGTTTTCAGATTGCTTGTGCATTAAAAATGAACGATGTTAATAACATGCTTGTCAGACAGCATCTGTAAGTCCTCCATAAATAGTTTTGTAATCTGCATTGATATATTGATTACCCAGAGAAATTTCTTATGCTAAAATAAATGTGTCTTTAAACGGAATCTACAGTCTCATGCATGGGGGTTATTGGGTAAGTCAACCATTTTGTTATTCTTATCTTAAAGAGTAAACGCAATGTACACCACTAAATTTTAAGTCAGTTAAATTTGTGCAGACTTAATTTATATTTGATACTTCTAGTATCACATTGGATTAGGGAGTCACAATTACAACACCACATAAAATGGTGCCGTGACAAAAAGTTCTTGTTTTGAATTTTAATTTTGGTCCTGTTAAACAGGATAGAAAATGATTTAAGGTTGAGAACCATTTTATGCATATGCCTACTAATATAGCTACACATGTGATTCCATTATGTGACTATTATTAATGATTGCTTAAATATTTGAAATTTTGTGACTATATGATATAAATCATTAAAAAAGATTTAAGTTAAAAATTGCACATGCATATAAAAAAAAAAAAATTCCATATGACTATGTTTTCTGCTAATGTGAAATGATTTAATGATTAAAAATATATATGTGAAAATAGTAATATCTGTTCAAAATTGGTTGGTATTTAAGAAATTATTCCTGAATGTATATCATAATGTGTGACAGTGAGTATGTAATAACTTGCATCCATGCATGTAAGACAAAATTTTGATAAAAGTTGAAATAGTGTATTTAGGAATGTACTATGCAGTAGTATTAATAATAATAGTAATTTATAGTGGAACTAAAGGAAACTAAATTAATTCAGAATGGCTAAGAAAAATAATATCATGAATATGAGTCTTGCAACTGCTTTGCCTGCTTTTTCTGGGGAGCATGATGAAAATATAACATTTTTTCTAGATCAGTTATGTCAAATGTCTAGTTTAGAGAACTGGAATGAGCAAAGAAAAAGCCTGGTGTTAAAAATTCAGTTGAGGGGTAAAGCATTAAAATTTGTAATGGATAATGAATCATGTAAAGATATGTCATTTGATGAGTTAAAAAAATTACTAAGTAACAAATTTGCAAAATCTCAGTCATTTGACACGATTCAAAACAATTTTACCTCAATTAGACAGACTCCAAATCAGTCAGTTGAGGACTTAGCTGATCAAGTGAATGCTTATGCTACAAAATATTTTGGGTGCTATCCTAGTTCGAGTGAAGAGGTACAAAACCTCACTGAAAAAGCTATGCTTTCAAAATTCATAGAAGCTCTCCGACCAGATCTAAGACTGGAGGTTAAAAAACTAGGACCTGTTGATTTTGCTACTGCTGTTAAA
The DNA here is from genome assembly GCA_000611955.2 of Stegodyphus mimosarum. Classification (NCBI taxonomy): domain Eukaryota; kingdom Metazoa; phylum Arthropoda; class Arachnida; order Araneae; family Eresidae; genus Stegodyphus; species Stegodyphus mimosarum. Next base: position 380,117 of record KK117828.1, read on the forward strand.
CAGGCAAAGAACATAGAAAAAGCATTGGAGGATTCTGGTAATAATTCACAGACGCATGATTTTTCACCGGAAATAAATACGTTAATAGTGCAACAGATGCAAAATAATAGAGCCATTGAGGATTTGTCAAAAAAATTTAATACAATTTTACCTAATGGTAGTGTAAACAATGTAACTAGACTACAAAATAATGCCACTGAAGATAGTAATAATAGAGAATCTTGTCATATTTGCCAGCAGAATCATTGGACTACAGAGTGTCCTTATTTTCCTTCAAACAATTTTCAATATCATAGACAGGCTAGAAACAACTACAGGAGAAATTTCTATAGGGGTAACTTTATTAATAGAAGGAATAGATATAATGGTCAGTATGCTTTCACTCGAGATAATACACTACAGAACAGTAGTAGAAATAGGCCACAGAACAGAAGATACAATACTCGTACGAATAATTTAAACTAGTAAAGGGTACTTGCAGATCTCCCAGATACATAAAGTATTACTCAAGTGCCCATAAAAGAATTTGGGGGAAACAAGATAAAAGTAAGAAAATAAGGAACACAAATAGGCCAAATACACATGAAGGGTTCAGAAACAAAATTAAAGAAAGTAGTGAACAAAAATTGGTAGCTTCTTGCCAGACTAATAGTATAACAAAATTACCAACAATAGAAATTAAATTTGGCGACTTTAGGGTAGAAGCATTACTTGATACAGGTGCAAATTTAAGCTTGATACAGCCAGACACCTTGCAGAAAATAAAAAATTATACAAAGATTCATTACTTAAGCAGATCTGTAAGAATACATACACTAAATAATGCTACCATCCCATATTTATCTGCTGTAAACTTAAAATTTCGTTTAGGAAATAAATGGCTTGCCAACCAATTTTTTGTTACACAACATAATTGGAACACAAATTATCAAATGATTTTAGGGTACGATTTCATTCAAAAAAATAAGATACTTATAGATGCAAATAAAAATCAGTTAATCATTGATAACACTTATTTTGATCTCCTAGACAGAAAACATTGTACTAACATTAATGCAGAAAAGGTAAACAAGAATAGTCGACCAGAGGAGTCGGGTATTGTAAGAGTAGTATTAAATACTAGAATTTTTCCAAAAACAGCAGAGATAGTAAAGTTAAGCATTCCAGTGAATATGCAGAAAGAACAGCAAATAATGTTTTCACCAGATAGACGAAAAGTGGGCAAAATAGGTATGACTGACTCAATTCATGAGATAAGTGACAGGCAATATATTTTCACCATAATTGAAAACAATTCCAATTCCACAATCATTTTAAGAAAGGGTGAAAAGATTGGTAAGGTATATAAAGTAGAAGAAAAACAATTTGAAAAACCTAGAGAGCAACAAAATTTACAAATTAACCATATAACTTTAAAAGAAATTAAAAAATTAAGAAAGGAGGAATTAAGCACAGATGATTTTGATTTAAGTCATTTAGAAGCAGAACAAAAAAATAAGATGATTGAAATGCTCATGAAAAATTCAGCTGTGTTTTCAAAATCTTACATCACTCTGGGCGAGACTGATGCTGTCGTGCCACAATTTAACTTGTTACATAACTTTCCAATTCAGACTAGACCATACACTATTCCTCGCATTGCTAAAAAATATGCTCAAGAGGAGATAGCCAAATTGCTAGAAGCAGGTATTATAGAGCCATCTACATCGAGTTACAGCTTTCCAGTAATTTTTGTCAAAAAGAAATCACCACCTAATACTGATCCTGATAAATTAAAATTTAGAATGGCAGTAGATTATAGATTGCTAAATTGCATAACTGAATCGTATCAAATATGTTTACCTAAGATTTCTGACATTTTGCATAATATAGCAGGTAAAAAGTATTATTGTGTGCTAGATCTTAAGTCAGCATTTTTTCAGATAAAATTAGATCAGAAGGATAAAGAAAAACTAGCCTTTTGCACGGAACTTGGCAATTTTCAACCAACTCGGTTACCTTTTGGTGCAAAAAATTCATCTGCTTATTTCCATACTCTAATATCAAAATGTTTAGGTGAATTGCAGGGTCCAAATTTACAATATTTTCTAGATGACATAATTGTTGCAGCTAACACTATAAATGAACTAGTAATTATTTTACAAAAGGTGTTTGACAAGTTGAAAAAGTTTAATTTAACTTTAGACCCAGCCAAATTGCAGTTATGTAAACACGAGATTACATATTTAGGTTTTTCTGTTAATAAGAATGGTTTTGCTCCCTCAGAGGAGAATATTCAGAAAGTAGCTAAATTTCCTAGGCCGAGAAATGTGAAAGAGGTTCAAACATTCATAGGCATGGTAAATTATTTTCGACACCTAATTTTTAATTATGCAGAAATTATCAAGCCAATAGTGAATTTAACTAGAAAGAATACACCATTTGTGTGGAATGAGAGATGCCAAAATGCATTAGATAAAATACAAGAATTAATTTTAGAGAAACCCACAATAAAAAACATAGAAAATGATAAACCTTTGTATTTAGTAACTGATGCTTCTAGATCAGCCATTTGTGGCATATTAATGCAAAAGAATGAAGATAAGTTTTTCCCAGTGCAATTTTACTCAAAAATTTTAACGCCTGCTGAGGCTAGATATCCTTCAATTAGAAGAGAACTTTATGCAATCTTCAGATCAGTAAAACAATTTCACGAACATCTGTATGGAAAAAAATTTATAATATTAACTGATGCTAAACCTCTGACTTTCCACATTAATCTTGACAAGCAGCCAGATATTGTAGCACGCTGGTTGTTATATTTACAGGAATTTCAATACACGATGGAGCATATTCCTGGTTTCAAAAACCCAGCAGATTACTTGTCAAGAGTTTCAGAGGATATAGTTGTAAACAATATAAATATATTTAGGAGTAATGATAATTTGTCCATTCAAAACATAATCAGTAAACAGCAAAGTGACCCATACATAAAAATAATTATAAAAAGATTACAGGATAACCACAAAGAAAGTGTAGAACAATATTTTATTGATAGTCATACAGATGTAGTAATGATAAAATTAAAACCTGCAAGTGCTAAAAAGAAAGATAAAAGTATCCAAAATAAAATTCTGATACCTAAGGCACTAATCAAAGATGTATTACAGACAGTTCATGCACCACACTTTGGCATTCAAAAGACATATGAGTTTGTAAAAGCAAAGTATTATTGGAGAGGTATGTACAGCGATACTAAAAGTTTTGTGGAAAATTGTTCAGAGTGCTTACAAAATAAGTCTAGACAACACAACACTCTGCCACGTCTAATTCCTAAGAAAGATCTTGCTCCTGGAGAGATGATAGCTATAGACATAGTTGGTAAACTACCAAGATCCACGGATAATAAGTTTTATGTACTCACTATCATTGATCATTATTCCAGATATTTGGAAACAATTCCGTTAAACAACTGCACTTCTCAATCCATCATAAAATCTTTAAATGATTATTTTGCCAGATTTGGCCTTCCAAAAATTTTGTTATCAGACAACGGCTCTTATTTTCGTTCTACAGAATTTAATCAATTCTTAAAATCACTTAAAATAGAGCACAGAAAAAGTTCAATTTATTATCCGCAATCAAATGGGTTGATTGAAAGAGTACACAGGGTGATGAAGGAATCAATTGCAGCAATATCAAACAAAATATTTGAATGGCCACAAAAAATACTGATATTTAAGCTATATTATAATAATGCTAAACATTCTGTAACTAAATTTTCACCAGCAGAACTATTTTTTGGTAGAACATTAAATACTCCCATAGATAGCAATGATCCTCTTAAACTAGCAGAAGATTTCCAGGAATATTTCAAAAGACTAAAGGAACAATTGAGTAGCGATAAGGAGCAAGTAAAATTAAATGAGGATGAATACTTTAATTGTGCAAAAAAATATTTGAAAGGAAGAAAAATTCCAGAATTGAAATCGGGGGATAAAGTTTTTATGGAAGAATTTACTGATAGAAGGGTGTTACATCCAAAATACAAGGGGCCATATGAGATTATTAAAAAGCTACGAAATGATAATTACATAATACAATTAGACAACAAAACTACTAAAGTTCACGTAAGCAAATTGTTTTTACAAAAGCCTTCAAGAATAGATTCGACACAAAATGAAGATTTAGGAGCGTAACACAATTGTAATTGTAGATCAGCAAAAAAAAAAGTGTAAAGAAGTTGTGGTTATGATAAGCATGTAGCATGTGTACAAACTAGATAATGAATGATGATCGTGTGTAGTATGGGTCAGTTTAGTGTAATAAAGCGCTAATTGCACGATTTTGGTAGAGTTGGCTGGTCCATATACCAGAAGAATTGATTTGTACTATGCAGGATATCATTGATTGTTCTAGGTAGCAGATTCAAAAAAAAAAAAAAATGTGTTTCAAATCTCCTTGTCTTACTGCTGAATCAAACTGAAGGTATGTAATTTAGTAATGGATCTAATACAAATGTAACTTGTAACAATGTCATGGCATATTGGTATATGAAATATATATGTGAAATGTATATGATCAAATGATAAAAGTAGCTAAATAATGAAATAGTGAATGTGATTATAGAATGTAAAGAATAAGATAATGTAAACAATTGTTAAGAATAGTAACATCACATTGTTAATGTAATGTCATTAGTGATTAATTGGATATTGTATCACATGTGAGTATAAATTATATATGTCAAATGTAAAAAATTTTTTTTCATGGAATCGCATCTGTAGTGGTATTTTAGGTAAGAGTAAACATGCATGAGTACTTCAAAAAATAATGATTTATGATTGTAAAACAAATATGTATCACAAAATGTTTTAAGTGCAGTCTTTTCTCAAGTTTGGACAATGTCAGGTGTGTAGTGATGGAACATTTTTTTCTTCGGCCGGAGGAATGTGAGAATATGGAATTCTCACTGCGCGCAGTGTATCGTCATCGCCACTGTAATCGTAATCGTGGGCCACCACGTGCGCCGCAGTGTATAAAAACACTGGACGGACAGGCGCTCTCTCTCTTTCTGCACAACGTCGTTCTATCGAGCGTGTGAGGCCACACACGTCTCACGCCATCCCATTTTGGAAACATCGACCCATCGCCTTAAGTTACCTGAGATGGAGGAGTAGTCAAGTTCTAATTTAATGAAAGCTGTATAATTGAGGGGTAAGAACTCTGGATGAAATGGCGAATCTACTCCAGAAGAAAATACCTCTTGTGCTTTGTGTTCAATGTGTTTAATTTTCACAACCCGTAACTTCGGAAGTGACGGCCATGTGCTCGATAATTGAGTATAGATAAAAAAGATTGCTCTATTCTATCGCGGAAAATATGCCTCACCTTAAATAGGCATTTTGTAATGATTAAGAAGTATTGTGTCATCGATGTTTTCAGATTGCTTGTGCATTAAAAATGAACGATGTTAATAACATGCTTGTCAGACAGCATCTGTAAGTCCTCCATAAATAGTTTTGTAATCTGCATTGATATATTGATTACCCAGAGAAATTTCTTATGCTAAAATAAATGTGTCTTTAAACGAAATCTACAGTCTCATGCATGGGGGTTATTGGGTAAGTCAACCATTTTGTTATTCTTATCTTAAAGAGTAAACGCAATGTACACCACTAGTTTTTAAGTTAGTTAAATTTGTGCAGACTTAATTTATATTTGATACTTCTAGTATCACATTGGATTAGGGAGTCACATTTACAACACCACATAGTGGACCATCTCCTTGTCACTACGTGAATGACAGAATGAGTGGAAGGTCATTCATTGCCTTGTGGTCAGTTGCCACGAAAACGTTTATCCCAGATAAGTCCAGCAAGTGGTCCCCGTTCTAAACGTCCTAATATAGTGAGTGATAGACATTTTGCATCTCTTTCGCAACTAGAAATCCTCTCTCAAAGAATTCTTTGGGTTTTTTTTGGGGGGGAAGAAACCATTAGGGGGCTATTTAACAGCGTCCAAAGAATTCAGCTCCAAAGAGGTATGCTCATGGAAGTTTGGAAGAGTGGAGCATGCACATGAACTTAATCACATGAAAAATCTAAAGCAGATAATCATTTTTATGGAATTCATAATTAGGGGGAAATATCGTATTATGATGACGCGGATCAAAACAATTTTACTTGAAAGAAAGTACGAATCTTGAAGTCTGGGAAAAAATGAAGTGTATCTAGTTTAAGCATTTTTCTTTAGAGACTGGATGTATAAATGTGAAAGAATGCCCGACATCCGTATTAGATACAGAGTAGATAAACCTTGAAAACCCTATTTTTGTTACTGTGAAGAGTGCTGTGGTGCAACGCGCATCTCTTGCCACCCCTCTCCCCTTCCACTAAACCACATGATAGGACTTTCGGCTCGCCGCATATTTAAAGTGCCGCCGTGCCGCACAGACACTATACATTTACAAACATCCATGCCTTCTCCGGGATTCGAACCCGAGCCCTTCGGCACAGCACTCAGCGACGCTAACCACTGTACCGGTTGTGAATAGAAGTTTGAGCATGAAAACGAACATGGTGCCTTGAAGGCTTTCGAAAACAAAAGTTACGATTTAAGACTTACTGTTTTGTAGTGTATCGTAAATTTAAGAAATAGAAAAATGTGTGCATTATACAGTACTTTCATTTATGTGTAAATATTGGTCTGCAAGAAAGTAATTTCTGTTTTTTAGTATTGAATAAAACTCAATAATTCTCAACTCAGGAAATTTTTCCTATACAAAATATTAATTTCGAATCAGCCAAATGTTTTCCATTCTTTTCGATGACTTTTGCCATCTTTCTGGTAAATTCATAATTCCACGCTCATAGAGCTTCTGGTCCTTATCATCAAAAACTGATACGATTTGAGGTCATCGTTATTACTGAAATTTTTACCATTTCAAGAGTTGATTTTTATAGTTCTAAATTACTAATAATCGGATGGGGCAAGGTCGGGACTATATGGAAGAGGCGACATCACTGTCTAAAAATGCTCCAGTAATTTCGTACGCGTTGCTAAAGATGTGTGAAGGTTTGCATTGTGGTGGTGAAACACGCTTCCTTTGTGATTTGCCAGTTGTCGCCTCTTCTGTTCGATTGCATCTTCCAGTTTCATAAATTGTTTTCAGTAAACTTCTGAGTTGATCGTTTGATTGCTTTGCAAACAGCTCAGAATGGCCAACAACTTTGTAATCCTATCAAATTGACAGCATGATTTTTCCTGGTGAAATTTAGTTTCCGGTATGCTTTTCTTTGGACCATGTTTTGTTTCGATTAACGGTATGTAGACGATCCATATTTCATCACCAGTGATCATTTGTTTCAAAAAAGAGTCCCGAAGTCATTAAAAGAAAGTCACTTGTGCCCCGAAAAAAGAGTCATATGTGTCACGAAAGAAGAATCAGATTTGTAAAAAATATTGAAAAAAGAAAACGATAAATGTGTATTTTAGAAGTTTGAATTCCATTTATGCTTCATATAGCTAGCTATACATAATTACTGTTCATACTTCTGAAGTTCACGTTTTACATTAGAAAAGAATTAATTTCTGATTACGATCTATAAAAAATCCGAAAATCAAGATATTGCTATTTAGTGAAATTCGGTTTCATGCGGCAAATCGACTTAAGTGAATAAAGTGGTCTCAAAACTATAAGTTCATTTTGTAAATTAATTAACTCTTTTTGCAAAATCTAAAAACAGCTTATGGGCCAGAATGTAAACATTTTTATATAAAACATTTTTATGAAAAAATAGATAAATATATTAGCTAGCTGACTTTTAAATTCGGTTACTAAATATTTATCAAAACATACGTAAACTTTAATAATAATATCGCAAAGAAAAAAAATAAAATTTATATTTATTTTCTATCTAGTACCTACAACATTTTTTTGATTACAACATTGTAACTCAAATATATTGACCGTTAAATGTTAATATTTTAGACTGACATTTATTTCAAATAATTCTAATGTATTTAATTAATTATTAAATAACTTACTTAAATTTAACCTGAAAATAAACAAATTAAGAAAACATTTCAAGTGAAGCAAAATCTGAGAATAAATAATGGCAATTATTTTATTTCTTTTATTAAATTTTTCTTCGACTCATAAATTGAAATACGTAGTTAAATAAGTAGTTAAGTAAATAATTATAAACTTTTGTATATTTCTTACTTCTTACTATAGCTTGACACTAAATGGCGTTTCGATTCTGATAAATTTTCGTAGATTTGGAGCAAAATCGCTAGAAATTTATCAACATAACTGGCTGTAAATGCGCATCGGTCAATCGGGTTCTCTTCTTATTAAATTTCAAGTGTGGAAGAAAGCTATTCACATAGAAATGCATTATATATAGATAATGCATTTCTATGTGAATAGAAATGAACTCTGGCCGGAACTTATAGAAAACTTATAGAATCGGTTTCTTATAGAAAACCCTGACCGGCCATGGTTTTCTATAAGAAAACCTAAATTTCCCAAAACTACTACCAGAAAAATTTGTTTTCTTGATTTAATGTAAAAAATTTCTTGGAATTTTATACCTGGATTTATGTACTTTTAATAAATTGCCTTAATTTTTGTGACATATTTTTATATGCACGTATATATACGTTCCTACAGATATCACAAAAAATATTCTAGGCCGTATATATACGGCCTTGCCGGTGAGAGGTTTTTTTAACAAAAGTGCTTATTCTTAGAGAAAAATTCGTAACTGAGCATATTTATTTTCTAAAAAATACTAATGAATGTTAATCAGATCTGTATCTTTCAAATCTTGGAATAAGATTTAAGTTCATTTTGTAAATTAACTAAAAGTGTGAATCACTTTTCATATTGTTGCCGCCAAATATTATCGCCCTGTATTATATTTAAAGAAATTAAATAATGAAGAATTTGCATAAATGTATGCATGTTTATCGCATTGTGAAAAAACAACGCTACCTAGAGCCATCAAAGTTTGAATAACGTATCTTCCACCCGAATATGCACACTTGGAAGCCCGAATTTTGAATTTCGAATTTCTTTTATTGTGTATTTCATATTTTGTAAACCTTCAACGAATTTTGATTAACAGACTCGGTGATTTCAAAGCGAACAGTGGCAACACTGTGCGGGAAAAGACATTTTTATCTCCAGTGCGCGAGACTGTCTATAGGAAATTCAAAAGATAGAATGTCTAAATAGTTTTAGCCTAAAGGAACATTAGCCATAAAGCTGTCCAAACGTCTATGTGGATGTAGATGAAAAAACGCCTCTGCTTGCTGAAAAATATGATGAATTTAATATAAAATCGGACAGCTTTCAGATTTTTTTTATTATAGATTTTGTGGTACGTCATTCACGTTCTTTTAAATGGTAAAAATATTAATATAAACTCAGACTTCAAATAAATAAAAATCATGAAAACTTTGCAACAAACACTACATAACTGAAATGTGTTCCCAGGCCGCATAAAATTTCTCTACGGACCGCCAGTTTGAGAACACTGAACGAAGCCGTATGATCTTTGCTTCCCCCCCCCCAACCGAGGCTGGATTTTGCGTAGTCTTTAATTTCCCCTAAACGAATGTATTTTACTAGCTTAAACCGCTTTTCAGTACATTTCAGCCAGCAGATTTGAATAATTCTTTTCCAGTTTACAGAGACATTAAAAAATTACTTGTTTTTGACGATTAAAATTTGTGTGGCGGGTTGAATATAATTTGTTAATTATAAATATTTCTGTGCAAATCAGATATCATGGGCCATGTTTCCCCTTTGAATGCTTCACGAGAAAATCATTTCTGTGTTGAGAAATATATTTTTTACCAAAATGAATACACTCATTTCTTTTTCATAATAATTATATTGTAGGGTCTATTTTCTAACTTTTGTGCGAAAGCTGGAAGTGTAGTGACTACAGAAAAAGGGTTTATAAAAATTACCCTTTATTATATTACTCTTTATAAATTTACACTGCGCCAATTCGACGCTAGCAAACTGCACCTCTGCTTGGGCGGTAACTGAAACAGTAATAACTAAACATTTGAAGATATTAACAAGTAGAAGAATTATGCTACAGGGCTCAGACTATCCTGTTTCCTAACAGAGCGTTGAAGATTCAGTGGCAGCAAAAGTAATAGCTGTTACGCCACGTTTAATCATCAATAAATGCTAAGCCGAAGCTGACGCTACAACAAGCACAGATTTTTCCCACACTCATAACTTTTCCTTCAGGAACTTGGTACTTAACCCTTTTCTCACACTGGTAGAATTTGCATTACTTCACGTGCGCTACCAAATTTAAATACTCTGGCATTGACAATTAGAGGAATGAAGGCTTATAGGAAAGGAACTTCAAATGAAATTGGTTATTTAAAATAAATAAAATCCCTCCAATATCAAAATCCGATTTCAAGGTCTGGTATATCTATAGCCATCAAGGTATTTGCATTAGTTCATAGTTATATAATTCGATTATAAAGTGCACTGTTCTCCGTGATGACTTTTATTTGTCTAATAATCCCATTCAATGATGCCATAATTCGATTATAAAGTGCACTGTTCTCCGTGATGACTTTTATTTGTCTAATAATCCCATTCAATGATGCCGTTATCAAGAAAGTACATTCTCGTGTATCTTTAGCTAAAATAAAATGCATCAACTAGTCTTCTTGAGAAATCAGGCGATACTGCAACCCTGAAACAAATATTATTAGGAGTTCAGCATGTCTCTAAAAAGTATAAAAAGTTACATTTGCCAAACTTTGTTATCACAGATTCCACTCCTTCCGTGAGAATGACTTTCATGATCCAAATATACTGCTTTGTGACGTGATGAAGCTTAATTTGTCAACCGGGTTCTGGATGGGCAACATCCTTTACTTGTAATTACAAATAACGCAGTCGAAGGCTGTACAATGTCTTCCCCTTAACGGCGAAGTAAATTCGTATTCATGGGAAAGTTCACTGTGACCATTTAAAAAATAAGAATGAATACATCTGCGCAACGCCTTAAGAAGGCAAATCTGGTCTTATCGACCCTAAACTTCCTTGTCCTTTTTTTTTTGTTGCTGAAATATGAAGATGGCATCTTGAAACACAATTACTACTTCATATCAGTATTGTGAGAGTGTTTCCCATCAACGTAGACATATATGAAGGAACAATAGTCACGTCCGATACACAAAAGTATCTCTTTTGAAAAGGAGCTGATAAAATAACATTGTAGTCTGTATATTGAATTGCATTGTGTCATGCGAAGCTCCGTAAACAGCTGATGGAATAAAAACGTATATTGAACTAAAATACTTAATAATTGCATTTTTAAAGAAAAACTTGTATTTGCTGTAAAGCTTTTTATCTAGTAGTTTGTGTGTATGTTTTTGTTTTAGTATATTTAATTTCCCCACTTTTGTATGTATTGCCTCATATTTTATTCATTATAGGAAAACTTTTTGATATATTGAGGTATTAAGTTGAAAATACTGCAAATATAAATGTTCGAAAATATAATGGTTGAAATTATATTATAGTTATATACTGATAATATAATAGTTGAAAATATCGATATACCTATCTTGCGAACATGAACAACCTGAAATGTGTTCATATTTAGTCAGGTGAAATCATTTATCGCAAAGCGTATGTTTTATATTGAATCTTGTTTAACTTAATGATGAATGCAATATAAGTAACAAATATATTGTAACAATCATACTGTACGAGGATTCCTCATTAACTCATTTCGTTGAAAATACATTGTTCCTAAGGGATATATGAAACATTAAGCAAGTTAAATACAGAAAAATATCTATATTGTAATGAAAAGGCCATTTCGTTTTCGGGCGGGGGGGGGGTTAGGTTGAAGATCGAAAATATCTGGTAAAAGGCTTTGGAACATCGATAGTTATTCATGATTTAGGAGACATAGGCATTCTTTACAACGTCAGTTTTTGATTTTTGTTTCTAAGCAAAAGCCTTCTATATTCCGTCATCAAGATACGTGACTGTTTACATTGCCTCGATAGTGTAATATAACGGCGAGTGAGTTGCAGCTCTCCTAGCCGATATTAATCGACCTCATGGTTAATGCAGTATGGGAAAACAGGTACTCAAAAACCGATAATTAAACAAATAAAATAAAATATATGCACTTAAAAAGATAAATTAAAATTCCAAATGCTGTTCTGTTACCATTTAAGCAACTCATCGATTTCTTTGCAAATTTAAATTATTTCTTGTGGCAATAGAATTTTTATATATTGCCATGTTTTTTTCTGTTGCTGTATTCGAAAAAATGTTGGCTTTAGCATCACAAAAATTACAAAGTTTATTATTTTGCAAACTAAATCTTTTCAGGTACGCCGCGAAGTGACCGTGCCCAGTAATTCTTTCTCCCCCCCACCAGAAGTGTTCCATTGTTTTCTCCAGCCCAGAGCAAAACATAGCGTATCTCCGCTTTGTGGCATTTCATCCTTTCTCTATTCATTGTGAACTCAAAATAGTGCTAATTTGTTCGCTATTTCCCGTCACCGATTCCCGCTTTTCCGTTTGGTTTGCTCCTTGAAACGTCACTCTCCGATACAACGAACTTTTGCTTTCGTCAATTGCAGTGCTGTGAACAAGATGGCCATTGCTTCTTTAACCTAAGTTTTCGATTTCTAATATTAAAATATCTTTTCGACAATTTATTCTGACCAGAATAATGAATTTCAGGTATTTTTTGCCTATGTTTCAGAACTTGGCGAAAATGAGAAGCAGGATTATCATTAAATAAATTCGTAGCGCACTTAACTATTGCCTGAGTGTTAGTTTTCATTTTATGATACAACTGTTTCCGATCCTTTCCGCATGCCCTGTATTTTACTGAAAAGGAAGTATTTGTTTCTTTTCACCGACTCCCCACAGCTCTGTCTTCCAACTCTGAGGAAATCTCATCCTCAGCGTCGTGCTGTAGCGCAGAATGCAGCTCCATATTTTCTTCCGTACTCAGCTTTTGGCTGCATTTTTCCATTAGCTCATCGATGTCGTTGCTATCCACCTCTAGCTTCATAATATTCGCTAAAGGTGCAATTTCGTCGATTAGAGGCTCTACAAGCATTTGCTTAAGCCGCTTGTTATCGTGTTCGACAAAGCTGTCGTGCTAAAGCTTCTTTCATGCGAAATAAGGGTTCTCTTGATGCGTCTCTCCCATGCCTTGTCTATCGTCTTGAGGCAGGCAATCATGTGAAAGTGGTTCTTCCAAAACTCTGAGAGTGAGATTGGTTTCTTTGCAGAGGCTGCCACAACTCCCTCTTCCATCCCTGAGTAAATCTCCTCCTCAACTTCTTGCTGTAGCGCAAAATGTAGCTTCACATTCCCCTCGGTATTCAGCTTATGGCTGTGTTTTCCCATTAGATCATCGATGTCATTGTTATCCTCCTCTAGCCCAGTAATATCCCCCATAGACGCAATCTGTCGATTAGAGTCTGTTGCTAAAGCCCTTGCTCCAGCCGCTCGTTATCGTGTTTGACAAAGCTGTCCTGGTAAAGCTTCTTCCATGCGAAACAAGGCTTCTCTTGATGCCTCCCTCCCATGCTTTGTCAATCGTCTTGAGGCAGGCAGTGATGTGAAAGTGGCTTTTCCAGAACTCTGAGAGTGAGATTGGTGCATAAGTTACCTCTAAACAACGCTGAGGAAGCACTTTTGGTTACAGATTTTAAAGTTTTGAAATGGTCTGCTGTCCTTGGGGTGGCATAAAGGAGGGGTGTGGGGAAGCAGGAACTGAATCTTGATTAATTTAAATTCTTAAGGATATCATCTTCTAGTCGTGAAGGTTGTGCAGAAGTGTTGTCCGTAAAGAAAGGAATGGCAAATTCATCACAAGTAGATATTTTTTTTACTGACAGACATTGATCCAGTTTGCAAAAACGTGTCACCTAAGCCCTAATGCTGGACCTCCACATGGCATTTAGCCTCCTGTTCTGGACTTTATATTTCCTTTATATTTCTTGAAGGCTCATGGATTGTCCGAATAAAACGTGCAGCGGTTTAATTTTCAAACTGCCACTTACATTCACATAAAACAACAGAGTGAGAAAGTCTTTCATTGGCTTGTGACCCAGCAGTGCTTTTCATTTGCTGTAATGTATTGTTGCGTGCGTACGGATTCGTAATAGATTGAATGCACATAGGTCCGATGATAGGTTAATACAATTTATGTTATCAAAAGAAACACTTCAGGGTTCTGTAATTTTCCTCAGAAATACTCACAGTATCTCAGAATACAATTAGTAGCTATACTACAAACTGCTAAGAACGTTACACACAATGCGATGCAAAGCTCATTTAAAGAGCGAAGATATCTCACCGAACACACGCTCTTCATCGAATACACCGAACTCACGCTCAAATAACAGCTAACAACAACAACTGAAAACAGATACTCTCTCCGACCTTTTGTAGTTTTCACCCTGGCCGCCGAGCTATTTTTAATGCTTTCTTCTCCTCAAAATTACTGGTTAAAATTACTGGTGTGTACACCAGTAATTTTGAGGAGAAGGCAATATGAGTGCGGAATTATGGTTGTAGCTAATATAGTTATCAATTTCATTTATTCTGTTACAATATTTATTACAGTGATACAAAGACCGGACCCAAATGTCGCCAAGTTTGGCGAGTTCTGGCGTTTTATCGCCAAATTTGGTGAAAAAATGGGTCGCCCAAACCGTTGCTAGCTTGGCGATATTTCACCAATACCGAGATACCCGTTTACTCAATGTTAAATGCCCCTGTAGTCTTACTTTCTCGCCAAGCTTCACACCTATAGATTTTCATGTTACATTATACAACAGAAATACAACTTCACCTGTAATTTCACTAGAACTGTCTATCTTAAGTACAAAATTCGTAACAATATGTTAGCTTCGGCATCTTTCTCCAGAAGAAATCCCGTCTTATCACAGTTACGAACTTGCTGCCGCAGATAACCGTCAGAATTCTCGAACTTCTTGAATACGTTTATGAAGTTATTGGCTGCTTTTATGTCTCAACCTGTTTGATTCTCCGTACCTCGTAACGCTGTGAATGCCTGTTTTTCTCTTGAGCTTTTCGAACTAACCCCAGCTTGCCTTAAATGCTTCTTTGTCCATTGATCCTGGCGTCCCCTTAATGAAGTCCGCAAAATTTAGTTTCGCTTTCTCACGTACTATGTTTTAAAAATATCACCTCCTTGCATTTGCCTCTTGTTGACCCATACAAGAAGCAGCCTTTCAGCACCGTCGAGAATACGCCGTTCCGTAAAAATACTTGCATAGTTTGAAGCATCAATCCCCTTAATCTTATCCTTGTGTTTCAGGATAGTGCGAATCGTTGATGTAGAGATTTTTTGTGCGCGTAGGTCAACCACGCTCACAACTTTTCACTTCCCATTGATTTAGCGAACTTGAAAGGTAATTTTTCTTTTCTTAGCCATGTCTTCTTGCGTCTGTGAGATTTTCTGTGGGAAAAATTATACAAACCGCTTGAATTTTGGACTAAAAACGTGCACAATAGTGTGTCTGAATACAGTTTTCACAAGTAAAATGTTAATAGTAAGATGCTGCTAAACGAGCACTAAACGCAGACTGATAGTCGACATGCAGATAGAGTCCTGCATCTGACGTCTTTTATGTCTCCATGTCACAATTTCTGTGAGAAACATCGTTTGTTAAAGCATACCATTTTCTGCATTTTGTTTTGCTCTTATGCGAATCGCTCGTTATGAGGCGGTGCTCATTAAGCGAGGTTTGACTGTAATTTTTTTGTCATACTGGCCCATTTCTTTAGCTTCATATACTTTTAAAGCATTATAGTGTAGAGTCATTATTTTTTTTTCAAAGCAGGAGACATGAAAAGGTGCAATGCCCTCAAACCCTGGACCTGTGGAATACGAGTCGAGTATACTTCCACTTTCATAGCAGAGTCATGCGGAAAAAAGCGACAGAGTACCTTATAACAGAACTACTGTTACACTGCCGCAAAATACTCGGCTGTGGTTACACTACTGAATGAAAATAAAAGCAAAACAAATCTGTAATTAAGATTGATGTACGTATTTTATTAAAAGGGCAAACTCGACCATCCATTGCTCTAGAGCAGCGTTTCTTAAACGGTGGGTCGCGACCCCAAATGGTATCGCAGAGCGAAATGTTAAGAGTCGCGAAAATTTAATTTAAAGAAATTACATTAATGGCGTTAGTGAGTTAACCATCTGCTATGTAAAAAACAAAAGCAATTTGTTGACCTATCGAGTGACTCAAAACTGCCAAAAAAGTTTTCAATAAAATCTTTGATTCATTTCTGGACCGGAGCTAAAACTGAATTCCTCACAATTTCTGAAATGTCATTAAATTTTATTTTGTCATTCAGCACCACGTACTTGATGTGAAACGATATTTTCAGCTTTAACGCTTATTAAATCCAAATTTCGTTTGAGTACTGAAAAACACTAAAGATGCTTTACGTTTAGCTCTGTGTCAGATATTGCACCAAGGTTTAATTTGCAGCGAAGCAAAAAGCAAGCACGTTCATCTCATTGAAATGAGATTTATTATTCATTAATTAACGTGATTAGTTTTTCATTAATTTTTGTATCTCCAAAATAAAGCCTAACATTACTTTTTTATATGTATATTGTTTACAAAAGAAGTAAATTATTTATGGAAAATATTTTTGTATATCTTTTTTCTATATTTAGCAGCTGGAGTCGCAAAAAAATCTTGATTATTAAAAGAGTTGATGAATTAAAAAAAAGTTTAAAAAGCGCTGTTCTAGAAGATTTTGGAGGTCTGTGAATGTGGTGATCTCAGAGAGGTGATGTTCAGTACCAGTAGTGTTATTAGTCCAAAGGGATTTAGTCCCGAAGGACTATTACTTTCGTTTTGCGATTTTGCGTTGAATCACTCTGAATGCCCGTTTCACTTTTCAAATTGTTGCCACTATATGTTATCGCTCTGCATTAAATTTTAAAAAATGAAAAATCTGCATAAATGTATGCATGTTTCTCGCATTGTGATAAAACCTAGAGCCATCGAATTTTGAATGACGTAATCCTACTGCGAATATGGGCATCTGGAAGCCCTAATTTTGAATTTGAAATTTGCTTTATTATCGATTTTATGTTTTGTAACATTTCAACGAATTTCTGATTAACAAACTAAATGATTTCAAAGCGAGCAATGGCAACACTGTACGGAAAAAGAAAAACATTTTTATCTCCAGCGCACGAGACTTACGGAAATTCTAAAGATATGTTCATTTTAAAATGATTTTGCGATATTGATTTTGAACTGAATTTTATGGTTTGAGTACGTAGTACATGATATTTAATAAAAAAAGGTAGCACACGAAACGTTAAAAAAACGCGCCTTTAGACGTAATTTAAAATCTGAAATCTTTCAGATTTTTTTTTTTTTTTATATATATATACTAAAATATACCGATTTCTTTCCGAATATGGGGACTACTAGAGAGAGGGTTTAGTATCATTATTTTTTGTTAGATAATGGTATTAAGTCAGTCTAATATCAATTGCAAAATTGCTGTTTATTCTAAGAGAGATATGAGCTGTATAGCTGAAATGTTTCTTCCTCATTCAACTGATATATAAGTTTGCTTTCTGCGTTATGTCTTATGGTATATAGCTGATACATGTCCACGTATATTTGACAAATATACAATGCATAGTAAATTATTAAAAATAAAAAATTTAAAGCATTAAATAGTTTCCATTATTACACGTAGCACTATTTATGAATGATGAATTTAAATAGTATTAAATGAATCTAGAATATGGAAATGGAGAAGTGTGAATTTTACGACTTATTTATATAATTGCAAAAATTATTTAGAATTTATTGTATGTTTAGTTATCATTTGCAATCTTTAAACTACTATCAATTGTAAATTTTTAAAAACATAGGTAACGTGATGTACATGCATCACTATATTCATCATGTTTAAATACGCATGATAGGTTTTTAATTGAATTTTCTTTAATTTCCAAAAGACAGAATGCAATTTAAAACTCAGATTTAGAGGATTTCCTTAAGGAAATGTTGTTCCAAATCTCAGACAAGTAAATACTATATCGCTAAAAATTTGCTTTTCATTTTGTAATATATTTCTGTATTGTTATCTTAGCTATGTTACATCATGTTTAAAATTTTCAGTTAAATTCCATCCATCCTTCTCGGCAAATACAGCGTGTTTTGTCATTTTAAGAATTTCTTTTTAACATTTATGATGTGTCTTAGAATATTATCATTGTGTGATCAAGTTCCGTTTCAATAAATTCACAATCACGTTTTAAACAAACCTGTATAAAAATACCAAAAGGCAAATATAGAGTAATCATGTGTGATATAAAATAGAATTCCATTTCACGTACATGCATCATTCTAAAATTGTTTCACAGTAATTGTCATATTGATCAGATTTAGGTGTAGCATGCCAATAGGCATTTATGCCGTAATTTTCCCTGTCACACCAGATGACTCTCGCAATAACAACTTTTTAAAAAGAGAATGAATGGGAAAAAGTCCAGCCTTTCGTCAGGTATTAGTGATGGTGGGGATGGTTGTAGCAACGGATGAGTTAGGGATTATAAATCGGAACGATTCATAGGATGAAGTGGGAAATCCCTTCGTATCTTTTGTTACTAGCTCTGAAGAGACCAAAATTCGTAGTAACCCCTTTTTGGTTTTCCTAAATGTGTTTACTTGACTGAAATCCAGAATTCGCTAGTCGTACCATTTTCCCCCCTGAATGCATTTACTTTTTCACAAATTTCAGAAACCTTATTTTCTTGCTTAGTTGGTGACTGCTAAATAATAGTTGGCATGTGTGATAAGTCAGTAGGCAGATCATATTTTCTTTATTATAACATCAAAATGAAAAGCTGTTGAAACATTAAACTTGTGTGCTAAAATCGTGTATAAATTGTCCATCTTTTATTGCTACTATCTTTTGAGCACATATTTAAACATGTTTTAGCTGAAATTTTTAATATTATTACGTGTGGACGATTCGTAATGGATTAAATGCACTCAGAACTGATGATAACTTGTTACTTTTTTTTCCCGAAAAATAAACACTTTACAGTTCTGGAACTTTCCACAAAAGTGTTCGTACTGCTCTTCTCAGTATGCTAGAGCGCAATCAGTAGTAGCCACTTCAAATTATTAAGAACGTTATACACAACGCAGTGCAAAGCGCATCTAAAGAGCGAAGCTCCCACAAAGATCTCTCAAATACTCCGAAGTCTACTCTGAATTGAAAAACTGAGAACTTATAATCTCTCCGGTCTTATATATTTTTCCCGGCCGCCGAAGAGATCTGTTTCATTTCCCGAAATTAAGGAAAGGTAAATACGGTTATCACACAGTTACACATCTGGCCGTATATAGTTACAGTTACGTAACAGTTACATATAGCAATCAATTACAGTTACACCGGGACTGTGCCAAATGGTCGCCACGTTTGGCGTCATTTGGTGATTTCTCGCCAAATTTGGAGACTAGTTGCCAAAGCAGTTTGTCGATATCTCATCAGTTTGGCGATATTGCCATTTACCTCAATGTAAAATAGACTTGCCCCTGTAATCTTATTTTTCCGGTAGAGTTTCGCTCTCTTTAGACTTTTTATGTTACATTAGACGAAATTCCATTTTCGTTCAAGTTTCTATAGCCATAATTATTTTCCTAGTTTAGTAAATGATTGGAACTGTGAATTCTGACTTCGCCGTGTTTTTAAAATTTAAACATTTTGTCATTTCGTTTATTTTTTCAATAGTCTTGTCAATTTTAATAACTTTGCGAGGATTTATTTATTTAGGTTGACTAATAGTTTATTTTTAGTTAAAGCTATTTTCTTGTCTCTCTCCTTTTCACCCACGCTTCCGATGCCAGAATGTAAATTAGATAGTACACGTTTATTCAGATTTAGGAAGAAAGAAGTGCTATTTAAGCGAAGGTTTCGGAAGCTGATGAAAAGTGTGTTCTACCCCTGCTTCATTTAAAAAAAACTGTGCAGTGGCGCCCGAACTAAGGTAGTGGACAACAATTCCTCACCACCAGCATTTGACGATTGAGTTTCCTAACCCCCAGTCTCCCTTTAAAAGGGAGGAATATATATATGATATTTTTTCCCTTCTTCCAGCATGCCTTTGTGGTGTAACGGTAGCACACTTGGCGCGCATTCGAGAGATCCAGGTTCGACGTCGCGGATAAGGCATTGCTCATTTTTCACGTCTCTCCTGCTTCAAAAGAAAACCTAATGACTCTACAAATTAAAACCTTTTCGTTTTAAAATGAATTTCCCCAAACGTTGCAAATACAGAATTCAAGCGAAAGATGAATTAGCCTGTGATAAGAAAGGAAGTATTGCATATTTTCTTTAAAATATACTCACGCATTTTCCGAAAAGGATAATATTGCCTCGAAAAAGCACAGGCAGTTCTCCGTTCATAGTTAAACTCCTTTCGTGTAAGTAGCTTGTTGAACCAGGGTTTAATCATCTTCCTCCTCCTTACTTCTAATGGAAAGCTACCGAACTCATTCCTGCCTCTGTCTGTGCTGAAAGCAGCAGCAATCTCAAACTAGTTATCCTATAATTGAATATTAAGCCAGTCCTTAAACTCATAGATCAAGGTGTGATAAGCAGTTTTCAAGCTTGGTATGGAAAAGAAGTAACATTTTACTTCGTCTAAAGCCTTTATGTGGAGTCGATCACATCTATACATACTAGCCAATAAATTAGAAACCCAAGATCAATATTTTATTGGCCCACCTTTTGCATGGATAACTGCTCTGATTTGTTTCGGCATCGAGTCTACATGCTACTGGAATGCATTTACGTCCAGAGAAATACCATGCATGGGCTATGCAGCTTTTTAGATCTTGTAAATTAGGTGGAAGAGAGAGAGTGCTGCCGGATGCGTCTTTTACCATATCTCACACATAAGATCCGAACTATGCGGTGAGGCAGGGAAAGTGAAGTCAGAGTGATGCTCAGCAAACTAATTTTGAACACTACTGGTACTATGTATAGTTGCATTATCGTCCATGAAGTATTCGTTGCCGTCATAGTAAAAATGCTACATTGCAGGGTGCACTTGATCCGCCAGTATATTTAGGTATCTCAGTAGCTGCTTGTATATCCTCGAGGAACACCAGGGTATCACACTTCTGTGCCAGCAGAACATGCCCCACATTAGGATACTCTCACCAGACCTTTGCATTGTGCAAGTAAGGCAAGATGGATTCATAGCTTCATCGGGTTCTAGCCAAATTCGATGTCTTCCATCAGTGCAAAATAAGGTGTCGCGTAATTCATCCGACCATATTACCCGTTTCCAATCCTCAGATGTCCAGTGTCATCTTTCCCGACACCACTGCAAACGAATTCTTGCATGTCGGGCAGAAATGAGTGGTTTTCATACAGGCACCCGACTATGCATTCCTATCATCTGCAATTTTCTGTGCATGGTTCGAGCTGAAATATCTTGGGAAGGGCCTTGGTTGACGATCTGTGTCAGTTCAAGATGATCTGTGTCAGTTCAATCACAGTAGAGTCCCTGTTCTGCCGTACAATTCGTTAAAGACGATGCCCATCAATCTCTTGAAAAACTGTGCTGGAAAGCACTTACATCTTCAAGAGAAGGACTGAGGGTTCTCATTCCAACTTTTGAAAACCTTTGATATGGCTGCTTTTGAGAACCCAGTGAGATTTGCTGTCTTCGACATCCAAGACCCCTGCTAAACGGGCACCAACAATAAGCCCTTTTTCAAATGGTGAAAGATCTGTCGTTTTTCCCATTTTGCTTCAAAGCACTCACTAGCATTCTAACCATGTGTTGTAACCCACGTCATAAAATATTGCATACTTCATCCCTAGCACGCATTCAAATGAAAATCTCGCAGGTTTCTAATTCATTGGCCAGTGTGTGTATAAATATTCTGAATGCTGCTAATTTTCCCAGTAAAGCTTAAGGCAGTCTACAAATACTGAACAGAACTTCCAGCTAATGGTTTAGATACTTGATGTGTGGAATAGGACTGAAAGAGCGATGTGCCTCTTAAGAATCTTCTTTTAAGTAGAGCGAATTTCAAGGAAGCATAACATTTCGTCGGTATGCAGTATGAAATTATAAGGTATAAAACATAATCAGGGTCAACTCTTATCAGGACTGTGAAAGGTTGTTCCAGTCATGAAAGAAAATGAATATAATGACAAGGACCACAATGAAGAACGGGTTTTAGCAGTGAAAGAAGCTTTGGATAATTTCAGAGATGTGTTAAGGTCTTCCATTTTAATGTATGGAAAATGTAAAATCAAGTGTAGTAGAACCACAAATTCTAGGAAAGTTTCATGTTTATGGAAAACAACAGCAGATAATCCATTATTTTCGTTCTAATTATGGTAATGTAGAATTGACTTTTTTAATTAATTTGATTACGATACTTTACGTTATTTCTTATAAATTTTGTTTACTGTCTCAGCGATCAGAGCAAAAGAAGACACTTCGGGCGTAGTGAACAAGATTTGCAACACTTATAGACGTATT
The DNA here is from genome assembly GCA_000611955.2 of Stegodyphus mimosarum. Taxonomy (NCBI): domain Eukaryota; kingdom Metazoa; phylum Arthropoda; class Arachnida; order Araneae; family Eresidae; genus Stegodyphus; species Stegodyphus mimosarum. Next base: position 402,721 of record KK117828.1, read on the forward strand.
GGTTGCGTATGAATTAGTAACATCATGTTCTAAGTAACGAAAAAGAATGATTCCGGAGTGATTTTGACCATAGGATCATTAATCGCATTTTATTGGCTTATTTACCAAAGCATGCATCTGCCAAAAAAGAAGTTTCAGTTTGTGTCCTAATGTGATTTAAATTTTATTGCAGGTATAGGGTACTACGAATAATATAATATTGCACTTTATGCAAAGAGGTGTTTATTTGTATAAAATGTTAATAATAAATAATGCGCGTTTATTAGTATCTTGTGACATAATTAATAACGCATATTTGTTAATATTTTGTTGGTTAATTAAGGACGCATATTTATTATTTTAACTGTGTGATGTAATTAATGATGCTTATAATAATAACAAATTCCATAATTATTTATAACATGATTAGTCATGAGCACAGTTGTGTCCGTCACTGCAACAGCTGTTGTTTATTTTCATATTTGCTTTTTGGAATTTTTTTAAAATGCTGCAAGGTAAGAAAATAGCTTCCGTAATTTAAGCAAAAGCGTAGCTTATCAGATGTTGCTTATTTAATATATTTGAATATTCAGATTAGTTTCCATGATTTATAATACCCCTTCTCCCCACCCCCAAAAAAAGATCAGCAGCTGTTGATTTTTATACGTATTCTATATAGTTAATTTCCTAAATTTTTTAGTTGCATATTTCGTATAGTATAAGTAAATCCTTCTTAAATATAAGCAGAATTATTTAGGATCGAAAATTATTTTAACCCTATTAAAGTAATCTGAAGGATCGCAGCTGATAATTTACGTGAAATAAGGAAAAAAATTCATTATAATAGAAGTGGATAAGAAAAAATTGTTTATGTTATTTTCGTTTTATAATCCATATTACAGATAAACAGAGTTATCAGTAAAATTAATGAAAATCTGAAATAAACAAAAGCAGATTACCCCTGAAGAAAACCGCAAAAACGAAAGTTGGAAGAGGGTGTAAATCGATAGAGAATTCCAATCACATGTCGAGAAGGCATTGCATCACCCATTGGAAATATCTGTAAGTTGAGTTGAGGTGTTCGCTGCGGTTATTTATCTTCAGGTAGATAAAATAATTGCAAAGCAATGCAAACGTCCAGAAACATAACAAGTGAACTAAAAAAATTATTAAAACAAAGCCTGGATTTCTGATTAGAGAACATAAGCGTACAAAATTTTGGTCGCGACCTGTATTGTTTAAAATTACTTATCTTCATTCTTGTGTCATTATCAGCAAACTTTGGAATCTGAAACGCATATATACTCGACTTCCCTCAGCATTGATCAACGATTAGGACTTTGGTACATTGGTAGGGAGTTTAACTTCGGCTTGTCGCTGTTAATGCCAAGTATTGCAGAAATATTTTGACCCGCTTTTGGAATACTGGATGCACTGGATTTCTGCTCGATGGGTAAAGCCTCTTCGTGAAAGAGGCACTTTTTTATGTTCCATCCGTTATTTTTCAATTTACATTCAGTTTTCTTTTAAAAAGCTACTGCTGTAATTTTTGTTTCTGATACATAACTGGGGGCGTTGCATCGTACTAAGCATTGGTTATTTGCTCTGTTTGCTCTGAGATACCGATATCTTTCAAGGCCACAATAAAACTTTGAGTGTTTCTGTTAGTTTTCTAATGTTCTGTAAATACATTTGCTAGAAAAGATAAATATAATATGAAGAAGCTTATTAGGAATCTGCAAAATTAGCATAGTTATTTTCCTTTATATAAGATATTTTTATTGGCATTACAAAGACTACCGGCAGTACAGTTTTAGTGAACTGGCTATTTGATATATTGGCAAAATTAATATTATTTAAAATTAATTTTTCAAGTTATATTTTGTGGCAATATAAGAGCTACATAGCTATTATTTTGTAAATGTGAAAACTTATGGAGGGAATGCAATCTTTGCAGCCTTTTGAGAAACAGCAATTAGAATCTGTATTTTAATCATTTAAGTACAAAAGTAGTATAAAAATATTTAATTATTTTATGTTTAAATAGCAAGCTTTTTACGAATATACTATGGATTGATTTACTAACATTTTTTAGCATTTTAGAATTGCTTTACCCTTTGCTACTACTATACGGTTTTACCCGATTCTGTTAGTGTGTATATGTTTAAAAATTAATGAAGATTGAAATGTGAATTGTTGAAAATGTGAGCATTCCAATTTATAGCACGCGTATACGCTTGTGAAAATGATAATTATTTAACCCTAAAGTAAAGCAATAAATATAACGCTTGTTGTTTGGTGTGTAAAATTATTTTATTTGCAATTAAAGCATTTGCAGTACATTATATAACTGATATTTATTAGCCTTCTTTCAAAATTAAATATGTCTCTTTTATTTTGTAACAAGTGTGTAAAAATTTATATTTCTTGTCATCGCGTCTTAACGAAGGGAGGGAGGTTTTATGCATAATTATAAGCCTAATATACAAGGACGTTGAATAAATTGACTGCAGATCTTGTTTCTTTAAATATTGATCATAGACAATTATCTATAGTTATAAAGTTCTCAAAACAATCATGAATTTTGGAAGAACATGGTTTCCATAAAACTATGTTAGAAGGACAGGACTGACTAGGAACTAGGAAATAGTATGAACAGGACTATGTTAGAAGGTTTCCATAAAAGTCAAAATCTAATTTTTACTTGTTCCCTGTGAAACTCCAGTTTGTAAATTATTTATAAAAAATTAAAATGTAAAACTTTCCATTCTTTGGCCCATTTCCATTCTTTGAGAATTAATATTCTAGTGGAGCTCAACTGTGTTATCCATTATGGAACCAGTAATTTCCAAAATAAGCTATTTTTATTTTGTAGCTACTTCTTAAATTTTAACGAACTTTAATTAAAAAAGGTTTAGCTTTGTCCGAAAGTATGCATTAAAACTTTTATTTTTTCAAAACGAAAACGAACTACAAAATTTAACGTAAATGTGTTAAAAATTTTGGTCTCGACGCACTACGATTTTTTTTTAACTGCAGTTTCGATTCTACGGTGAACCTAAATTTAGATTTTATATTACAAGAGTCTTCCCATCCAAGGTGATGAAATTAAAAAGTTTTGATAGGAGCGTAGTCTCGGATGAGTTTTAGAAAATGAAACCTGTCGCTTCCTGTTTCGAACAACCGGCCAGTGTTGCCAGATCGTGCGACTTTTCGCAAATTTGCGCCTTTTGACAAACTTGTGCTACTAAAATTTAGTATTTGCGATTTTGCGAAATTTTTGCGACATCCGTCTTTTTTATACTACTTTTTGCGACTTCAAAGATTTTTTTAATACATCATAAAATGCTTTTATGTTAAAATAATATATGAATTAAAAATAATTGATATTAAAAAAGTAGTAGTTTATTTAGGCTTAAATAGAAATTGCCAACTGGCAATCTGATTTACATGCGCCATCTGGCTTCCGATGATTTCTGATGCCGGTATAACAAGAAAGAGGTAAGGGAAGTGAAAAACGTGGAAAGAAAGGGGGGGAATGCTTCGGGGTCTCTCACCACCCTCTATCGTTCTCCGTGCGTTTTGTTTTCCAGTCAGTCCCCCCACACCACTTCTATGGTGATACTGAATTGAACCAAAGAACTTGTAGCTGGCGCGCCATATTTTGGGTACCCAAACAGAGGAAGAAATAAAATTCATACTCCTTATTATAATATTGCTAACAACTAATCAATGGAAATATCCAAGCAGAGGCATTTTTCTAAATAACAACACAAACAAATTTAAGAGTGAAAGAACAAGGCTTTCTAAGTAATCAGAATCTGAAATAGATCCACCACACAGAAGGAAAACTCGCTGAAAAGCATTCTTCAATTAAAAAGTTCACAATTAAGCAGAAAAAAAAAAGAATTGGAAAGATTAACTGCCAACTCAAAAAAATATAGTACAAAAGCGCTAACCGTCTAAACGTGAGGAATCTCTTAAGAATGGATATTGGCAAATTAATTTAAAAATAGAAAACTAAATTGAATGAGAATTAATTAAAAAAGAAATGGATATTTAAACAATTGAAAATGAGCAATATACTTTTAAAATTTTCGTTAGTTGAGATACGTAATTAAAAAGACTAACAATCGAATACAATTTGTAACTTACGGAACCAATAGACGGTAAATTTGTGATGACGTCAGAGGTCATGTGAGCACGCATAACTGTGACGTCACAAAAATCACATGATCTCTGACTTCATTTACGACTTCTTTAGTCTTCTTTTGCGACTTTAGTCGAAAATTTGCTGGCAACACTGCAACCGGCGTAATGTAATGAGTAAACATAATTGTGTGAGCCAATGAATCACTTGTATCAAGTAAAATGTGGAGAAGGGTGGAAAATTAAATATTATTAACGGGAATACGATTTAAAGCAGTAACGACGTTAAGAGCTTTTGTCTTGGCCATTAAAATTCATCAGTACACCTAATTTCTGCTTAAAATGTAAGAACAGATGAATAATAGATAATGCTATATAGACTGAAAATCACGGTATAAAACTGTTCATTGTTATGCTGTAATATTATTCTAAAACGTGTATGGTAACAACCTTAATGGCCTATTCTAATTACAACAAAAAACGAATATGTGTATAATCTACCTTTTGTATATTAAAACTCTTTGAGATTAAATATCAGGGCAAGTTTAATTTTTTTTGCCCTAGAACACAGTACACCTAATTTCTGCTTAAATATAAGAACAGATGAATAATGGAAAAAACAATATAGATTGAAATTCACGACACCTTATAAAATTGTTCATTGTTATGACGTAATATTATTCTGAAAATGTATGCTAACAACCTTTATGGCCTATTCTAATTACATCAAACAACTAATATGTGTATAATCTACCTTTTGGATATTAAAACTATTTGATATTAAATATCAGCACAAGTTTAATTTTTTTGTCCTAGAACTCTTTTCTTTTTACTTTTTAAAACTTAAAAATTAATCCTAATAATTTTTAAACACATATGCACTAACAGAAGTTTAAACTTTTAGGCTGATTATCAAGGGAAGTTATGATTGATAAACAGTCAGCTGACGTGGCATATATATATTTGTTTCGTATGATGCCCTGTAAGCTGAATAAAAACTGAAGGCTTAGGAATTATGCTCTCTGGAAAATGTTTATTCATGTCCAGAATCTTCTTTCTTCATATCGTAGCTGATTGGGGGTTCGATTCCTTTCTGTTGAACGGCTTTCTCAGTAGAATTTTCTTATTTTCTGAAATTTTAATGCGAAAGCCATTTCCTGTAGAAAATTTTCTACGAAAGCCTCTTTCCTAAGGGAAATTGTCTTCGAGTGCTTTGCCAACTTTCTTTTACCTGCGCACTTTTTTCAAAAACTTTTGAGTTATCAAAATTTCACACAGGGGTTTACACTTAAAATGAAGACGTTTGTGCGAAATTCGTGTGGTTTTTATTGTTGACTATTTTTAAATTTATCTTCTTCGATAAACGTTGTTCATATTTTTTACGTATATTGCATTATATATGTATGATTATAAATACATACAAATTTGTTGAGGCTCTTTATTTGTTTATTTATTTTTATGTATTTGAACAATGTAAGCGGCAAAATACTATAAATGTAATTTGATTGATTGTTCATTTCTTTTCTTATTTTAGCCAGTTCGCGGAATCAAAGAATCACTTCTAACCAGTTAAACACTTCGAATTTTCTACAGCGTTAGAAAATAGATTTACGTAAAGATTTAAATAAAAGGAAAACAAAAAGTTGAAAATCGTCTTCATTGGCCTTGCAGAACTAAAAAGAAATAAGATACTCAAAAATTATTAAAAGGAGGATACAGCCTAAAGAAATATACCACAATCCCACTGCTAAAACTGGTACATTCAGTAACTTTCTTAAATAGGTAGCGTTTTTTTGTAGGGGGGGGGTGACAATGCAGCTGTGCCATTACATGCTGGTGCACATTCATCGTCATTTCTATTTTCTGACATCCGCAAATTGTTTTCGCGGCTTTAAATACCTTAACAGGCTTTTGTTGAATACTTCTTGTCCACTGTGTAGTATTTAATCTCTGATTTATGTAACAACTTCGTGACAGTGTGATACAGGATTACGTGCTGTGCATTTCTTTTCAGTCTTTCCACAAGAACCGAATTGGGTGAAAACTTGCGTGCAAGATAAAAGGTACAAGTTGTCCTGTTGATGGAAATCCACTTTCATCTCTCCCTCTGTTAATTATGAACGATTTTGTAGTAATAAAATATCCGTGAACACGTTACGTCACCACGTGATGCATCTGTGGCTATTTTTATATTTAATTTCTTTCCGCTTAAGGGAATTTATTTTCCTTGTGAGGTATGTAGTTATCGGGAAATATCTGTCGCTTTCATTGTTGTTCTTTCAGTTGTTTTATTTCGTTTGGTTATAGGAGAAATTCTTCTGATACGTTTGATTGCAGAGATCGGAAGGCGTAATTGTTTATTCCACAAATTTAGAGAACTGTACGGTAACGTAAGGAAAACATCGAAATGATAAGCCACGTTTCTGTTAGCTTCAGATGTTCTTAAAACTCCGCGTGTTCAGGAGCCAGGCGTAAAAAAATTGATTCTTAAAAATGAAAATTTTTAATAATTTGTTTTTGTATAACATAACTTTGGCTTTAGGCTCTGTAAAACCTGTTGTTAATATTAAAGAAATAGATTAAAATTGATATACTTCATTATTTTTAAAAATGTGAAAATAAACAGGCGGTTATTTACATATTTACGAACAACTATTGAACATACGGTTTGAAATGAGCGAATTTAACCGACTTAACAGACTTCGGAAAGAAACTCTGGAATAGAAAATCATCCGAAGAAAACTTTTTTCAACGCAATAAAAAAAGTTGGTGTCATCACTTGACGCGTTTTTATCATGAGCTGTCAAGTTACAAGTGGTTTATCATTATTTATTATCTGATGAAGGAAATATACAATAAGAAAAGTTAATGAAGAGCGTTTTAGCTAATATATTCATGTCAGAACCGTTAAGTATGCCTTAAGGAATTTTAGTTTTTTATTTGGGCAGGTGTGGAGCATCACTTAACAGGTTTTAGTGTTCTAACTGTTTTTAACCTGAGATTCGAACATTTTTATTTAATTAAAGAACATAAAAATTGATTAATTTTAGCTTTTTAACAGAATTCTGTTGGCGGTTTTAGAATCTGATATTAATTAACAGCCTATTAGCAAACTGGAGGATTAGAACATTTTATTTGTATTCCATTCTTAACGATCTAGATTTCTTGACTGTTTTAGAATAGGTAGTATTTAATTTTGAAAAAGCACGCAAAAACTGTTTGTACTAAGAGAGAGAGCTTTGTGGGTACACTTAATTGTCATCTCCGGACTGTCTGAACTTCAAACTGAGCTATTCTGCTTGGGGGTAAAGTATTTAGTAGCTGATTTTTATTGTTTCCTATGTTAATGAACCTTTTATTATTATTATTATTGTGGGAAACGAGGTAAAGGAACAGAAGTTATACCTTGTTTTTTGGGGTTACTTGTTGACATTCATTTTTACCTCTGAGCAATTGGTAATTGGTGTATTTCTACCGTTCTATGTGTTTACTAGTGAAATAGATCTGATTTCTGTAAAAGAGGGAGCAGATGATTGATTCACAACGTTAAAATTGCTGAATGAACTTCGAAGGAATTATCGCAGTCCCCCATGTGTGCTGTCTGATGTAATGGGTAGGCACTTCCAGTAATCAGTTGGATTGATTTGGGTTAGTTTTTAAAGGAAAAAGCTGCCTAAAGAGAGGGATATATTCGTGGAGGACTTTCTAAGGAAAAATAGCTCATATGCGTTACATATGGGGAAAGCCACGAAAACGCCCATCCACTAGGTATTGAAAGATCCGTAGTTAGAATCCTATACAGTTGAGTTTTCATTTAATTATTTACATGCTGTTATTGTGAAATGGTTGAAGAGACATTAGGTATTTTTTGAACACAGGAAACTGAAGAAATGTGCGATGCCCTCGAGGGGACTCGAGTTACGGACCTCTCGAATACGGGCCAAGCGTGCTGACCACTACACCACGAAGGCATGCTAAGAAGGCGAGAGAAATACCATATATGGTTAACAGGTCCAGCTAGCAAGTTGAAGAACTTCGGTTCGAATCCCGACAGAGCATAGGTGATTTTTCACACTTCTTGCTCTTAAAACCCTAATAGTCTTCACAAACTGCTCCTCTTAAATTCGATTTTACACAGCACTTTAGTTTTTGTCAATTATCAGTATTCGGCGATCTTTTTAAACGCTTGTTTGCTGAGGAATCTTTAAGTAATAAAAAAAATATTCTGTAAGAAATAATTTCCTTTGGAAATTGTCCAGAAAAGCATTTTACCTAAGGCGAGATCGCGTCGCGTGCTTTAACGTAATAAATTGTCTTGCCGTTGAAGTTAATTGTTGCAGTTTATAGTCTGCGGGAAGCTAAATTTACTTTGCTCTGAACAGTGTGGTTTAACATGTTAGTAGTTAAAAACGCGACAAATGGTGTAAATCCAAGAGAAAGGAAAGTAAAATATAAGTTATCTTTGTCACGTCTAGATTATGCTAGCTTTCTAAATATGCATAGCTTTCGGGGAATTTCGGCGCAGATCCAGTGAATCAGGTAGAGAATCCGCTTGCTCTAAATCAAATGCCTCTAAACTAGTGTAGCTATTTCAGTATGCCAGGTGTACTGAATGTTCTGCATCTGTTAACGGAATTACTTGGTTAAAAAAACTGTTTAATGGGATTGCATGCTAACCGGAGTGATGTCAGACAATTAAGATTTTCTTCGTCAAACTGTGAATTAAGAACCAAAACACTCCATTTTATTCTATTTTAACTGCATAAATGGAGAGGTCTGTTGCAGTAAGAAGTTAATTTAATTGAAAAATATATTTACAGTAAATAGAAACGTGCATTTTATGTTTGGCTGCTGCTTGTACAAAATTATAACCGTAGGGATTAAACGTTTGTTAATTATTTTATACATCATGATAACGTTATTATGGAAGCATTTAAACACTTTGACAAAATTATAAAGGGATAATCTGGTAAGACAAAGAGTTATCCATCAGTTTTAGGGGCAACCCTCCCAGGTTGCATGTGTGGTTAACAAGTCAGCCAATTAAGTATACCACGGACCAGTGGCCGATACATTAGCGTACTGCGTCAGTCAAACAGTCTGTAGTCCCGACGCTCAGCGGATACTAAATATTGTAGCGGAACAATGAAGATCTCCAGAACTATAGACCAGATTGGTGGACATTTGGGTTCCGACTGAGAAAAATCTAATTTCAACAGGACGCCACGAAGACGCCACGAAGACAAGCGCTAGTACAGCTATACTCCGTTGAACATTTCCAGATAGTCTGATTTCTCGTTTTGGCATTTTGGTTTGCCATTTTCCGCTCTCCAGATTTGACAACTCCGTACTACTTCATTTTAAGGTTACCTGATGCGAAGTCTTTGCGCGTCGTTTTTAAATGACTGACGAATTTAAGACTGCTGTCAAGCGTGAGAAAATAAAATGAAAATAAATATGCTTTTCCAAAGGACTTGTTGAGATGTGTCATAGAAGATTTCCCTCATCGGCTTAAGCAGTGCATCCGAACATAAAGGATATTAATTTTAAGGTTATTGATGTCTGCATTATACGTACTTATATATTGCATTAAATGCCATTATCTATGCAGTTATTTCAGAATTATGTAGAATTGCTGTAAGCGTTCATAATCTGCGCCATCCTGTATTTCGATAATTTTTTTAAGATTTTTCTCTCTGTGTGTATTAAAAAAATATGTTTATTTATAAATTGACTTATAAAGTATTTCTCCCGCCTTCTTAGCAAGCTTTCGTCGTGTAATGGCCAGCACACTCGGCGCATATTCAAGAGATCAGAGGTTCAAATTCCGGCGAGGGCATTGCTCATTTTTCACATATCTCCTACTTTCAAAATAATAATAATAATTCTACAATGGCGCTTGAACTAAAAATGGTGATGGATGATGAATCTTCACCACCAGGATTTGGCGATTGGATGCCCTGATCACCAGCCTTCCTTTAAAAGAAGTATATAAGGTATTTCTCCCGCCTTCTTGGTGCAATGGCCAGCACATTCGGCGCGTATTCGAGAGGTCCGAGTCTCGAGTCCTGGCGATGGCATTGCTTATTTTTCATGACCTCTGCTTCAAAGTAACCTAATTGTCTACAACCTTATTGTTTGTGTTGGCTGTGATCCTTTGAAATGTGTTTTGTCGTTCAAGAACGTTTAAAGAATTATAATATTGAGTTGAAAATAGCGAATTTCACACAGTTTCTCTACGAATAATCATAAATGTTAAAAAACTGGAATGAAAAATATACTGAAATGATTTCTTTTTCCTTTTAAAAAAGATTTATCCCCCCCCCCAGTCTTTGTCTGTAGTCCGCAGTTTTAAGGTTCTGGTAGCTAATAGAGATATTGATGATTACGCAGTATTTTTTCTCTTTTTGTAACGTTTTCTTTAACAGTGTGAGTAAAGCATGGATAAGGAAATTATCTAGACCTTGAATTTTTTTTCCTCTGGCAACGCGTAATTAACGGTTCGTTTAGACAAGGATTTGGAACAATCGACTTCGACAGCTCGTGAGAGATAACCTTCAATTTACCTAGAGTATTTTAATTAATCAATTAGAGAGACCTGACAAAACATTTCTCCTTTAGGGTTCTTTAAGTCCGTTTAAAATACTTTTTTTAGCTTAATTTTGTATTTTTAGTTCCGATTAGTTCAAGTAATAATTGTTTGTTGAGAATAAAAAGCATTTAAAACATTTATTTCATTTTACTTCGATTTTCTGTGTAAGAACCTTGAATGTACTTGATTTAAAACTTAATAACGACCTACATTCTTGCTCTCTCTCTCTCTGTGTTATTCTTTCATTTTGCATACTTGTTTATTGTAATGCATAATTAATTATAATGCATAATTAATTTGCTTTATTTCAATGTTCACATTCTCATAAAACTGTTAATTAAGTACAAAGTTTGATTATTTTCATTTCATATTTCTTTGAAATTTCGTAATTGCTTGTCAAAGTAAAGAACATATATTTAGGTAGTTGGAATCATGATCAGTCATCTTCATATATTGTAAGGTTACTAATGGCCAGTGATACGGCCCTGTGGGTTTGAGGCAATGTCTAGGTGATTTGAGCGATTATCAGCAAATGGGCGGAGCTGAAAATAATAGATGTTGGAAAAGTTAGAAATTTAAAAACTATTAAAAGCAACTGAATGTAAACGTTAATTAAGTTTAATAATAAAGTCAGAAATTTTTAATTGTAGCAAGCTGTTAAAAAGTACGTTTTGTCTACCCTATTTTCAGTTTATGAATCTGAAATTCTTTGAGTGGAAGAGACTTAACAGACGTATTAAATTATGTTGAAATAAAATGAGGCTTCTTAATGCCTTAGTTTTTTTATTTGGTAATTAATAAATTAAATATACTATTTATTTCTGTTTTCTGAGATTTATGAGTAATTAATTCATTGCTTCTTACTGACTAGTTAATGTTTAAAGACTATTAGTTTTTTTGGGAGGGAGTTGGAGAAACATGAAACAAAACTCTGTATTTACCGGGATCCGAACCTCAGACCCTTCATTTGCTAGTTGGCCTTGCAAAATACTATACTTACACCGCGCAGAATGAGATAATTCCTTATCTCATCCACTTAAAGGCCGACTGAGAAGAGGTATGAAACCCAGTCAACTAAATCCATGTGACGCCAAGACGATTGATTATATTTGTAGTTCAGGCACTGCTGTAGAAGATTTTTTTTTTATTTTTAAAAAGAAATCGTGAAAACTCGATTCTGTCTTTCCCGAGATTTGATCTACGGGTCGTCCAGTTTCCAGTTCCAGTCCACTTGGATATGAGAACAAGCAGGAGAAGATGCGATGAATCCTTACAATACTAATCGAGAAATTAGTAAGAAAGAAGGTGCTAATAATTTTATTCTATTGACTTCCAGCTTTTTAGAGTTAGTTATAAATAAGCATTATTTTACTATATGCAAGAAACTTCATTAAGAGATCAGAAAATCAATTTTGATTGTTTTTCGTCGTTTACTCTTTCATACATTCCTAAATTTTGGACTGCTTGTATTGTGGATATACACTCACGTTTGTGAAAATTGCAACACCATGAAGGACTTACGCGAGTGAGCTGAAATTTTCAGGAAATGCAAAGTAGCGCATGATATGCAAATGATTAGAATTGCAAATCCGTAGCGCATGCGTATGCTGAGCAGCGCCCTCTGAACGGCTGATGGATCCGAATAAATAGACGGCTGTAGCGAGGAGTGTATGGTTATCGGTGGTTATCTGCTAGTGGTAAACGTTAACTCAATCTGTACTTATGCCTCGTCGACGAAAGAGAGCGAGATTTGAACAACTTACAGAGTTTGAACGAGGGAGAATCATCGGCCTTCGTGAAGCTGGATTGTCGTATCGTGCAGTAGCCTCTCGTGTGCAGCGTAACAGCAGCACAGTGATGCGCGTTTGGAAGCAGTGGACGGACGAGTGTCGGACAACTCGGAAATCCGGGAGTGGACCCCGAAATGTGACGTCAGCTCGCGATGATAGACACCTGGTCCGCATGGCGCGGACGGACCGTACAGCTTCCTCTAGACAATTGGCAGCACTGTGGTCAATAGCTACAGGTGTTTCATTGTGTGCTTCATCAATTCGTAGACGTCTGCTGCAGTGTGGACTGCGCGCACGGACTCCTTTATACAGGATCCCCCTAACGCACGACCATCGCCGCCTGCGGCTACAATGGGCCAATCAGCATAGAGACTGGCGTGCTGATTGGCAGCATGTCGTGTTTTCTGACGAATCCCGCTTTAATTTGTGGTACCATGATGGCCGCATTCGTGTCAGACGCTATGCCGGTGAACGCCACCTTCCGGAGTGCATTATCGAACGCCACAGTGGACGAACACCCGGAGTTATGGTCTGGGGCGCCATAGCATATCATAGACGATCTCAATTGCTACGAATTGTGGGCAATCTGAACAGCAACCGGTATATCCGTGAAGTTCTACAGCCCGAAGCTGTTCCCTTCCTTCAAAGCTTGCCAGGCGCTGTATTTCAACAGGACAATGCCCGCCCTCATACTGCTCGGATTGTTAAATCCTTCTTTGCAGCGCAGCAGGTACAGCTTCTTCCTTGGCCTGCGTGTTCCCCGGATATGTCGCCAATTGAACATGTGTGGGATGTCATTGGTCGGCGTCTTGCTCGTGATCCTCGTCCTGTTGCGTCTGCAGACGAACTTTGGGTACGCGTACAAACGATATGGAATGCTCTTCCTCAGTCAGACATTCAAACTTTGTTTGACTCCATGCCACGTCGTGTAGCAGCACTTATTGCGGCGCGTGGTGGCCACACAAAATACTGATTCTGATCTCTTGTTCTTGTTTGTTTGCTTTGAACATTTAATCATTTATTTGTACCACTACCACTCAACTGTGTATTAAATTGCATTCAATTATGACGATTCCTTCTTGGTGTTGCAATTTTCACAAACGTGAGTGTAATTATTTGTATACATAAGAGTCTCTCAGAATTATTTATGTTGATAGTTCTTAAGCTAGGATTCGACTAACTGATTATTATCTTTTTTTAGGGTTCTGTTGAACATCTGTGACAAAACTTGATCTTGGTAAGTAGACTTTGTATTATGCTCCTCAAAAATAGGTGTTATAAAGCTGTACTTAATTTACGTGTCCTTGGCACCAAGAACCTTAAGGAAGTGTCTAGCGACTATTCGCTGGTCTTCTTGCAGCTATAAAATATAAGTCTGAGGAAGGGTTAAAAAACCCTTTTATTCACTGAAAGAAATGCTTACAGATGGCCCGTGTACGGCTTACAGGAATTTACAGGCTATTTGGGGCTTTAGCTTAAGATAGAAAATAAGAAACTAAACTACTAAAAATTTAGGTAGTTAATTCTAACTAGTTAAACTTTAGCCAAAACTGTACAAGAGTAACTAACCGAGTTGGCCCGTAATTAAACCTCACCGGCGAATACTAACAGGCAATAAGACTACAACCAAATCTTCTCCGGAAGTGACTGAACTTCTCATTAAACATTGCTTCTACTTCATTTACATAAAACGCGATACTGAAATCTGATTCTGGCAAGGAGTTGTAGGTGGAAAACAAGAATTTAAAGGAAAGGGTTTCAAAATTAAGAATACCTATTAGAAAATTAAAATAATCCCTACATTGTATTAAAATTTTAAATTATTAATCAACAAAGAAAATATAATATTAACCCTCCTTTTTCATAGTAGAGCAACAACGGCTGTGAAAGAAAAAACTAGAATATATAACTTCCGTGTCATAAACAGCGTTTCCTATATTTAAAGTCTATAAAAACGTTAAATTATTGCCAGTGGTATTCTATGAAATTCTGCTTATAATTATTTATTCTGTACTAGAACTAAAGAGAGATCTCTCTATATGCAAAAGAAGTTTTTTTTTTCTTATTCAGATAATTCTTAATAATTCTTAATTCTAATTCAGATAATTCTTAATAATTCTTAATAACTGTTACTTTACATTACTATTTGATTTAGCTTTTAAAAATACTAAGCATTTCCTCTCTGAATATTTAAAAATTTATGCTATTAAAAAAGTCGTCTGCTTGGAAGTTTTTCAACTGCATCCGTACTTTTAAAAGTATAAATTATCGTCTGCCACTTAACAGTTTTGTCCTCATGCAAAATGGTGTTTTTAAAGGAACAGAAGGATGGAAGGCTGTGTTTGTGCTCCTTCCCAAGAAAATTATTCATATCTAGTTATTTAAAAACACTATAAAAGTGATAGGTTTTCGATATCTAAAGTTACGATAGGTAATATTGTGAACAAAAAAGAGGAAAAAACATCGGAAGTTTGGCTTCAAGTGGAAAAATTGTTCCAAATACATATCCAAGGAGAAGACGGAAAGTGTTCGAATGTTGTAAAGGTAAGATCTTTAATGTTAAAAGAAATTCCGCTAAGTCAAAGGACAGTTGCAAAATCATTACAATACTCAGTGTCAACCGAAAACAAAGTAATCAGCCTGTATAATTAGATTTATGAAAAAAAGTTTTTATTTTTAAAGTATTAAGTTTAAACCAATAACATTGATAGCTTTAAAGCCTTTTAGTTTGAGAAACAATCCCAACCATTTTAGGGTTTGATTTTGATGTAAATTGTCTGTGTCAGAAATCTCAACCTTGTTTCTGCTGTCTACCAAGCTTGTAACTGGGTCTTATACAAGGTATTTTATTCAAGCTCTGGCCATTAGCTCTGGTTTTGCAAGAGTAAGATAGAACGTAGTTGGATTTAAGTAGATGTACTCCAACCAAACACACCTTTGCTCCTAAGTTCTGCGTATCTGTTTACTTCTTCGTGTATATATTTTTTAGGAATGAGCGTTTTTTGTAATTTAGGCACTTTGTATCTTTTTCTTTTTTAGAACAAAAGTACTTTGTTATTTTAGTAAGCAAATTATTGGGTAATGTTAAGTACAACATTGAATCTATAATTAATTAACGTTAATCATTAAGAATATTTTCATAATTTTCAGCAAGTGTAGTGGTTAGCTTTGCATATATTTCTTAGAAAATGTATAATTTTTAATTGTCCAAGACTTAATTAGTTACACTTCTTAAAATATTAGCTATTCCGATATTCGGATACTATGGTTAAATTGGGTTTCCTATTTCCTGCATTCAAGTACGCATTAATTGTAGTGCAAATGAGGAAGTTTTATTTTTCATTTGTTGTGTATTAGTTCAACAAAGATATTGCCCACTTAAAAAAAGTATTTCACTAGACGTTTTACGTCAAGAATAAGAAGTCACTTCAAGGAAAAAGCTCACTGTAATCCTAATAGGAAAAACTGGCAGTGTTTAAGTCGTTTATTTCTGGATAAAAATACCTTGCAAGGATATGAAATTGTTACAGTTTTTTTTCACATTTATGTGATCTGCTTTGAAAAAAAAAGCGCTTGTAACGACATATTCACGACGTAAACAAAGAATGTAGTTTTAATGGAAGAGAAACACGCCAATGTAGAACGCTTAGGAATAATTTATTTGCAATTGAGAAAGAGAAGCGTCTCTGATCATCCTCGAAATCGATAGGGATTTATGTAAAATATATGCTAACTTAAGGTTGCATTTTTACGTAATTAAAAAATAGGCATATGTGCAATACATTTTGCAGTAATATTTGTAGACCATTTTATGCTGTAAAGTCTCGTTTTCTTTGGTAGCATCAAATGTAGAAAACATTTAAAGACCTAAGTGAACTATCACTATGTGTTGAAAGGTATCACAGAAACTGGTAAAGGGTGTAAAGCACCGTTTTGTTTAACTCAAATAAAAGTTAACAGAAGTTACCACTCGGGCTTACAAAAGCCAGCCTTTATGGCTTAAATGAAACGTAAGGAAATTGATTTAACTAAGCAAATTTAAGTTAGCTTAAACGCTGCACAATTAGAGAACGCGCAAGTTGGTTCTGGTCTGAAGTCCGTGTAATAAGCCTAATGGCAGGAATAACGCAACGCCGCAGAATAAGGCTTTCAAGAGAATCAAATTAGCAACGTTGCCTTCAGCAAGCAGAACACGCTGTGATTCTACCCTCTAAAACCTTCCTTTAAATACCGTTTCCTTTCTACCTGATCTGAATTCACGCGAGGCGAGCTGGTAATTTACATTCGGGCAGGAAAGCGGGAAACGAGAAGGACAGGAAAGCAAATTAACATGAAATAACTGGTTAGATAAACTAAACCTTACAATGGTATTGTACACATTCGTATGAATTCATTTAACAGCTTTGCGAAACTCAGTTCCTCTACACTGTTATCATCTTACATAAAACTTTTTATTATTAGAACACATAAATAATTGTCAACAAATGTAGAATTATATGGCCAGGAAAAAAGAAATATCGATATAGTTAACTTTATTTTCTGATGTTTGGAATATAATTGCAATTTTAGTATCTCCGAAGGCTGTCTATTTTTAGAATTAAGGAGTCAATTGCATTTCTTATCGTTTAAATTAACTTGCATCGTATTGTGTAATTTCCGCTTTCTAAAAATGTGTTCATTCTAGGAATGGTGTACTTTTACTTTGCTAGCTGTAAGATAACCGCAATTCCCATTTCCCTTACAGTTATTAGGCTTAATATTTAACAATCAATAATCTCCTGCTATTTTTAACCTTTAGAAAGTAATACATGGCGATTGCTGCAGGGAAATACCACCTGCTCTATCCGTCCAGATTTCTTTTAATCGTGAAATAAACTTGTAATTCTTACTCAACTTGCCGAAGGTTAAGTAAGGGCTTTGTTTTTATTTATTTTTTTAATGTAATTTTCTTTTAGTATTCAAACGCCATCGTAAATTGTTTCGTAGGTTGAATGTTATTCCTTATCGGCTAAGATCGCATTAATTGCGACAGGAATGTCCATTCTTGGATGTTATGTTGTTGTTGACCTTGTTCATAAATGTAGTAGGCATATGTTTTCATCGTATCATCAGCATTCATAAGAACTGTTTACTCATTATGTGTAAAAATAATTGTTAATTCTCTGTAAAGAATACCAACTCGAAGAGAATATTTTATCAAATATAGTTATTTACGGTACGCATTTGTGTTGCTAAAAACAAATTCGGAAACTCACTTGGTCGACGAGTTAATTAAGAAGAAAAACAGATTCCGAAGATAAATTGTATTTACGACGGTGACTAAAAATATCAACCTATAAGCTTATTACAGTAATCCGATTGTGTAAGAAAATTAATGTTAAGTACATTCAAAATAATTTTTAAATCAAATCAATATATTCTTGATAAGAGTAAATAAAAAATAAAGAGTTTTTATCATGATGATAAATATTTCAGCTGTCATGCGTGTTCAAGAATAATTTTCTGAATTACTGGAAACCTCCCAAAAAAGGTAGCGTATTTTGACATGTATTTATTCTTCACAATTTCTTAATCTTTATTTCGTAAAAATTCCAAGTGTACACACAGTGCGTCTACAAAGTTTTAAGACTAATTTTAATTTTTTCAACAAATGCCAAGAAATCTTCCAAGTTATTACTGACAGCATTTATTGCTATGTCATCTTACTTTATTTTTTCTAAAATATCGTCTGCTTGTAGGCAGAATTTTCTATTCAGTTAATCAATTGCTTCGATTCAGCGTACAGTATCTACTACTATCATGCAATCAAAAGCTGAGAGAGACTGGCAGCAAAGTTTTGTTGTATAGTTCGACCGTCTAAAACGCAACCCTGGCTGGCATTCCGCCAAAACACACAGACTCGTCAAAAGGAGTGTTATTATTTGCTGCGACGTGAAAGGTCACGTGAAAGTCTTCTCTTCTCCGGAAGGAGATATGGTGGAAGGAAAGAAAGTCCGCATCCTTCCACCCTATTTTGAGAATAATTCAGTCCGAATGGCGCATGCGTGTTTGCGCTCATGGTCGCGGATAAGGCGGTCGAACTATAACACTGAAATTAATCCCCACATTTTTCCCAAACAAATTGTGATTGGAAACGAAATTTAGTGGATCCTGAGACCAACGGCCAATTATCCGCGTGGCTGGAGAAGGTTCGCTACGACCACGGTTTCAGAAATCTCGTGTGAAGACATGTTAGGGTTCCCAGATAGCTATTTTATCCTGGATTCTTCTGGGATGTTTTCACTAAAATCTCTTCCGCTTAATGTTTATTTAGAGTATTATTTTCAAATTTATTGCGAATTATATTTTATGGGTTAAATATTATCAAACAGTTTCTGAAATCCTTAGAAAATGTCACTACTGTTCTTTTTTTAGTAGAGTTGAGATTGCATTTTGTAAATGTTGACAAAGCTTGTGCTTCTAAACCAAAGCATATGTTAGTGACCCTACACGGTAATGCATTTAAAACATCTTTGTCTTTTAGTTCTGCTTCCGTTCTGTTTCATGTTCTTCTTGTCTGCACTCTGTTTCAAACGTGGTAGTTGGTGATAACGTATTTTTAATTCGTTCAGTCTTCGCTAAGAAATCAGTGCCAAATCAGCTGTTTGAGGGCGACGAGAATCCGTCACAGACTCCTTCTCTGAAGAACTTGCAATCTCAGGACAAATATGTCTTAAGAAATGGGAAGATACATTTTCTCGTGAATTGAGCCAGAACTAGACAAAATGTATTTCGTACGTATTGTAGGAAATTTTTGAAAGAATTTTAGTATTTCACGCTTTGGACAGATTGACCTGAGGCAGCATGTTCAATACAAGGGACATAAAATTAAGTAAAAGTGTTAATTTTAAAAGAAGAATATAATAGCAGCACCACGTGAGAACTTGGTTTAATGCAGTGGTTATGCATCCGTTTCACTATTGCTGCACCATTCTTCAATTCTTTTTTTAAATTCGAAAAATGCATGTACATATTTATTTAAATTTAGATTACTATTGTTTTGCAAATTAAACTGCAAAAAGTATTGAAAATATCGATAAATAAATACCAAAACTTGATTAAAAGGAGATTTTTATATCCATAACTAAAACCATGTATTTAACAACTAAATAAAAGGCTGATGATCAAATTTACCCCAGAAACTGTGAAATCACCCAGGGAATAATTCCCCACTGGTTGAGAACCCTTGGTTTAGTGTATCGTGTAGAATCCAACCTGAACTACGGAAATAAACTTGTGTCCTCTATTTTCAATGATTGTGCAATTACTTAATTACTTCCAAACTGCCGTGCGGCGCACTGAAGTGATATTGGAAAGTGTACTTGCTTCTAAAAGTGTAAATATGTTATGTGCATTTTAAGATGTCCAGAAAAGAAATGTATTTAAATTTTTTTTTCGTTGACTATGGATGCATCAACAGAAACAATTAAAAAAATGTTCCCAGTTTGCATTCAGTACATCCACCCTTTAAAAGATAATAAACCTTTTAGATTTTGCCTGCTGCATGGAGACTCTTGGCTATAGTTGTTTACAGTTGTATTAACTTGGCTACAGTTGTATTTTACAATTTGTAACATATATAAAAGATTTTAAAATAGATTATCAATAGAGCTGACAAGTATATAGCGTCTAACTTAATAATAAACTAAATTTAAATTAAAAGTATGGAAAATGATAACTATGATATAAAACAGTGGTCCGAAATTCATATTGCATGGGGGCATTCACTAGCAATGCGCATATAAACATAATCCATATCTTTCCAATGTTGCTTAGATTTATATTTTAAATTGTCGTTTCTTGAAATGGGATGATTAATGTCTTTTTCCCCCCTTAGTTTCTTTTATGAGGGATTTTGATTAGGGAGTCTGTCAAAGCGTTGTTATACATTCGTTATATATGTACTTTTTGGCTGTGTTCCAGCGCTAGCTTTGGAGCTCACTTTGAATGTAATGATTACTAAAATATTTGCTAATGCTTTTCTATTTTCATAAAATTAGTACTGCATTTCACTGTCCAATAAATTTATGCTGTATTGAAATTTAAGAGCACTGTATTGAACCAAATGTGTAAGTGAAATAAATATATTGGCTGCCTGTATTACATTGCTTCGGGGAGCCGCCAGTGTGATAACGCTGGTATAATGTATTACCCTCCAAAGGAACTATTTTTTATTAGACACTTCCTAAATTGAACTTGATTTGGGTTAATATTGCTAAAAGGTAGGTACACTTGTTAGAAGTGCATTTTTATTGTATTTTCAGATTTTAATTTGCTCTTTGCATTTGTTTTATAACAGAAATATCATTCTATTTGAATAGTTTTTATAATACTATATTTACGTATTTTAATTTTTTCTCATTTTCCTAATTATAATGTAAACAAGTGGTTTTTCAAACTTCATCCTGACAAACTATCTCTGCATACCTTTAAAAATCTGTGTTCAAAAATTTTTAGAAAAATGTATTTTTCCTATACATTGTATTTTATTTTACGAAATCGCTATTTATTTGTAAATTAAAAATACACAAATCTAAATTTAAATCATTTAAAAAACACAAGAAATACAAACTAGCAAAATTTTTCGCCGTTACTCTCTCTTTGCGTATTTACCCTAAGACTGTCAACCTAATAATATCACCGTTAGACCGAAAGAAGCTTTTAATTATGTGAAAGTCCGCAATGAATAAAAGGCCGTCGTGTGAATTGCTATATATATCTTAAAAACTGACAAAATATTAAACAGTTTTAAAACTTTTCTCAAGACGCATAAGCAAAACATATTGTACGGAAATTATTGTGTTTTTTCCCCGTATGTTATAGAAATTAATGTCCATGTTTTCTGTCATTGAAAAAAAGGACTTAACATTTTATGCATATTCTTTATCCCAAATATGCTTGCTATCTCGACATCTTTATCAGAAAAATGTTTTATAAGATTTCTAGAGAGTTCTATAATTGAATTGTGTAATAAATTTTCAGTTAACATTCATAATAAAGTTTTCCATCCCCCCAAACCTAAGAAAAAATAACGGCCAAAATTAGGGAGTAAAAATATTAAACTTGTATAATTCCAGTGACGTTTCTAAGATTATTTAAGAGATTCCTCCCTCAGAATTATTTAAAAACGCTGTTTGCTGAAATATTATTTTAAGTCATATACTTTCGTTACTTGGTCTTATTTCCAAGAGGGAACAAGCATAAAAACAGGAGTTAATAACATTTTATATTAACTGCTATTAACTATTTATGTAACTGCATTTTATATTAACTAACTAACTATTTATCGGTTAATATTAACTGCTGTTTCTAATTATTTATTTTGAAAACATTATTTTTGTCTGAAATATTCAAAATAAAATATCTTTCAATGTTAATTTTAATGTATGTGTTAGTACGTAATGATGCGATAAAAAATACAGCTTACAGCTGATAAACTAAAGATCAATATTGCAAAAAATATTATTTTCTTAGCTTTTCTTTGAAGCAGGTATAGTTTAAATATACAAGAATTGTGATCATGTCGGATTTCTATGATTTTTACAATCACTACCTGAAACGGTTTGAACTCTTAAAAAAATAACTATTATTTCCTTCAGTAATAAAATTACAATTGATTTCTTAAAGTTGAAAGAAATAGTAGTTGGGAATAATAAATTTTAATGTGGAATGACAAGAATAAGATTCGTTTTGATACTGTAGTATACAGCATTTCTCGAATAAATGTTAATTATTTGCTTCTTCTTCCAGTATTGTTGCTAAATAAAAATGTATTTTCTTTACTAACATTTCTAAATGCTTTTTAACTTAAAAAGGTAGTAAAACTACTTAAAACGATTCGATTCAGTTTCTAAAAATGTTTCATCCCCTAAAGATTTTATCTGTGTTGCTAACTACATGATTCGATATTGACCAATAATTTTAAATCAGTGATTCTCAATTTTTTTTTTTTTTTTGTCGTCGCGGCACGCTTTTAACGATTTTAAAATTTGGCGGCAATCAAAGAAAAAGCTAAGTTGTTTATTTACTTATAATAATACACTGTGTAAAATAGCTTGATAATAATTTTTAATGTAAAATAAAATGATATGTATGATATGTACTACAAAAACAGCAGTACGTTTATTAAGGGATTAATTACAGGTTAATTAATAAGAATATTTTTAATGAGAAATTTGAGCTTGATGTTTTTTGATAATTTCATGTATATATGTTTGTAAAATGACAATACTCCTCTCATATCGTCTTTTACATTTAACAGTCTCAATCGTTTTGTTCGTTTTTATGTTGGTTAATTCTGAAAATCTGAATTCACACAAAAAGATGTAAAAAAAAATTGTAATAATATTTTTAAAGCATTTTTAGCCATCATGGGATAACCGCATCTAATGTGAATCCAAAATGAATTAATTGATTCTTCCGAATATTTTATAATTAAATCTCGATTATTAGAAAGCGAAATTAGTTCTTCTTCTTTAATCAAAGGTAATTCAAATACAGAAGTATTTCGTCATCGTAAATGGATTACGAACCCAGTCAAATATTTTTATATCTAAATTTGGAAAATAATGAATAATTCTGTCCTCTAATGTTGTCAAATAATCAATAACAATTTTATGAATAATTTTATTAAAATCTTTCAGGACTGACTCATACTTTTCCAAATTGCCTTCCTGAGCTTTATTCTTCCATAAAGTTATTTGTTTTTGGTATCCCACCACTTTATCTGTTGAGTTTAATAAATTTTCCTTCGAACTTAGACTGATAATATTACCGAACTGTTGCACAACGCAACTTTGCCGGTTCTTGAAATCAAGCCCAAGGGCACATGACATGTATAATTCTGGACGTGGAGACTGTTTCTGAAGAGAAAACGGAGTAAAGGAAAAGGGGAGAAGTACCAAAAAGGAACAAGGCCAAAATATCTGACAAGTTCTCAGAGATGACGAGAGAGAAGAGTATTCCATAAGGATCCTAAGATAATGAAGTTTCAATGACAATAACTAGAGAATAAACAATGCCCTAGCATCCTTGAATTTATGTTATTAAAAATAACAAAAATGTCTGATAAGTAAGCTAGTTTCCCATCTGCACCAATCAGAACTCAATTTAAATTATGCGCTGAACATGCGCGAAAATGCGCTCTCCTAAAAAGCACTAAAATCGGCTTGGATAAAACAACTGGCCCGCTTATAAATGCTTTAAAAACCGGAATTTCGCCAATTCTCGTGTATACCGTATACTAGGATTAATCCTATTACAATTTTTACTACATACATTTCTAAAATTTGGCGGCATACAAAAGTGCCGCGGCGCAGTGGTTGAGAATCACTGTTTTATAATTATTATTCATGTTTATGACATGTAAAAGTAGAGTCTTTGCTTATGTTATGAATAAGAAAAGAAAACTTTAGCAATTGAAATTTTTGACGATTTAACTGGAGAAAACTCGTGTTCTGCCGAGTACCTCCCTGCGTTCACAAGTGTTTTAGCTTCTGTGAACACAGCTGGTGGTATCTCAGTGGAGCTCGTGTGACGTCAACGCTTACGTCATCACAACCTACACGATTGTGTGACGTCATAGCAGCTGGCTCAACTCTTTTTCTCCTCAAGGTGAGTGTATTTATGTTTCTGTCCTCCAACTTTTTTTATTCCTTTCCTTCCTACTTCCTGTCTTTTTGTATTTTGTTTTTATTAATACAGTGATGATTAGATTTTCCTCGTATCTCCCGGCCTGCATTTAATTATGAATGGCCTATGTGTGCATGCTGGGGGGGAGAAAGAGTTCGAATTGAGTTTTTAATGATATTTTCCTCTCTCTAGGTCACAAAATATTAAGTGGAGAAAAACTACTGTTAAATGTAGTTTATATTATAAGCATCCGAAATATTAATGGTTGTTTTACCAAATGATATTAATTGTTTCGAGAGAGTCCTGAAATTTGGTAGCTTCAAAACTTAACTTACCAACTTAACAATTCGTAAATTCATAAATTCAAGAATGCCATTTATATTGCCTGATATTATGCAATGTCAGTAATTTATGAAATGTGAAAACAAATAGTTAAGAACATGGTTAAACTATAACTCTCAGTGCTTTAATTTCTTGGCCATATTTCAAAACGCGCGTATTTGGTTGTTACGGATATTTGCATTGTTTATTGTGTTGGTTACTGAACAAAAACATTATTGGTTAATTTTCAAAATATGTAAACTCGTGAGTTGTTTAAAAATTCTTAGACTGTTGTAAAGATTTTGACGTTTGATAGCCTTAAGAGATTTAACAGCTTCGGTAACTTTTAAAATGTATCAATTCTAATTTTTTAATTCGTTCGTTGTATGATTTACATTACTCAGTACCTCCAAAGTGAATTACAATTTCAGTAATTTTTAAAACTTAGGAAGTCTAATTGCTTGCTGAATATTCTGAAGATTTATATTGTTCGGCAACCTTAAAATGATAGCCTTGATAACGCTTTAACTATAAGAAGTAGTTTAAAGATCTTTTATTATTTGTTTTGAACATCTTATATTTTAAAAATTTTATTGATCTAACAAAACACAAGAAAATTTCTCTTAATGTTTATATATTAATTAATGCTGAGAATACTTCTTTGTTTCCAGAGCATAAAAATGTACTTTTTACCAAGTATAATTTATAAATTCTGTTTAATCTCGAACAGTTTATGCATTTATGGGTGGGAACAGTTTAAACATAAAAAAGCAGATAAAAATACTCATTTGAAAGGCAGGCTTGTTTATTACACAAATGAATGTTTAAATGTTTAAATGAAATTTAAATAGGAATGCTGATTAGTAATAGGAAATGGCAGATAACGAATACATTCTCAAAATGTTCTCGCAGTTCTGTGTGCGTAAGCTTTAACTTGTAACAGACATTCCATGAGTAATTAGTTTAATAATTAATTATATTAAGAGACAAAAATATTTATATTTCATGCTTTCCAGAATTACAACTCTTGCTGTCAAAATGTGATTATTTTTAGTACACGTTGAAAGCACGTTGTAAGTAGTAGTTAAGTATAGTAGTACGTTGAAATGTATGTACATATTAAATATAAAGGTAATATGGGAAAAGCTCTAAGTTGTCAAAACTTTAGAATGGTAACAACTTATCAAATTATTAAAGTTTAAAAAATTTGTTAGGTAATTGTGTGGGAAGTAATTATTTGATTGCAATGTGTTTGGTCACGAAGATCTTGAAATAAGATTGAATTAGTGATTCAGGAGACCTTGCTAGTTTTAGGTTTTCAAGAAGAAAAGAATCACAAGTTCTATATTTCAGAGTACATTTTTTATTATTATTGCTTGGAACTTGCTTTCGAATGCAGTATAACTGTTAGAATTAGTAGCGGTAGGATAATGTTTAAAACGTATTTGAATAGAATTTCAGAGGTAAGTTTTCACCTTGAATGTGCAAAATTAATTTCTAATTACTTGCAGTCACAATTAAGAAAAATCTCATTATGTTCAAATTGTTGTATCATTACTATATCGTTTCACAGTGAATTTGATGAATATTAGAATTATACCAGAGCAAGATTACTGACTGCGTGGATGGTGCAAGGAAAACCGTAAAATGTTAGATAAACGTTTTTTAATTCTCCCTTCTTGTGTTGTTTCCTGCCTTGCGTTTGAAATGATTATCTGATTCAGTGAATCATAGTTTTCTTCTTAAATGTTTCTCCCTACAGACGGTAAACGGAATGCCAGGTGAGAGTGCAGGTGTGTGGAACTTATCTCAACCAGCAAACGTTTCCTAAAAAAGTAAAAAAAAAAAAAAAAAA
>KK117828.1:429089-478388 GCA_000611955.2 Stegodyphus mimosarum
AAAAAAAAAAAAAATTCCGTCAGCTTTTGATTAGAATTGAAACAACAGAATATGCAGAGGGGCAAACTCGTCAAACTGTGCTTCTTTGCTTGCGCTTTACAACTATGAAGTAAGAATCTGCTACCATTTTGTTAAACGCAAAACCCAAACTAAGAACATAATCTTTCCCCCTCTTAGTTTTTGTGATAAAATTTTCTTTCCCGGTATTTTCACATATTTTTAGTGTCTTTTTTAAAATAATCAAGCTGTTAAGTTTTTTTTATTTATATATGTTCCAAAAGCCTTTTTTTTTTACAAAATTCAAAGTCTGTGCTGCCGACTGTAAAAAAAAGGAATCGTTTCAACTAGTTAAAAACAAGTATTTTACTCATCAATATAATAAAATTAATGTCTTATCTTTTAACATAATAAAAGTGATATAGTTTTTTTCAGTTGTATGAAGTTTTTCTGTATGGTAAACCATTGTCAGGCGCAGGAGTTACGTCAGTAACACATCGCATGTATGGCAAATCGCGTTTTTTAAAATAAACTGTGAGAAAAAGGGGTTGGATATAGTTCAGATTAAGAAATTAAATATAATTTAAATAAACCTAAATATCATTTTAATTGAAAGGGAAAATGAAACTAATATTATTGAAAGGATATCTATTACAGCTTAATAAATAGAAGGTACATGATACTTATTTTTAAATTTTGAAATGGCTGGTGATTTTTGCTTGAGACAATATCCAGCACAACTCATTTAAAGGTAAGGAATACAGTTTTTTTTCCAATCTCTCTCTCTTTCTCTCTTTTTTTAGTTGGATGAATCTCCATTACAAAATCAGATGGTTCCTATGCCTTTTTTTAATTAATATTGTCTTAATGTATTGTTATGTAAAAAGCTGTTTATCTTCTTCACCCATCGGCTGGTGTTATAAGATCATCCAGTACTTCATTTATAATTTCAAATCATCATTCTGGACTAATGATTTCTCTGTCTTCCATGCAGGTGTTATAAGCCGTTTTTCATTAGACCTTTGAAGAATTAGAGAATACTGATTTAATATTTCTGTCTTTCTGGACTATTTGAGAGGGCATTTAAAAGTTTTATATATACATGTAAGAAAGAATAAATATTACACAAATAGCCCAGAAAAATACCCCAACGTCAAATCAGTCCTCCAAATTAAAAAATTGTTTACATTAAGTAATTGATAACAATTGAAGTTAATTAAAATATAAATATAAGGCATCAGTGAAATGTAAGTGAAAAATCTAGATGAAAAGTTTCGCCATTGTTACAACTAAATACAGAATTAAGCAATTCATTTCATATTTGTTTTACTGACTGTGGAACTCCACTTTTCTAAAAAATTATTTAAAAGATTAAATAGTGCACAGCATAAAAATAAGACCATTTCTGGCTAAAAAACATTAATGCAAAATGGCGGTTGAAATTTTGGAATGACCTTCTTCCTTGTAGTTAAGTAGGGTTGTATTAGTGATAGCAGCCATTTTTGGTTGAATATCTCTAACAAATTCTTATTAGTGAGCTCACTTTGACTGTGAAAACTGTAATTCTGTTTGTGGAGAAATTTCTTGCCAAACTTGGCAAATAAATTTCAGACTTAAGGATACTTAACGATTGGTCTTTGTTACATAGAACAAAAGTATTTGTTGTAATGATCAGGATTGCTTTAGTAATGTTCTGGAGTCTATGTTTTGGCAAATAAAAATTTAGAGGTCTCGGAAGAAAATGGCTAAGATGACCACGACTATATTGGTAGATTAAATTTTTAAAAATTAATAGTAGCCAAGGTTAAGGAATAGAAAAATAGTAGGACAACAACAAATAATCTTCACACTACCTTTTATAGTGTCTTTATTAAAATTAAATTGGTCTGTGAGTAAAAAAATTGGGACCAGAAAATTTGTATATACAGGGAGCTGTATAAGGAGTTAACTGATTATAAAATATCAAATCTTCTTATATATGTGTGTGTATTCTGTTTAATAAATATTAATAAACATGCGTATTTATTAACCGTGGATCTTATTCATTACCATTGTTATCCATCATCTATCGCCTAAGACCTTTACATGTGATAAAACATTGCAATGTAATTCATGTATTTATTACTTTTCATGCGAAATGTTGGGATAGTTTCAAATAATAATTTTGTTTTCCACTTATATCTGCAGTATATAACGAAATGTATTTATTAAATTTATAAAACCACAATTGGAGTTTGTATATTTAATCACAAACTGACATAATCACATTCCTTAACAACCATGATTTAGAAAATACTGCTTGTCTTTTCGGTATTAGTTGCATAGCTTAATTTTTAGTGTTAAAAAAATAATTTTTGAAGACCCAATTTTTTTAAGTAGGAATTTGAACTAAAGTATTTTTTAATGAGTAAAATTGTATAAGTACTATTGTATACAGCAAGTAATATATTGAAAGTTAAATATTTCGTAATAAGGCTAGATTATTTTATTCATTTATTTATACCAAAATCCTTTCCAGTACCTTTAAATAACTTTTAACGTGCTTGTTTTGAAAACACTTGCCAATGAATTTGCTAAACTGTGTTGTTAGGGATTACCGATTCCTAATAGTTCCTCCGCTGTCTTCAAACTATGAAGAAACTGTTTAACATGTTATTTCTCAAATGTTTATTGCAATCCTCAACGCTTTCTGAAGGTTTCTACGAACGTTCGCAAAACAACTAAGCCCCTGCGTTACTATGCCAACGAGGGTGACGTCGTATATCAGTAACCTTGGAATTACGGAGGCTGTCGGAGTGTTGTCTGCTTTTAGCGCTTATGTACAGGTAAAACCGTAATCCTTAGAATACCATATTGTTCGAGATCTGTGGTGTTCTTTCATTACCAGACAATAATGTTTTCATGTGAGAAATCAAATTAGAATAGTTTTCTTACTGTGGGGAACTCAGCGTTTGAATGTGTTAAAATTAAAAGAAGGTCTTCAGTGAGTAACCAACTTGACCGTAGAAACGAAAACATGCTATATAAGAATTCGTTCTTTTCTATCATTTGGCATCATTTTCCCAACGGACAAAATTTGGAATTTCTACAAAATCGATACATTTCCTACCTTTCGAAGTAAAAAACATGGACTAATTTCGTAAAATGTTTTTGAAATTTTCGAGTAATGATACGACTTTTTTTTCAAATTTAAGAATTGATCTTATAAAACATTAAAAATATGTCTGTAATAGTTTTTGAAGCGTATCGTAAGGCTTTTTCGTTTCCTTGTGTCATTTAGCTGTTAACTGAAACAAATTTAAGACAGCATAAAACTAAGGAGAAATTAATTGAGTGGTTGATAGTGTTAAATGTCTATAAGATAAAAACTGAAGCAACCTAATTGCTCAAATCTAATTATAATGATGATAATAATAATAACAATAGTAATTGGAAAATAATAAAAGAGCTTCTTCGTAAACTGCAGATTACATTACAGAGAAACTGTCTTTTGTGTAATGTAATGTACCTAAGTTCCATTTCTAAGAAATATATATGCCTTGTGTATGAACATTGAAATTTCAGCACCCAGAAGAAAAGCAGCGTCTTTTGTTCGACTTACCTATAAACAAACAGCTTAACAGCTGTATTTTATTGCATTTGTTCGTGATATAATATAACAAAAATCATGTAACTAAGGTCTGACTGTTCATATTTTATCATTACTAGAGATGCCATGGATTAAAAAATTAATGTTCAGGTGATAACGGCCGATGACCATGAAAATATATACCGTGTGTTGTTTAAATTTAGTTACTATGGTAATAATAAAATTTATATAAGCCTTTTGTTTTTCTTTCGGAAAATATTTATTATAGTTTCTGTTTTGAGGAACGTGCTGTCATTCTCGCGGGCAAACGTTACACAAAGCTAAGGTATCACTAATTTTGAAGTTGGTTTATTGATGATATGATCTTAACCTTGTCTGTATATTCTTCAGCATGTGAATGCCTTGGCTTTTTCGTCTACATCACCATTACATTCCTTATGTTCCTGTATTGACTCCTCTTGATCTTAAAAAAGAGAATATGCCGAATAACGACTGTAGAGCTATAGAGCTTTTGATAGTGAATATCTACTTTTACCATTTTCTAACCATCTTCGTGTGCTGGCATCTTTTTCATATTAAGTAAACGATGTACGTACTTTTCTCATCTTCTAATTGATTTGGGGAAATATCTTACCATGTTCAAAGACTTAAAACCACTTCATTCAAACGTACTGTCTCCTTTTAAATTTTAAGTGCAGTTCTGATTACTTTTATTTTTTGACAGCTCTTAGTTATTAATACGTCTAGAGATGCTGAAGCTGTTTCTTAGCTAGTTCTTCCGGAATCGATCACAAAGTTTGCACATTAATAGCCTTGTTGACAATTTAGTCTTAGACTTTCAACTTCCATATAAATCTTAGACACAACAATTTATGTTAGTGTTAACATCAGTTTTTAATGAGTTTGCATATACAGACATAATATTCTTGCCTACGTACTTAGTTTGAAGGACTGGTAGTTTCTTGTTGCAGTCTTATTGCTGTGTACTGAATTAAAGTAAAATTATTCCTTCAGTTCTTCCTTTTCAGCTAAATATTGTCATTAATGTAATATGTAGAGACTTGCTGCCCTCAGAAGTTAGGAAACGAGGAGGAGGGGGAGGATATACATTTGGCATTTGGACTTTTTATGTTCTGCCATTATTAATATTTCGTAATGACGCAAGGATTTTAAGTCATTGAGACGTTAAAAGTCGTTAATTTTTGAATTGTCCATCATTTTAACACTATTTTAAGAGTTTTTAGTTTTCAGTTTTTTTTTCACTAGTTAATCTAACATTATATTGGCCTAAAATTCCAATTTACTTAGCCGCGTTTTAAAAGTAATGCTATTTTATTATGCTTTTTTTAACTTAGCCGTTTCTAGCCGTTATTAGAAAACGCTAAATTTTTTTTATTTTCCTTACTCTTATAGCTTTGCATGATTTTGGAATTGGTGTGGAAACCTTTTTGCATGGCGACGGATTTAAGGCTGTGGGCTTTGTACACAATATTCTCTCGTATCTCCGTTCCAGAGATGCATTGTACATAGTCCGCACATGCGCGTTTGTAAATGCACCCTTCTGGAACATAGATATGGGCAGAAATCTTCTTCTCTTCTCTACATCTTTTGCATGCATCTTCATAATCTGTTGTTCATTTTGGTGTAAATTTTTCTTTATATTTTTATTTTATTTATTTTGTGCATACATTGTTTAATGCTTATTTATATTATACTTTGATTTTTGTAAATAAACTGAGAATTACGTTATTGTAACTTGAATTTTATTTCTTACTTCTCCGATTTTATACAAAAATACATGTATAACAAAATTCAACATTAATTACGCAGCGGATTCTGATTAATTTAAAAATACAAGAACTGGCCAAAATATTTTTGTTTGAAAGCTACACTATTCTGTATATTAACTGGTTTAAAGAAAGTTTAAAAAAGGTTACTATTTGGGCACCTAACCATTAAAAATTTCAGAACTCAAAAGATACTTTAATTTCTTTCTTAAAAAAGATTTCAAAAGTTCATGGAAACTTTTTAAACATTCATACCTGATTTTCATATTCAGATTCCAGTTTAACTCTTAAAGTAAGCGAATTGCGATAGTGAAAACAATAGCACTCTTTTCGATATGTTGAAACAACACTAAAAGCTGGTAAAATGCTGTTCATTAGACGCGTCTGTTAGAGCAGATGCCGTTATTAATATGTGTACCGTGTATTCTATATTGAATTCTCAGTGTAATGAATATCTGATTGCACGTTAGATTAGTGCCTTTTTATCTAGTTATTCTAGAAGCGGCGAACGACTTTTCTGCTATCAAATGAAACTATTTTATACAAGTATACTAAACCTAATACAAACACACAAATTCTTAATTATACGGGGTCTCCACAAAATCCTTGAGCAAATTTAACTGTTTAGCGTTGGAACAACTTGTGCTTTTGTTAATAGTCATACTTTCACAAACATGATTTGAGAATCTTTTGGCAAGTGATAGAAATTGCACAACCCCGGAGATGCGCAAAAAATTGCCTTTGATTGACGGTCCTCCACTTGTGGTCAAATGTAGTTAATCTATGCATTGGCCTGCTGCTGTTTGTTCGTGGAAGAAAAATTGTTCTAAGATCTTGTCAGGCAGCATCCCAAACCAAATATTCACTTTCGAACTGTCCGGCTTCAACTCCCCTTCCTTGAACTTATGGCATGAGGATTTTCGAATCTGCACATCGTCACGTTATGTTTATATTAAACCAAAACAGATTGTTAGAAAGAATTTTGATATATGCCAAAGATTTGTTTTGGTCAAACACCACAAAATCATATATTTATCATACATTTGCATCATAATTTATCAATTATAAATAAATATGTAATCATATATTTGCGTCATACAGTTTTTATGCTGAAACACCACAAAATTTTACAGCCCTATCTCTTACAGGGTGCCCACAGTACCTGGTTAAACAATTTCATATATTAACACCCTGCATATTGGCGTTAGATTAACTATCCATAAATATATTAACACCCTAGGGACTATATATAATCATATATTTGCGTTATACAGTTTTTGTGCTGAAGGACAATAAAACTTTACAGCGTTATCTCTTACAGGGTGCCAACAGTAGCTGGATAAAGTTGTTTAGGGATATATATATATATATTAACGCAGTCCCACAGTAGCCGGATCAAGTTGTATATATATATATATTAACGCAGTCCCACAGTATCCGGATAAAGTTGTTTAGGGACTATATATATTAACGCAGTCCCACAGTAGCCGGATATATATATAGTTCCTAAACAACTTTATCTATCTATGTATATATATATAGATGGATAGATAAAGTTGTATCTATCTATCTATATATATAGATAGATAGATAAAGTTGTTTAAGACATAGATAGATAAAGTTGTTTAGGACTGCGTTCCCACAGTAGCCGTATAAAGTTATTCAGGAGCTATATATATATATTAACACACTATAGATAGATAAAGTTGTTTAGGACTGCGTTCCCACAGTAGCCGGATAAAGTTATTCAGGGGCTATATATATATATATTAACACACTATATATTGGCGTCAGATTTAACTATCCATAAACACAAGTAATTACGTAATACAAATTGTTAACTGAACTTCCGTATTAAGATATTTTAAAAATGTGAGACATGGAATTTTTATATTCGGCTATCTAACAGTTTGTAATTATTGGCCAAAGAATTACGCAATTAGTAGTTTGGGATTAATTAATTAAACGCAATCTTCCCGCTTTCTGTAACCCTTAAAAACATGACAAAAATTTATTAGTCAGTCTTAACTATTAAAAAGTTTAGCTTTTTCTATTTTTTTATTGTAGAAGATGTCTTTAAATATTTTCCAGCTGTTCCAGAAACCGTACGTTAATTATTACAGCTAAAATTCGGCATACCTTAATGTGACGAGGTAAATTTTACAAGCATCGTATTGTAATGAATGCGTAAGAGTATAAAAAAAAAGATTCTGAATGGAGTATATCTTTCTTTGAATAATTTATTTCCCCCCTACTTGCTTCGAAGAAGCTTTATTGCTTAGTTCCTGTTCGCCAGGCACAGTTTTAACTCTTAATATCGTACAGTGATTGTAGGTAGAAGAAACTTCAAATTGCTTTTTCTAATCTCATCCTAAAAATTTTTTGTTTTATTCAATTAAGTCAAAGAATCTTGTCTCAGATCTGTGCTGTACACTTGTTCTTAACAAAGGATGGAATGCACAAGAATAATTCTTTTTCCTCTTTTAAAATTTAAAATGACTGCCAATTTTACTTAAAGTACTAAAACGTAATTACGTATAACTTGAATTTTTTTCCTAATCACTGTGTCTTTCATGAATTTTAAAACATACAATGTAAAATCCAGTTCCTGTGTAACATTTTTGAGATAATATGAAATTTGCTTTTTATACAAAGACGCGTAGTCCAGTTAATCTTCCAATGATACAATTTGTCGTAGAACTCAAGCGTTTCGTGGGAACGTCTTCCATATTACTAAGATCGGCATTTGGCATAAAATACATTTGCTAGTAACCAGACAGTTTTGTGACATAAAAAGCATTGAGTTTCTTGTGCAAATTAATGATGGCGGACAGAGGTGCATTATAAAATAACAATCCATATTAGATATTAAATTGTGTTTATGTCAGGTTTGTCTATAAATATGATATCGACTAAAATTTATGTCGATCACAATTGACCTGTGTATTAGCTATAATTATTTTGTGGAACTGCTGCTGTAGATATTGTAGTAAAGTTGCTGTAGATATTCTATGTGAAAGTTTGATTCTATTTCAAGGTGTAGAAATTCTGTAAGAAATGGCATAGCGAGTTAGAATGCTCATCTTTGTTACTAACTTTCCATAAATAACACAGAACTGCAGAATACCTTTAGCGCTAGTTTTTGACCATTTGATGTAGTACTTATATGTATCGTTGTTTGCTGGTTCAGCTCGTTATGTACTGATTCAGCTAGCAGTCGGAAGGTCTGTGGTTTGATTTCTCGGGAAGGTGCCGAACCCTTATTCGCCTTTCCCGAGGAAAAAAAAAGTCTACTGCATTTCATCCTCTCCTCCCCATCCCAGTTGACTTGTAGGCTTGGGAGGAAGGCGATATGTCTATATATATATAAAGAAGAATGTTTGTGTGTTTGTTCGCGATTAATTCAGTCACTACTATAGCTATCGTCATCAAACGTTCTACAATTCTTTCCTGGATCCTGGAAATAGTCAACATCCACTCCCCCCCCAAAAAAGAGCTAAAATCAGATATTAATTAAAAACGCCCAGAACACGCTAATTTTCGCCCTCATTTTTCCGGGTGGCAACAGTCTTTCACGCTAAAGATAAAAATATGCTTTATTTTGAGAAGCGTTGCCACTGCTAGGTTTCAAATTGTAGAGCTTGTTATTAAAAAAAAATTTAAGTTTTAAAATGAAATAAAAATAGCATTGCCAAACATTAAATACATTATTCCCGATTCCAAAAATTTGTGGGAAGCCATTTCAACTATTCCCAACTTTGTACGACTTTAATCAGCCGATATATTAATTAAAAAGTCTAAAAACACTTAATTTTCGCACTCATTTTTCCGAGTGACAACAGTCTGGCGCGGTGGATATAAATGCTTTTCGAAAAGTGTTTTACTGTTCGCTTCCAAATCGTACAGTTTGTTGAGCAGAAATTTGTAAGTTTTACAATATATATTTATATAAAGAAGCATGTCTGTTTGTGTGTGTGTGTTCGCGTTATTGATTTCTGATCAATTATGATAAATTTTCGGCCACATTTAATCTATTAAAATTGAATATAGATGAAATATTAGATGGAACTTGAGCTTTTTCGGCCATTTGGTTAGAAAGACGAAACTCATTAAAAACTTCGCGCTATTTTTGTTGATATAATGAGGAAGAATTAGTTTATTTTTCTATCGAAACTTTTTATGTGGGTTCCATATCGCATCAGCTTGAAAAATGTACGAGTATGAATCGTAATTTTTGCATCGTTACTAGAGAAGGATTACAGCTCTCTGTTGTTGGTACATTATGCTCAGTCTAACTTAACTGCCATCGAGTACTTCTGCTGGTAAGGAAATAAAGATATTTCTTTCATGTATATTTTGGTGTAGTAATTAAGCATAGACAAACAGCAATTTGAAAAGATCCAAATCCTGGTAATGACACTGTTACTGTTGATTTTCCTAAGTTCCTATTCACAAAAATTCTAATGACCTTCTGTTAAATATATTTAATAGTGATAATTTCTTATTGAAAATAATTAAATTATCGTGACGGACTTCGATGGATATGCAGTGGCTGAGTGCTTAAAGCTACGAAACATTGGTTGTTTATCCCCTGATTATGGATTATGTTGAACAGGCTAAGTGCATGTGGTTTTCTTGTTTTAAAATAAGAGCCACTGCACCTTAGAAAGTTTTCCACACAGGCTGCCTCCATAAGCAAGTAATCTAGCGTTCTTTCTTATAATTAGATATCCTGTACATTTGATGACCATGAAAGGTTCAAAGAAACAAAAATTCTGTTTTCTGGTTAAAATAATAATCAAATAATTATTTTTAATAATTTTAGTTCGAAAGAAACTGAGCTAAAAGTTAAATTAGTAGTAGAACCTTTGATGATTTTTCATTAAAACAAATACTGCTAAATTAAAAAATATTTCCAGTAGGACCTTCGTTTTTAAAACTGCCCTAAAAAGAAGTGGAAATTTTTCCAGAATTCGTCTCTCTTGTCGAATCTTTAAAACAGAAAACTGTTAATTTTATTAATAGAAACGAAAATAATTTGAAAGCTTGTAACGCCTGTGCTTTTAAGATTTCTAAATAATTACTGAATTTTTAACCGGAAGTGATTTTAATTACTTATTTTAACAGTTCATAAATTCTTGGTTGTGGAATTTTGCTCCAGTTGTAAAAGTATATTTGCTGTAAATGTGTGACTATTACAAAAACTGTAAATTGCGTAACTAATTTTGTAAATTTTCTAGTCAAATACTTTCAGTGTACCAGGTACAAGAAAAAATTCATAAGTACAATGCCAGTGTTCTGCTGCGGTCCGCGGTTCGAATCCCGGCGAATGGGCTGGCTGCATGGTCGTTTTCGTGGTTTTCCCCATGTGTAACATGGATACGAGCCAGTTTCCTTTAAAATGACCTCCACAGGACATCCCTCCCTTTTCATGTTGTGCCTAAGGGCGGAGCACCTAATAATGAGGGGGGATCTGAAAGACTTCAAGCTTAAATTACTCCCAAAGAGGCTTTTTTTAGCGTTTTATGTGTTACCTTTCTTTATTAAATATCATGGTCTTCGCCATTAAACCATAAAATTCAGTTCAACAGCAATATCACAAAATATTTAAAAGAGCAAATCTTTATAATTTCCATAACACAGACCTCACGCGGTGGACATATTTCCACCCCCCGTACAGTTTTGCCATTGCTCGCTTTGGAATCGTACTGAATATGTACTGAGCATTTATGAGTAAGTCATATTTAAAATCATGAAAGAACGTTTATTATACTACATAATTCTGCAGTAATATACACCTCTAAATGATTTAAGTATAGTTCTTGAAGCATAATAGCTATATTACTATTTCTAAGAATTGGCATGAGAGTTCATGGAATTCGTAAGCTAACTTATTCGTATATTAATAAGAAATAATGTAAAATGATATATAAAGAAAAGCGAAATATATGCTATTTAGTGAATCCATTGAGCTATGCCTCAGTGTCAATATGAATGACGTATAACTGTAATATACAGGTAGTTACGTAAATAATACGTTATAAGTAGTGTATGAATGTGAGGATAAAATGTCGGATTTATAGCTATATATGTTCGATGTGACTTCTGTAAGTAATACAAGTATTGTATGATGGTACGAAAAATAGTAGGAACTCCTACAGTATTTATTAAAGTATGTCAACACTAGCTGTTTCTAAAGCAGAAGAAATAAAAGTTTTTTAAGTTAACAATTAAGAGACAGTGATATATGGAGACTTTAGGAGCCCTCTGGTTTATCACAGTCGACTGACAACCCGCAAATGACAGACCATGAAAAGCTTTCTCCTCTTCAGACGCAATTTTTTGCTTTTCTCAAAAATGAACTTTGTAAATGATAAACTAACGTCTTCTGTTTTTTTTTTCCTTTACATTGATACAATATTTATCATTCTTCTTTGTTAGTTTTTGAACTAAATAAATTAGAGTTCCTCACTCTTATCCTGCTAAATTAAATGTTAAAAACCTAGTGAACTAACTGTTAAGCGAATTATCGTTTAGTTCAGATAACAGAGATTGTAAGCTCAAGAACGGTTACGAAGCCTCCACTTAAGCTTAAATTCAAAAATAAGAAATAAGAACTAACTATAACGAATAGCCGAAACAAACAAAATTCTAACATAGTTGGCCGTTAGTTTTGAACTACCGGCGAACTATCAAAAGACGCGTAATATACGATCGAGCGTAACAGCAGTTAGAGAGATTCAGCCCAAAAGCAAACGCGCTACTCAGGATTCCTAGCCCTCTCTCGAAGTAGGTTGAACTTTCATTTAATGCTATTCCTGTCTCATTTATAATCTAAAAACTCATTCTAGTAGGGAGTTGTAAGTTGAAACGAGGCAAGATAGGAGAGGTTAACTAAATTAAAATAACTGTTATAAAGTGAAAATACGCTTTACAACCCTTTCGCATCGACATTTTCATTTATAAAAACTTTTACTTTATAAAAAATATGAAAGCACAAATATGAAAGAATATTTATTTATTTATTTTTGGGGGGAGGATTTTACATTTTCAAAAAATTCGCATGGAACATAAATGTGCCTGTAGGTTCCCTTAGGTCCTGCCATGAACTGGTTCAATATCTTCTTGGTCACTACTTGAACTTTCTGGATTTTCCTGAAGAAAGTTACATTCTTCCATGTAGGATTCTGAAGTCATCTCTGTGGTAGAAGGAGCATATTCGAAAACGCTAATCTGGAAATGGATCCGCAGCGTCTTCAGACACATACCAAAAACGATCAGCAAGCTGTTGTAGTTCTCTGTCGTCTAGCTGCTTCTTCCTGAAAAACATATATATATATATATATATATATAACAAATCTGCTCCATTATTGAAATAAGATGGCGTGGTGAGAGTTGCAACGGAATTGGCATTGCAGAGGACTGCATACGCACCCACCAGTTTTCTACAGATTATATCTTCTTAAAGGACGATAATTAGAAAAGTAAACTCTGCATGGATAGCGGCAAGACGACGCAAGCTTTTGGAAGTAGAAGGGAAGGCAGAAGAGAGTGCGTTGTGATCTTGTGATATTCAATCTACGACTAATATCGACTTCTATGAGTCTTGATTAGTAAATCAAACTGATTGCCATAGGCCAATAGCGGTAGTAATTAAGAAATGATGCCCTCTGGCATCAACACCCGGAGGCGAGAAGGATAAGCATAATCAGATTAGCAATATTAAACTGGCATTGTTACATCAATGGCATTTGAACGTGAACTCAGGCAATAATCTTGAGAGTTGCAGGAAGCAGGAAATCATTCTGTTAATGCATGGCATACTACGGTAATTTTATTCCCGACATGGCATAAATCAGAAGTTTTAAGGCAATGAAATATAAGTAAAAATAGGCAGGATGTTCGTTTAAACTTAATTAGCAATTAGCATACAAAATCAAATCGTTCTTAATACCCTAATAGAGAGAGTTCTAATAGAGAGAGCGTTGCGACACAATTAAGCTTTTATACCGCATTTCATTTCAGATCACATGATAGTTTAATGTACAGGTGGTGGGTTCAGATTTCATCGATAAGTGCGCAATACAGATTAGATGACGGATCTTTTTCGTTTAGTTAGAAAATTTATTGCTCTGTTATTTTTAGAATGAAGACAGGAGTTAAAGAGCTATTACTTTATTATTTGAAAGCTATATTTTATATTTTACATATCTATATATATGATTATAAATTATAAAAAGAAAACTCTTCATATTAAATCTCCAAGCAACGGAAATTCAATTTACAAACATCATTGAAAAGGTATTTTTCAGAATTTAAAAATTTATATAAATTTCAGTCCTCCTTGCTTTAAGTGCTCCTTGCTATATACAATGTACGTCCAGAAAGTAAGTTCCGTTTGGTAATAAAAGTAAATTGTGTACAGCTACAGAAAAGTTATTTATTGCACAAAATTCAACAACTCTTAAACTACTTTTCCACATAACTGCCGAAATATTGCAGGCATTTGTCATAGCGTGGCACAAGTTTTTGTATACCTTCTTCATAGAAATTTGCCGCCTGTGTCTTCAACCAGTTGGAAACAGTTTCTTTCAGCTCGTCGTCATTGTTAAAGTGTTGACCGCCAAGGAAAGACTTAAGATGTAAGAACAGATGAAAGTCGCTAGGAGCGAGGTCAGGGCTGTACGGAGGATGGTCAAACACGTCCCAGCCAAATCCCTGTAGGAGGTTTTTCGTCACATTTGCAGTGTGTGGTCGTGCGTTGTCGTGAAGAAAAACAACACCTTTTGACAGCAATCCTCGGCGCTTATTCTGAATTGCACGGCGCAATTTCCGAAGTGTCTCGCAATAAGCATCTGCTCTGATTGTTTGACCACGCGGTAAGAAATTAATGAGTAAGATGCCTTTCCAGTCCCAGAACACTGTGCACATCATTTTTCGAGGTGTCAAGATTTGCTTCGGCTTAACCTTTGCTGGGGATGAAGTGTGCCTCCATTCCATTGATTGCCGCTTACTTTCAGGGGTGTCGTAAGAAACCCAAGTTTCATCTCCTGTGACTATCTGTGTCAGAAATTCTTCACCGCTTTCAGCATAACGGGTCAAAAACTGAAGTGCACTACCCATCCGTTTTGTTTTGTGTTGCTCAGTAAGAATCTTTGGTACCCAACGTGAGCAAAGTTTACGAAATTTCAGTTTTTCGGTAACAATTTCATGCATTAGTGATCGTGAAATTTGGGGAAATTCCATAGCGAGAGCACTAATTGTAAACCTTCGGTTTTCATGGATCTTGTCATCAATCGCGTGAACCAGTTCTTCTGTAACCAAAGATGGACGCCCACTTCGTTCTTCATCGTGCGCATCACTACGTCCGTCATTGAACTTTCGGACCCATCTTCTCACCATTGAATCACTCATCGCTTTTGGTCCGTAAACATCGCAAATTTGCCGATAAATTTCACTAGGTTTCACTTTCCTCGCATTCAGAAAACGAATCACAGATCTGATTTCACAAGCGGCGGGATTTTCAATCAACACCGACATTGTAAACAAGCACAACAAAGCGTACGTGACTGACAGCGATCTCCAAATGGCGCGCGTTTCTTCTCCTTGATACAGAGCGTCTACTGCGCATGTGCGGAACTGCGATCGCAGAGCTGCAGCGGAGATAAATTGAAACGGAACTTACTTTCTGGACGTGCCTCGTATATGATTATATGTGCATATTCATATTTTTGAGCACACAGACAACAAACCGACAGGGACGCATTTATCCCCAATGAGAATTCGAGATCGACATATATGTCCCATGTTGTAAGTAATTCGCACTTTTAACCACCGATTTACAGTAAAAAAACTTCTGTTATCGTGCCATTTTCCTTATGCTTTTTGCTTTTCCTGCGAAAATGTTTCTGTATTCTTATGTAATATTAATTACTTTTTTCCATCGTTCCTTAATAAATAAATTTTGTTTAAAAAAAAAAAAAAACTCGTTTACCTTTTCACTGACGGTGGGGCAGCCGATCCACTGGGGCAGTTAGCATATCGGCCAGTGGCCCCGCTGACGAAATTAACTTTTCTTTTAAGTTCCATCCCTATGTTTGGCGGAGAGGCAAGTAAGACGTTGTGTTTCAGTCCTTTTTAAAAGTCCACAAAAGGTGTCTTTCTTGCAAAATGAGTGCTCAGAGCTGCAAAAAGGAATGCTGGGTGAGTCAGTGGTTCATAGATGGAAGAAAAAATTCCCGTTAATTCGCCCTAATTTATTCTTAAATTGGCAATTAAATATTAATTATCTTTTTGAAGATTGAAGAGAGAAAATTATAATGCTGTTTGAGCGTGCGAGTATTCAAAATTTCTTTTTAGAGGGTCAGGAAGTTGTAAGATATTTCTCCCGCCTTCTTCGCATGCTATCGTGGTGTAGTGGTCTGCATGCTCGACTCGTAACCGAGAGGTCCGTGGTTCGATTCCCGGCGAAGGCGTTGCTCATTTTTCATGTCTGATGCTTCCAAAAATACCTAATGTCTCTACAAAGTGATAGAATATAGTATAGCTTTTCTAACACTAAATTAGAAAAGCTAAAAATTTAGAAACCTTGTTTTCTGTGAATGTAAGACTGCAATGCTAAAATTTTGTCGAATGCTTTCAAAGAAGCATAGCTGTCTGAATTGCTTCGCGGAATTTTAAAATACCTTGTTTTTATTAAACACTTTATGGAACAGGAAAGGAGAATGCATTGCTTTTCAGATGTAGTCAAATTGTATTGTTCTTTTGGAGACGAGGCACTTCATAATCTGCGTAGAATTTTGTTTTCAAGATTTTAATTTTTAAAGTAATCACATTAATTTAGAATCATTCATTTTTCATGCTATCAGCGGTTATCATAGTTAAAATTTATATACATTAAAAATTTTTAACAAATTTTACATTCCACCTTACATGTTATCTAAGCAACTCAATTCGTAATTTTTATCGGTTTCGTATAATTCATTCTCAAAGTAATTTAATAATAAGCATGAAGTTATATGTAGCTATGTTAGTTTCTGTAAATTGAAAGAGAAAACACAAGAAATTCACGCAAATTGTCTAAACATATGAATCATTTATATATATACGAAATATTCTGAAAATCTCTAACTGTGTATTAGAAAACATTCATTTCCTTAACGAAATTTGTGAGTGATAAACATAGTTCTAAATGATATCACAGATCGCAGAATTCAACATTTGCAATTTTATTTTATTATATTGTTGCGAAAAATTCGGCGGTTGCGCCTGTATGTAAGCTTTCCGGCATAGCACTAGGGTTGCCATAAAATAGTGTATTGTAGGGTTGCCAGATTGGCGACTGTATCGCCCATTTGGCGACCAAATTGGCGATATCCCATGGTCCAATCGGGAAGCTTCTAGAATAACTTCCTGTCGAGATATTTCTTGAAACCTGTGGAACCTAAAGAAAAGCTATATAAAGCCCTTCGTTTCTGAGAGCCGGCATTGTGAAGAGTGTGATTAGTTGTGAGGATTGCGAGAATAGCTACTTACTGTGAGTGCTAAGCAACGCGAGAGATTTGTGAACGG
This sequence comes from Stegodyphus mimosarum, assembly GCA_000611955.2. Lineage (NCBI taxonomy): Eukaryota > Metazoa > Arthropoda > Arachnida > Araneae > Eresidae > Stegodyphus > Stegodyphus mimosarum. Next base: position 446,034 of record KK117828.1, read on the forward strand.
AAAGCGATCGAGATAGTGCTTTGCCGTGAAGCTACCTTTACAGACAGTGTATTGGTGATTATTCCACGGTGTTTATTATAAGTTTAGTGTTGCTGTAAAGCTACCTTTACAGTTACAGCCTGAAGCTGTGTTGCTGATTGTTTCAGCGTATTTATTGTAGATTTTCGACGCTTTTAAAGGTAATTTTGGAACTGTGCTGTAAATAGTGATTCTTGTAAATAAATTGTGCTTTTTATTGTTCTGCATCGTGTTTTCATCCGATACTCTCAAATCCACGAACCCGTATAACGCAACAATATTTATTCTGACGTACGTGAGCTGGATATGGAATTGTTGCTTCTGCAAACCTAATTTAATTTTCTGAGCGTTTTAAAGCGTAATTGAAAGCAGTTGTATGTTTCCTTAGAGATCTGCTTGAGAGGAATTAAAATGTAGTATGGTACATTTCCCTAAGGTATCCCAAAGTTAAAAGGATTAGAGGTTGAAGATTTGACTGGGGAGTCCTATACGTGTGGTATTTCTGCTTGGATGCGTTTTACTCCTTTCTGCAGAAATGTACTAAAAGTAGTTTTAAAATGTATGCATATGTTTGCTTAAAATGTTTGATTTCTTGTTGTTAAGAGAGTGGAATTGTGTTGCTGTATTTCGTAAGAAGAAAATAATTTCATGATGAATTAAAATGTCTGCTTCATGTTCTGTAGCTTTAAAACCATTGAAAATATGTTTATTGTAACTTATCGTCTGAAATAATAAATTATTTATTTTATAGCTGTTTGTTTCTTTTTTTATTAGAGTGAAAAGCACATGCGCGAAATACATTTCTTAATTTTTATCTGCAAAAAACTGCACAATAACAGTTTTTAGCCAGTGTCAGAAATATGGAATACGATTTTAAATCTTTTATTGCCATTTATATTTAAAGATAGGAAAAAAATTTCAGCACTAGAAATAGTTTCTAAGAACGATACATATGAAAATCTGACAACGCTGAAATTCTCAAGAAACTTTTTTAATTGTTTTATAAATCTTAAGTGTCAAATCTACAGCTTAAGTTCTGTTTTCATTATATTATTTTCGGAGAAGTCGCTATCTTATTGTAAGTATAATAATATAATCATTAATATATTTCCAGTTAGAGAAGAAAGAATAGAAGAAGCTATTAATATACCGGGTGATCAAAAAGTCAGTATAAATTTGAAAACTTAATAAATCACGAAATAATGTAGATAGAAAGGTAAAAATTGACACACATACTTAGAATAACATGGGGTTTTATTAGAAAAGCAATAACTAAAAAAGCAATAATCTAATCAGAAAAGCAATAATTAGCATTACAAATTAAGACAAAGCAAAGATGATGTTCTTTACAGGAAATGCTCAATATGTTCAACATCATTCCTCAACAATAGCTATAGTCGAGGAATAATGTTGCGAACAGCACTGTAAAGCATGTCCGGAGTTATGGTGAGGCATTGGCGTCGGATGTTGTCTTTCAGCATCCCTTGAGATGTCGGTCGATCACGATACACTTGCGACTTCAGGTAACCCCAAAGCCAATAATCGCACGGACTTAGATCTGGGGACCTGGGAGGCCAAGCGTGACGAAAGTGGCGGCTGAGCACACGATCATCACCAAACGACGTTCGCAAGAGATCTTTCACGCGTCTAGCAATATGGGGTGGAACGCCATCCTGCATAAAAATCGTACGTTCCAGCAGGTGTTTATCAGGCAGGCTGGGACGATACGATTCTGTAACATATCGGCGTACCTCTCACCCGTCACGGTAGCAGTTACAAAACCAGAATCACGCATTTCCTCGAAGAAAAAAGGCCCGACAACAGTAGATGTGGTAAATCCAACCCATACCGTGACTTTCCTCGTCGTGCAATGGAGTTTCCACGACAGTTCTAGGATTTTCGGTAGCCCAAATTCTGCAGTTGTGGGCATTGACAGACCCTTGGAGCGTGAAATGAGCTTCATCAGTCCACAACAGGTTACTCAACCAATCGTCATCTTCCGCCATCTTTTGAAACGCCCACACCGCAACAGCTTCACTAAAAGCTTCACTAAATACACTAATACAGCTTCACTAAAAACGCCTTTTCAGGTAACGTCAACATGCTGCGACTGCTGGTGCATCTGATTCTATCTCTCATTACAGCTCCTTTTATACACGATTTTCATGCGCAGTCACTGACGTTTTGCTGTCCAGCGCCATCTGTCGGACATTTTTTGAACTTTTTTTGGTTCTAATAAAACCCCATGTCATTCTAAGTATGTGTGTCAATTTTTACCTCTCTATCTACATTATTCCGTGATTTATTAAGTTTTCAAATTTATACTGACTTTTTGATCACCCTGTATATCAAAGAACGCTTAAATGAAATACTGTGTTTAGATTTATTTTTAATAGTTCTATGGAAACAAAATTAAATCATGCAAATCTGATTATTAATTTTTTAAACTGCTTCACGTCCTTTACAAAGTTTATCTGTGCAGCCGGCATTTCTAGGCTTCATATTATAATGGCGTTTAACGTTATACATAGCGATAAAAATACATAATGTTTAATGACGCGTTTAATGTTGCCTCTTCTCGACTTACATCACGCGCATTTGCAACAAATAGCACATAAAAAATTTTATTCATATTTATGGTAGAAATAATGTTGATAACCCTAGGAAAGCACATTAGGATATAGTAGCACATCGTTTTAACTTTAAATTCCAAATTAACTTCAGATTCCCCAAAACAAAAAGTTAATACAGGTGTACCAAATCAGTTAGCGAGCATTTCCATGTTTTTGAATTTATTCGCTTCTTTTAGCTCTTACCATTTATTTTCGTACTAACGTACTAACGGAAGTACTCGATGCCAGTTAAGTTAGATTGAGAGTGATGAATCTAACAATAGAGAGAACGATACCGCTGTAATCCTTCTCTAATAACGATGCAAAACATACGATTCATAAGTCATACATTTTTCAGAGTCTGATGCGATATGGAACCCACATAAAACATTTCAATACAAAAATTATCTGATTCTCTCTCATTATATCAGCAACAATGGCACGCAGTTTTTAATGATTTTAGTCTTTCTAATCAAATGGTCGTAAAAGCTCAAGTTCCATCCAATATTTCACCTATATTCAGTGTTAATCGATTAAATGTGGCAAAAAATCAGAATCGATCAGAAATCAATAACGCGAGCAAACAAACAAACACGCAAACAGACATTCTTCTTTATATGTATAGATTTTGTAAAACTTACAAAAATGTTTCAGTAATAAACTGTACGATTTGAAAGCGAGCAGTAGCAACACTTTGCGAAATAAAGCATTTTTAGCTCCAATGCGCGAGACTATTGCCACTTGGAAAAATGAGTTTGAAAATTAGCGCATTGATAGTTTTTAATTAATATTTCGGCTGATAAAAGCCGTACAAAAATGGGAACAGCCGAAATGGATGCCCAAGAATTTTTGGAATCGGGAGTAATGTATTTAATGTTTGGCAATGCTATTTTTGTTTCGTGGTAAAATTTAGGAATTTTTTATTAACAAACTCTAGGATTTGAAAGCGAGCAGTGGCAACAACTTTCGAAATAAAGCAGATTTTCATCTCCAGCTTGCGAGACTATTGCCACTCGGAAAAATGAGGGCGAAAATTACCGGTTTTCCGAGTTTTTGAATTAATATCTCCGATTCTAGCTAAGCTTTTTTTTTTTTTTTTTTAAGTGGACATCGATCTTTTCCAGGACTCGAAAAGGAATTGTAGAAAGTTTGGTGACGATAGCTGTAGCAAACGAACACCACAGACATTCTTCTGTATATACTATATAGGTGATACATTAGGCGTACAGTGTTTTGAATGAAAATGATAAAATAAACGAAAACACTATACAATTAATGAAACTGTTGTAAACTATTTACTTTCGATCGATGCATCCATTTATATTTGTGGTAAACTATTGATATTGTATAATTCTAAACTGAGCATATTTATGAATACTCTCAATTCGATGAATGAGTGTAATAATTTATCTCTCCCAGATGACTGCAGCAGATGAAAAGCTTATTTCATCTTTGAGATGAAATGAAATCGCGGGGCCGTCGTCAACAGAGTTAATATTTTCGAATCACGTCTGCTCAAAACCACATATTTAAAACCTCGAATTGAGATTACTGTGTATGACCAATCGATATGACTCGTAAGCAGGGTAGTGGATTCTAATTAACTTGCTGTTTTACGCTATTTTAGGTATAATAAACACTGAGTGGACTCATGAACATAAGGTAATATAAAAACGTAGGAAACATAGTAAGAGTTGTGAAATTGTGTGGGTGTAGAACAAACCCATAAGGTTATATTACCTGGGATCATCGGGTAGAAACTGTGGAAGATCAAGTTTGAAGTAAAAGCTATACGAGACTTGTTTGTAACTGTTAGGTAAGTTCATTTGTTTAGAACACCTGTACGCTCATTTGCGTAGGTAAAAGGCGCTTTCTAAAACCTGTGAGAGTTTGGTTATTTGTTTGTGGGGAGCAGCCCGCCCACCTGACCACAAGCGGACCTGTGCCTTAGTCACGCTGTTCCAGTTATAGGTAAAATCACATCACACATTTAAAGTAGAACTCCCACTGTTGATGGATTATTATTGATTATCATTCATAATCTTTCTGGATAAGACTTTTCTCCAAGTCAAAATTTGATAAAACCTATTTCAAGTTAAAAGTTCCATTTATGATGGGCAGGTTTCCACGAAGAGTTTAACATCTCCAATTTCATTGCAGCTGCCGCAGAGGTTGGAGTTTTGAAGATTTAAATCTTTTAAAGCTTGCAGAAAAACGGCTATGGTCAGTTAAAATATCATTTAAATCTATATCACTATATCTTTGTTCTTATTTTATTGTTTTCAGTTTCATATAGTCTTTATTTTTGTCGGACATTTCACATTTTTCTTTAATTTATAGGTGTAATTCTTCGTAATGGCCACAGCCTTCCTCTTCGATCGCTGTAGCTCAATGATTTCAATGTCATATTGTGTAATATCCTGTTTGACCAATGCGTCCGCTCTCTGATTTCCAATAAAGCCCACGTGGGCTTTTACCCAATTCAAAATAATTATGTGCCTCCGTAGGAGTTCTTTTCTATTTAACATTAATTTATTTGTCTGGTCCGAGCAGAAGAATATCTGTAAAGTTGATAAATTATCGGTATATACACTGTGTCACAATATATTTGTGACATGGTCCCAGAAAGAAACGAACTACTGTCATGAAACTTAACATGTATGTATGAGGGGATAAACAAATAATTACAAATTTAGAACAAAGGATCGTTTTATTAAGAAGTTATGGCATGAAAAAAGTTACAAATCAGTAAGTAGTATGTACCTTTGGCAGCTATACAAGCCGAAACACGTCGTGACATCAAATCAAGTAGGTCACTTATGACCCCTTGCTGAAGATCATGCTGTAATCTTTGCAACTGGCAGTTACTTCATCAATATTCCGAACCGGTTGGAGTTCCCTTCCAAGCATGTCCCAAATTGTTCTATTGGAGAGAGGTCTGGTGACCTGGCACGCCACCGGAGAACGTCATATTCTAGAAGATATTGTTGGGCTTACTGAAAAATGGCACCTGGGCCACTTGATAGCGTAGGCAGTACAGCTGACTTTTAAAATGTCGCCCACATAACTACAAGCCCTCATAGTGCCTTGAAGGAGGACTAGAGGTGATCGTACGTCCCAACAAATATATCCCCACACTGTCGCAATTTGTGTTATCGCCATATGCCGCTCGACAACAAATGCCGGATCGAGCCTCTGGTTTAACTGCCTCCACACGCGTGTGCGTTGGTCATCAGCACCGAGACTGAATCGGTATTCATCTCTGAAAATCACACCCCTGCATTCGGTCACACGCCAGCTTGCCCGAGTTCGGCAAAAATCCAATCGACACTGCTTGTGATGTGGGGTCAATGGTAGGCGTCTTAATGGACATCGGCAACACATACCATCCTCTGCCAGCCGTCTCCTAATGGTTTCTCTTGATATCACCGGATGCCTGGAAGGTGATAAATGTCGTCGAATCGATGTTGGTGCGAGCTGCTTTCATGATTGCAAGATCTTTTCGCTCATTTTTGTTCCTAGGATCCCTGAATCCTCCGCGACGGTAGACTATCCCTTCCGTGATCCATTGTCCCCAACACTGAGCAGCTACCACATCGCTCCGACCGAGGTGGTGGCCGATATGCCGGTCCGACCAACGAGCTTCTCTACGCTCCTTCTCAAAGTTCGACCTCAGAGGCATGTCTAGTCACGATACTGTCCATCCAAGTCGACAGATTCCTTTGAATAGCCCTACGGCTCCAGCTTCCGATGATACATCGCGATTGTCGTACAAGTATCACACGGTATGTTCCGGCTGTCTTGAAATGGTGTTCCACTGTGGGCCTTGAGGTAGTCTACTAATACATGAGCTGAGTCCAAGACGAATTGTCGAATGTATGGAAAGGGAAGTGACCATGGTCACGTGAGAAAGAGCCCTACGGCACGAGCAGTTATGCTTTTAAACTCTCCCAGCTGCGCGTCTCATTCACGCTCTGACCCTTGTCTCATTGGCATCGAAGTTTAAATTTATTTGCATATTTCTTACCAGACTACATTCCTACCGAGTTTCGTGATTGTGGTTCTATTTCTTCTGGATGCATGTATCTTTTTTGTGACAAAGTGCATATGGATCTCACTCGCAATTTTTTGGAGCAACAGCTTTAATTAAAGCAACAGCACTTTAAACAGCACAAACCACTTTAAGTAAACGGCAGTAGCCTCTGCTTGAATACCGAATTATATTCATTTAACGTTATTTTGCGCAGTCTGTCTCAGTTCCATAATGAAAAAACTACAAAGGCAGTTGCTCTCCCCGACACCGGGCTCATTATTATAGACATAATACTAAGGCGCACAAGCTCTGCTGTGCGACAATGCCATGCACCTGTAGTGTACATAAATATTGGAAAAAGCAATTTCATACATAACCTTCAGGGTTATACCTAATGGACAACACGTCAGTTATTCAGAAGTCTTCCAGTCTTCCTATGAATTGCCTTAAAATGTGGTATAAAATTGAGACGTTATATATATTGTCGATTATAACGCCTAAGTATTTCATTTCTTTTTTGAAATTCTTTGGTCATTTTGTTTTAAATTAAGATTTCTAGTATTGTGACTACCTCGAGGGTTAGGTTATTCAATTATGGCAAAGCACACGAGGGCTATCTGCCTAAAGGGAGGGATGCCTTCGTGGAGGACTTTCTGGGGGAAACTGGCTCGTATACACGTTACACATGGGGAAAACCACGAAAACACCTATGCTGCCAGCCCGTTCGCGGGATTCTAACCTCGGACCGAACTACCAGTGTTCAGCGTCTTTACCGCTCGGCCGCTGGTGGGCACCACATCGAGGGAAAAATTGCATTAGTTTTATTTAAATTAAGTCTTCTTTGTCCTTCTAATCCTGCAAGTTTGTGTAAGTTCCGTAAAGAGTTTTTCTGTTGTTGTTTCCAAAGATTTTCCTTTAATGAGGACCAGGAAGTTATCGGCATAGGAAAAAAACTTTATTTTCATTTAAATTCCTTTTCACAAGTTATTTGTGATGAGGTACCAATACATCGGAGCGCTGCACCTCCCTTGTGGACAGCCCTTGTAAGTTTTCTTTGTAATATTTTTTGCCTGTAGAATTATAAACTGTTCGGTGTTCCATTAAATAATCCTGTATAATATTTAAGATCTTTTTTGAAATTCCCATGTCGACGAGTTTATGCTGAAAGGAGAGCCAGAATGTAGAGTCAAAAGCATCGCTCACGTCGAACGATATCGCAACCACATACATAATCTTGTTTTCGACTCTTTCTTTATGTATTGCAATGTTTGTTTGATATGTAATTTTATGTCATCATAAAGTACTACATCTTCAGTGCTCCTCCCAGGCGTTAAACCGTATTGACTGTCAGATGCAGCATTTTTAACTTTCGGTAAAAACTATACAGTCTATTTAAAAGTAGGTTATCCAGAATTTTCCCGGGGACCATCAAAAGACATGGCCTATAGCTATTTTGGTATAAAAACTAATTTAGCAGTTTTTCAGGTTCCAGGAAAAAGACCATAATTAAAACACATATTATGCAATAAATTAAAATCCACGAATAAGTTTCGTATAAAACATTTATAAGTGCTTGTATGCGAGTCATTCTGCTGTTTCCGAATCTGATTGAACGAAGAAGACTAGGCCGTCGTGATAATCAGTATCAATAAATATATGAGTTAGCGACAGGGAATGTTAACTGTTGATCCGTTTTTTGATCGTTAGCCGTATTGCGAAGGAAACGCATGTTGATGCCACAGCTGCTGGTCGCAGTTGGACAGTGGACTCGGGAAAGAAATATGCATTGCCGTAGGAGGCCCGAAGCTAGAAGGCAGTCGTCAGAGCACACCACACCGCTCATGACGTCACACGAAATTTGATCCACATCCACAACTGGAAGCATTTTTCAAATACGGTGTTTGATGTTCAGCCGTCCTTTGCGAAGGTGTCCATCAACAGCGAGCCCTCGTTCTGAACGTCTTCAGTGGTCTCCCATCAAAGCAAAGGTTGTACCGAATGGGATAGTATGTTTCCGCGATGTGGACACTAGGCGGATGCTTCTACCATTTACAACCAACACGCATGGCCCATCGACTTGAAATAATTGTTTAGGGTGCCATTAGTAGTGCTAACAGCCGTTCATCCCTACTGTGCATTGCAAGCACATTTGGAACACCTTGTGTGATGTGCAAAACCATCTTCCTTTTGTTTTCAGGACATCCCAGACGTCATTTTTTACAAGATAACACCTAGCTACACACATTTGATTTAACTTGATTGCATTGCAAGATATACAAGCGCCCTTTGACCAGCTCGATCCCCGATCTCTCACCAATCGAGCATTTGTAGGCCTTGATTGAGCGTAAGTTGTATACTACATCTCTCCTCCACGAAATGAAGATGGTTTCTGGGGTGACATTTAACAGAGCATGTTCTGTGGTGCATCGCACATGATTCGGAAGCTCATTCGTTCAATACAATGACGTTGTATCGAAGACGACGTTGTTCAGTATTGAGTTGCCGAAACTGCTTCAAAAGAACTTTATTGATGTTCTGTATATCTATCTATCTATCTATATCTCATACTTTTGAAGATTAAATCATTAGTAAGAGCTTGATAGTCTGTCTTGTTCGAAGTTTGTTCTCTTTCCACTCATTTTCTTCATGGTGGGACATTTTCTTCGTCAGACAATAAATACCATGATGATTCAAAAGCAGAATAATTTTTGGAACAGATTAAAATAAAGAGTCCAAAATTCTTTAAATTTGATTGCCAACATCATCTAAAATCGATCTTTGAACTCTGTGCGTTCTGTGTGGACCTAGACTCTAGCGTTCTGAATATTGTAAACGCGGAAAGAGGTTCTTTTCAGATAAAGAAATAAAAAATATCACGCATATAGTGCTGAAGAGAAATGCTAAATGCTGAAGTAGTCTGTTTCGCGTTTTTGCACAGGTCGTAAATCGCTGTGAAAAGTGTACTTCTTCGCTGTGGAAAACTCAGATTTGAGAAAGTTAAATATATATATGTGTATGTATATAACAAAAAGAAAAATTTGAAAGGTTTCAGATTTTAAATTATGTCCAGAGGGGCGTTTTTTTAACATTTTGTGTATTACCTTTTTTTTTATTAAATATGTCTTTGCACTTAAGCCATAAAATTCAGTTCAAGAGCAATATAGCAAAATAATTTTAAAATGAGCTTATCTTTAGAATTTTCCGATACAGTTTCACACGCTGGAGGTAAAAATGTTTTTTCTGTACAACATTGCCAATGCTCGCTTTGAAATTCTTGAGTTTGTTAATTAAAAATTCGTTAAGTTTTACAAAATATGAAATCGATAATAAAACAAATTCCAAATTTTAAATTTGGCCTTCCAGATGCCCATATTCGGATGGAAACATTCAAAATTCAAACTTTGATGGCTCTAGGTACCGTTGTTTTATCACAGTACGAGAAAATTCATACATTTATGCAGATTCTTCATTATTTAATTTCTTTAAGTATAATATAGAGCGATCATATTTGGTGGCAACAATTTGAAAAGTGAAACAACGTTTTTAGTGAATCGACGCAAAATGCCAAAACGAAATTAAGAGTCCTTCAGGTCAAATTGCCCCTTTAGACTAATAAACAAAATAATAACTACAGACTCCGTAGAATTACCTGATTCAAAATAAAAGAATCAATTTAAAACATTTATATGCAAGTATACTGTGTTTATTACGGAGGTAGCATTAGTATTATCGGGGAACATACCTGTTTATTGAATTGTGGAAAGACATTATACCTATTGGTATTTTTCTTCTGAGGAAATGTATTCGAAATGTCTAAATTATGCGATAGGGGGTAAGGGCTTTAACCTAGGGACTCCAGTGTTGCGCCGTTTCTCTCGTATAGTGAGAAAGAAACGTTAAACAAATATAGAAAGAAGGAGGTCTACTTGTAGAGAATACTTTAAATTTTGAATTAAAGTTATGGTGTATAGTAAGTTATATTACACAACCGTATAGGTTTTCATCTTGTATTATTTTGAGAATTACCTGATAAATAAAGCTTTTGTATTAAATTGTAAACTAAAACATACATTTTCAGTTTTAAAATGTATTAGTTGTGTAATAAATACATGTGTATTAAAACATGCAAGTCAAAAAGAATTTGCCCCCCCCCCGAAGAGCTTCTTAAAAGTGGTATTGGATTTCGTATAAATTAATGAATTTTTATATCCATAATTTTTCATTGAAAATGAAGCGGCCTTTCGTTTTGTTCCAGTTTTCAATATTTTCAAATAAGTAATTTCGATTATGAATGAGGCAACATGGATTATCCTATTCAAAACCCTTGTTTATATCATTTTTATATAGATTGTATATAGATTTCAGTTATCCGAATGAATGAAATTCAGTTTTCTAAGGCAGTCTTGATTATATGAGGTTTCTTTATCCGAGATAATCAGTTTCAATTATCCGATGCTTCGAACTATCTGAGTCATCTGAGGTTATCCGATTGAGTGGCCAGGCATTATTCTAGCTTCATTTACCAAATAATATTTTCGCTTATCTGAAGTGTAATTTATTCAAGATAACCTGCGTCCTGCGTCGATTAGCCGATGTTTTAGTTACGCGAGGTAGCAGCGTTATGTTGTATAATCGAAGTAGATATTGGTATTTGAACTAGGACCAGCCGTATTACAATGAGTACGCATTGCTGTTTACAATTTAGCTTTAGTTTCACTTCATAAATGGCATTGTGCATATTTTTTATTTTGCTCAAATTTGAATCGTGACCGTTTTTTTGGAAGTTAACAGAAAAAAAAAGAAGTCTTTGCATCCACCAGCCCCCAAAAAAAGTCCAGGGGAGAATCTGGAGAGAATTTCCTCTGATGCGGAATATCATAGTTTCAGGGAAGGAATGCAGTCAGCCTTACTTCACCTGCTTCCAGCTATGCCGTTGAATAATAATTTAAGTACACGTATATATTTTTAGAATTTTGGAAAGGGAGAGTGATCATTTAGTAGTTGCGTAAGGGGTTTATGGGGCAAAGTAGGATGCAAACCAATGATTAATTTTTTTTTAATTTAAACGTCGAAAAGGGTATTTTCTTTGTCAATTCGCAGTAAAATTTTCTACGTAATCTAAAATAAAAATCAGAAACTAGAAGACAATTTGTTGCCAATCAACAAAGCAGAAAATCTTAGTTATCTACGATTTAATAAAATGTATTGCTGATCTGCATAAGAAAAGTTATTCTGTCTGTTCTTAATAACATTTTGCAACCAAGCATTACTTTATATCATAAGTGCGATACATAAAATAGGTTTCTAATACATATAATGTATAGATAACATAACTTCTAGGTCTACTTATTTTTTCTATCGAAGGCGCTAATGAAATGTTGTAGTAACGGACTGACTACAATTTTATGTATCTACTTCTTTTCGTTTAATGTTGCTCAGACGATAATATACAATTAAACATCTAGTTTCATGATTTGACAGTAGCTAGCGATATATTTATTTGAAAAGAGAAGCGAAATATTTGTATTATTTTGTATATCGAGTTTTAAAATTTTTTTTTTGCAAAAAACTGTTTACACATAAATGTCACCCCCCCAAAAAAAAAGCTATTCTTAAAAAAAGCGATTTTTGTTATTCTTAGGGTAACTTATTTATTTTTTTACAAGCACAAATAAAATTAATAAAAATCTGTATCTTTAAATGAGAGTCATATCACATTGTAAATTAGTTAGTTCCTTTTACAAATTTTCTGATGTATTATACACATTAATTTTTAATTATAATGAAAATAATATAAACTCTAACTTAAATACTATATTTCTTCAGATATAACATATACGTTTTCGCACCCTTTCCTGTGGAACGGTGTTTGCTACACCCGGTTGCCTGAGTTCTAGTTTCTAGTAGGAGGTTTGAGTACTAGTAACAGAAAGTTAATACAATTTTTAGCTGGGAAATTAAAAGCTGTTAATGGTATCGGGCGACAAAGGCAGTCGAGCTGATGTGATTTAACATATTAGAGATAAATGCAAATACTGGAAGTCTGAATCCATGAAAATAAATTATACAATTAAAATACTCAACACACAAAACAAATGAAATAAAAGTAGAAAAAAACAGTATACGAGCAGCTTACACTATGTAGGTACACAATATCCAAACATATAATACAGAGAATGCAGACAATTATGTTGTGGTGGTACATAACGTATAGAAAACATATACATTTTTCCATCATAAAAATGTTACAAAAACAGGGCGTACCTCAAATTCGGAATGTCTTAAAATCGCAAACCTTTCTTAATAGAAATGCTTTGAATGCTGTTATCTGTATATATAAAGAAGAAAGTCTGTACGTGTGTTTTTTCGCGAATAATTCAGTCATTACTATAGCTATCGACACAAAACTTCCTACAATTCTTTTCTGGGTCCTAGAAAAGGTCGACGTTCACTTTTTTTCAAACAAAAAACGTAGCTAAAATCAGATATATTAATTAAAAACTCAGAAAAACTATAATTTTCGCCCTCGTTTTCCGAGTGGCAACAGTCTCGCAAGGTGGAGATGAAAATCTGCTCCATTTCGAAAGTTGTTGCCACTGCTCTCTCCTAGAGATTGTTAATAAAAAATTTTCCAAGTGTTACGATGGAATAAAAATAGCATTGCCAAACATGAAATACATTATTACCGATTCCAAAAATTCGTGGGAAGCCATTTCAACTGTTCCCATCTTCGTACGACTTTAACCAACCGAAATATTAATTAGAAACTCTGAAAGTGCTCATTTTCGCACTCTTTTTTTTTCCGAGTGGCAACAGTCGCGCGCGTGCGAGATAAAAATGCTATATTTCGAAACGTGTTGCTACTGCTCGCCTTTAAAATCGTATGAATTCGTTAATTAAAAATTTGTCAAATTTTACAAAATCTATACATATAAAGAAGAATGTCTGTTTGTGTTTCTTTGTTTGTGTTACTGATTTTTGATCGATTCGTATTTTTTGCCACATTTGACTAAAATTGAATATAGGTGAAATATTGGATGGAACTTGAGTTTTTGCAACTATTTGATTAGAAAGACAAAAATCATTAAAAACTGCGCACCGTTGTTGCTGATATATTGAGAGAGAATTAGTTTATTTTTCTCTCGAAATTTTGCATGTCGGTTCCATATCGTATCAGACTGAAAAATGTATAACTATGAATCGTATTTTTTGCATCGTTATTAGAAAAGGATTACAGCGGTATCGTTCTCTATGTTGTTACATACATTAATTTCAGTGTAACTTAACTGGCGTCGGGTAGTTCCGGTAGTTCTTAATAAATTGAAGTCAGTTATTAAAAAATATTTCCTACTGTGTTTTGAGTTTAATTTCTTTTTCTTTCCTTCTTTTTTTAAGTCTTTTTTCTGTTGGAGAGATTGTGATTAAAGAACGCAACTTCGAAAAATACGTGGAATATTCGTCTGCGAAGTAGCAGATTACGTGTGCTTAGAAGTATTTGAATGACAGAAAACTGTAAAAACAGTAACTAGCTGATATAAAAATATGTGATTTTAATACATAAATGGATTAAGGGATTGAAATAAAAATGGCAGGCCTTAGTTACTGAGCCTGCGTTTTGAAATTCTGAAAATTATTTAAATTTTTGAACTCTTATGTAGGAAAAGAACAATAATCTCTTAAGTTTTTTGTGAAAAATATGAGAAGCGTTTTAATGTGCCTGTTGAAAAAAGGATAATATAAAAATAATATAAAAGGATAAAATAAGTTATTATTCCGCTTTTAATAAATCGACTGTAAGGAGTAGGGAGTTGAAGAAGTTCTGTTAGAAATAAATAAATGGAAATTCATTATTATAAATAGCTATAGTCATTATGTCTCTAATCTCTTCATTAATGGCAATGATTATCTGCTCTCTTCTTAAGTCTTTAAGTTTATTTAAGTAAGATTTTCCTTGTCAGATCTTTTAATATTACTACTTACATTCTCTGAAGCTTTTGTGTTCTTATTTAACTTAGTGATAAAACTTGTCTGCAGTAATAATAAAATTGTCTGGAAAAATTTGCAGTTTAATCAGTTATTTTTAAGATGTATCACATACGTATGCGCTTTGCTTCTATAGTAAAACTTTCGATTAATTGTTATCTTTACTTGATTTATTTCGTCGACACCTACGGTAATATATTCAAGTCTTTTACACACAACATTGGGCGGCTGTTTTTTGTTCGGTTGATATATTGTGTTATTAATTTTACTCAACTTTTATCTTCCTACTCAACACTTAGGCAAAGAGTAAGTCCATTTTAAGAACTTAGTCTTCCTCCCACGAGGACTTCATTCTGTTTTAACGGCAGTATTCATTTTTTTCCCTTCGTACCACTTACTACGCTTGTTCAGATAGCTTGATTCCTTCAGGTGATTTCTGTTTAATAATAATAAAATAATAATAATAATAATTAAACAAAATACGAAAGGCCTTCAAATTTTATTTTACGCCCGAACGGACTTTGTTTTCTTTCATCTCAGACACATACACATTTCGAGAGCATTTGCGGTAGCGCCATATTGGGCTAAAATTATTTAAAAACAACATATCTTTAGAATTTTGGATAGACAGCCTCGCGCGGTAGAGATTTTATATGTTTTATTTCTTTCAGTGTTGCCACTGCTTGCTTTGAAATTGTTGATGTTTTTAATCACAAATTCTTTAAAAGTTTTACGAAATATGAAATAGACAATAAAACAAATTCCAAATTCGGGCGTCCATGTGCCCATCTTCGGGTGGAGGACTGTGTTATTCAAAATTTGATGACGCTAGATGCAGTTGTTTTTTCTATTGCGAGAAACATACATGCATTTATGTACAATCTTTATTATTTAGTTTCTTTAAATATAATACAAGACGATAATATTTGGTGGCAACAATTTGAAAGCCGTTTGTACTGATCGACGGAGAATGCCGTTTGGAGATTATAGCCTGTCTGAGCTAACGTTCATTTGGGCTAAAACTTGTTTCAGATGTAAAGAAATTAGAAAGTTTTTTTTTCCTCCAGGGCGAGTATTTTCCGTTTATGATATGGGACCACAACAATACCCATGCATGTAGCCTGTTAGTTCTTATACCTCTTAACAATTTTGCGGCAAAATAATCCTAGAAAACTGCCTTCTAGTCTATTGTCTATCTTCGGCTAGTAGATATTTAATTTATCTGTAATAAAATTGAAAAGAGTGAACTCTTTTATAAAAGTAATAAGCGTATAAAAAGACTTAGGACCAAATATTGTACGTCATATTCATGTTTTCAACAGAAAAAAAATATACTCGATTTAAAAAATAAGAAATCAAACACAAAACGCTGTAACAGATATTTTTTATAATCGATTTTTATTTTTTATAATCGATTTTTATAGTGGGTTTCTTAACAATAACAGCATTCATAGCATTTCTGTTAAGAAAAGGTTTGCGATTTTAGGATACTTCTAATTTGATGTACACCCTGTTTTTATAACATTTTTATGGTGCAAAGGTGTATGCAATATTTCAAGAACTATAGTATCTACTTCTTAATAATTTCGGTACTAAAAGCCATCTGTTAACTTTTTCTTTCCGCTTTTACTTTCCATATTGCTTCACCGCAGTAGTATCAAATTCGGGGATTGGCATGCAGCCCACCAGGCACTTTTATGCGGCCAGCGAAGATATTTCAAAGATGAATTTATGTAAAATGTAGCATTACACAGATTTCAAGATTTTAATTATTTGAAATCCGAGTTTATATTATTTTCATTAGCATTAAAAATTAATGTAAATAACGCATCAAAAAATCTACAAGCTAACAAATTTACAGTGTAATATAAATCTTATTCAAAGATAGAAATTTAATTAATTTTATTTGTGTTTGTAAAAAAAAGTGAATAAATTCAGTTACGAATCTTTGCGCTGAGAATTAATGGCTTAGAAAAATACCCGATTGACCGATGAGCTTTTACCATGCGTGGTGAAGGTCATTTATAGTAATTTCCCTTCAAGGCTACAATCTCGTATCAAAATCGAAACGCCATCAAGTGTCAAGTATGTAATAAGAAATAAATGAAGTTTGTAATTACTTACATGCAAACGTATGTATTATTTATGCGTCGAAGAAAAGTTTAATAAATACGAGAAAGAGACCAAGTTGTCAGTATTTATTTTCGAGTTTTGTCTTACTGGACAATTTTCTCAGAAACGATAAGAAAATTTTTATAATTTCTTTCAGTTTAAATTAAAGTAAGTTATTTTATGATTAATTAAATACGTTAGAACTACTTTAAATAAACTTCAGTCTGAAAATTAAACAATTATATGGTAGTATGTTTATAAAGTGTAACCAACAAAAATATCTTGCATGTAGCAAACTTCAGATTTCAGATAGAAAATAAATATGAGTTTGAATTTTTTCCTTTGCAATATTATTATTATTGTATATGTATGTTTTAAAAAATACTTAATAAGCGAAATTTAAATTTAAAATAATTTTTCTTGTATTAATAAAAAATTTAAATTTTGTTCAGAAAAATGTTGCATTGTCAGCTGTGTTCAGATTGTGCATGCGGCTCGCGGGTAGTTTTGAGTTTGCATAATATATATTTTCCATCACTGCTGTACTGCTGTGGTGGAAAATATCACTATGAAAACTTCGCTACTGTACAGTACAAAGGCATTTACCATCCTAGAGGTCTGGGAAATAGCATATTTTCGGACATATTACTATTTGAGGTTCCATAACACCATCTGTATGGCGCTGGGCTAATTTAGCGGTTTATTAGCGGTATATATACAAATAATTAATTTTTATCTTAATTTTATTTAATTTAAATCTGATTCCGCCATAACGCGACTTCGATAATACATCACTTTTCTGGAATTTAACACCCTACTACTGAGTTTCAAAGTAACCGAATTTTAAAAATAGAATTTATACTATGCGCGATCGTGCTATAAAAATTTAGGACAGGATTTGTTTCAAAACTCTTTTACTGAATGTGCCAAGCGGTAATTGTTGAGAGTAGTTAGTAATATTGTTTAGCTTGTTTCTAATTAAAATACCTTTTTTATGGGCAGAATTGTGAATGTAATTCTTTGTTTGATTTTTATGCAGACGATTATTGTCGTTGGGTTCAGTTGCTTGAACAAGGTGAAGCGAGAAAATTTTCTTCGCACAATGCAAGTGTCATCGATCCGTTTAATGTAAGCAAAAACAAAAGTGTAATTTGATTAACGTCCCACTTACTAGCCAGACTTGGAATTTACTATTTCCTGAAAAGTAAGTCATTCTAATGAGAACATTTCATAAATTTAGAAAACCATGGCGACAAGATAAGAGTTTTCGAAGAGTTGACAGAAGAAGCAATAAAACGTCTGAATTAAAAATTCCTTTCGGATAGAGAACTAACTAATTCAAAATTTTATGGCTCTAGATACCGTTGTTTTTTCACAATGTGAGGAATATACATACACATTCATGAAGATTCTTCATTATTTAATTTCTTTAAATGTACTACAGAGCGATTAAATTTGGTAACGACAGTTTGAAAAGTGAAAGGGACATTTATAGTGAACCGACGCAAAATGCCGTTTCCAGACTAATAATAAGCTCTAATATGTCGGAATTTGAGCAGTTGTAAGATAAATGATATTTAGAGTATCACGCAGCATCAAATAACAGTTTCATGATATTTACTAGGTACGTTAGATTACAGGAAAATGTATTCCCAGTATTCTCTCGGCAAGTTATTAATGTTAGCACAACTCTGTAACCTTGAAAGACGTGAGTGAATCATTTTATTCCCGATTGTTGAGAGATCATAAATTTTTGCTGTTAACGAATGGCAAACAGTACTACAAATAAAATGGCTGAACGAATAGAACTTGCAACATAATGAGAACGTCTATTCGTTCTTATTGCTGTTTTTTGGTACGGCCTGAATTTAATTATGGACTAATGGCATTTATGATCGCGGGAATCTGGATAGAAGTTGAGTTAATGAATGTGATTACGAGCATTGTGACAAATGAAAAGCTGAGTGCTAAAACAAAAGCGAAATTTCTTTCGTAAATTATACTTATTGCCTTGTATGAATGATAAATTTGGTGCAGTGGAAAAACTGTTCTAATGAAAACGCATTAGTATTATGTTACGTGATTTAGAAGCTGCGTAATATGCGTTTTTCTTCTTCCATATTAAGATGATCGAAGAACGATATCAAGGAATCTCACTAAAGCGATTACCTGATTGAAAAAGTTATTGCATTTATGTGCTAATTGTGAATTAAAACCTTCTTGTTTATATTACTAATTAGAAATTTTATTATCTTCCAAGACTCTCAAATAAAGAATGACGCAGATTCCTGCCTCCAGAAATATTTTTCTCTTAAATAACTGTTTGCTATGTAGAGTTTTCAAAGTAATCATCATCAAACGTTGTCGACTTCTGTATATATTTCTTCCTACCATCAAATGTGTTTTGTAGGCCATATTTACGATGTTTTAAGCCCATCTCTACGTGTTTTGTAGGCCATGTTTACAATGTTTTAAGACCATCTCCACGTATTTTGTAGGTAATTTTTAAGACCATCTCCACGTATTTTGTAGGTCATTTTTTAAGACAATCTCCATGTATTTGTAAGCCTTTTTTACAATGTTTTAAGACCGACTCTACGTGTTTTTCTGGAGTGTGTGTTAGACCATCTCCACGTGTTTTTCTAAGAACTGAATAATTAGAAAAACATTATTATTGGTAGATGGGATATTTTCCGTATATGAAGAAACGGTTGCACAGTGTAAAAAGTTCAACTCTTTGGTTAAGACACAAAGACCGAAGCAACCTGTGTGGCCACACTAGATGGAATAATTAAGAACGACAAAAGTTTAGAGGCACTGGCCAAGTGGCAGAAATTGTAAAGGATAGCCTACCTTGAACGAGGTTGCGACGGGTGGCTTGCCTTCAACATATTCAGTATTATTTCTGGTCGAGTACTACGTTACAACGTTTCTCGTGTGAGCCCGTATATTGTCTTTAGTAAGGCATCAAGAAGGATGTAATTTGAAACATATCTTTGGCAGTGATTTTGTAGTTTCAATCTTCATTGGCAGTGGTAATACTGTCAATAGGTGCTTTGTTCGGAGAAGCCTGTTGTAATGTACTTGCAGTTCCTTCCTATTCGTTTGATTGTTTGCTTTTGAGAAAACAGTAATCCATCGAAATGTTGTAGAACGAGGCAGTACATCCTTATGGTATTCTTTATAGATAATTTCAATTCATACATTTTCATTTCCGTTTTATATAAGCGATAGTAGAATTTTATTAGCTGCGTATTGCTAATTGCGAATAATTGGCTTAAGGCGCAACGAAAAGTGCATTTTATTTGCTGTCATGCGCATGGAAATTTCTGTACTGTGCAATCATTTAATAAATTATTGGCCAAATATGTGTTTCTTCAAAACTTTAGATTTAGTTTTTTTTTGTAACTATGGTTCTCTCTTTCTAGGAAAAAATGCTAATTGTTCTTAATCGAACACTTCTTATATTTCGCTTTCATCCTGATGTTAAAGTATTCGAAAATAATCCAAATGGCATATGCCTTTATATTTCTAGTTTCTGCTTACATTTTGTTTTCCTTCATGGTCTTTCAGTATCAAGTGTTTTGATACTATTTGACTACTGCAGGCGTATTTCATGGTGAATTAAAGTTAGCATATATATGTACTGCGAGTTGCATTTTATAATACTTTAACACATTACACATATATTTCTTCTTATCCATTATTAAAGAATCTCGGGGCTAATAATGAAGACCGTTAAGTACAACAAACACTAATTTATTAATGAATTAACAACCACGCACAAAAAAAAGTGAGAGAGTTTTAAGCTACATAGCTCGCGCTGAGCTTCCCAAGTCCTAAACTCTAGAAGTTCGTTATGTCATATGACCTGTAAGAAAAGGAATGTTTACATTTTTGCGAATCTCGCATCACGTGACCAAAAGCAGATGCTCCGTTTTAAGAATGAGTCCCACCATCTGTTACATTCTTCCCCTCAAGCCTTACAAGTTGTCCTCAATATACGGCTTGCTCTTGGCGGCTGCTTTCTGGCAAGGACAGCTTGTCCATCGGACTCAGTGACTGTTCTGGTTCGTTCGATCTCTTCCTCGAATGAGGTGTAAAGGATAGTTTTGCTCTTCATATGGCCGCAGGGCAGATACATGATAGTCACCTATAGAAGAGAAAGGATCATCAGAGCAGAGTTTAATGCAAATCTTGCGCGCTGTTCTTTACGTTGACTGAACGGTCGGAACAACATGTCCGCAACAAAGTTAGCTTTGGAGTAGGCACGGGAACTATGACCTATTTTACCACAGCCATAACATTTACTTATCTTGTATGCTCACGTTTTCCACATATGTAACACGTTTTCATATTCTTTTTGCAATCTCGGACAATGTACCTTTTGGAGTCTTAAGCAAGATGACCAGTTCTTCCACAATTATAATATTCATTGGAATTCTTGACCTTTCTCACCACTTCTTTCTTTGGTGGAGATATACGATTTCTTGCAATTGTAACAGGGGTCTTTCTACTGGTTTTATTAAAATGTTCGACTTTGGGAGTATGTTCTTTCCCTGTTTGAAAGATACCTGAACGGAGCAGATATTTCTCTTCACTTTCTCTTAACAGAAACTTGTTAAATTTCGCCTTATATTCTGAACCCTCAGATGGTTTGAAAATGTCATCACTAAAGTTAAATTTTTGTTTAGGGCTGTCATGGATATACCATCTATGATTTGGAAGGTCTAAAACAATTCCAGCGCTACTCAAAAATTCAGTTCTTTTTCATTCAGTTCAGTACTTTTCCTATTTTCAAAACAAAGCTAAGAATCCTTTACTTTGTATTTACTATATTTGATATTTATTTTCAATGCTTCATATCAAAAACTTGCATAGAACAAAATACTTGGAACTTATATTAGGAAATATTCAAATATTATTTTTTAAAAAATATGCCAAAGTAGCGGGTGCTACCACTAAATTCTTCATTTAAATTTCAGCAATATTTGAAAATTACTTTAAACTTCAACTACTTCAATTTTTCAGCAATACTTCAAAATTACTTTAAACTTCAATTTTCAGCAATACTTCATAATTACGTAAAACTTAAAATACTTCAGTTTTTAGCAATACTTCAAAATTACTTGAAACTTCATACTTCAAAATTACTTTAAACTTCAATTACTTCAAACTTTTTCGGTACTAAAGGAACTGCTGTGCAACAGAACTCAAAACAATATGATCATGGTGATCACACTTCGTCTAACAGAATTCAAATCCAGCAGAATATTTAACTTATTGGATAATCAGCGAAAACGAAATTATATCATTGTGATTAGAAATCGTATATTTACTTGATCCGGACGATCAGTGAAAACGAAATTAGGTAAAGGCGACCGCAATTTTTGATTTTTCCTTTAGCTCCGAATTTACTTGATTAGAAATAATCAAACATTAAAATTTACTTATCTTTAATATATCCATGGACTGTCTGTCATCATCAGTTTTGGTTCTGAAGTATCCATATGGAGAATTTTCGACCCATAGTTAGGCTGCCAGAATTTTTTAACAGATTACATATATATATATTTCTTCTTATCCATTATTAAAGAATCTCGGGACTAATAACGAAGACCATTAAGTACAATGAAAACTAAGTTATTAATGAATTAACACACAAAAAAGAAATAAAAAGTGAGAGAGTTTTAAGCTACATAGCTCGCGCTGAGCTTCCCAAGTCCTAAACTCTATAAGTTCGTTATGGCATATGACTTGTAAGAAAAGGAATGTTTATATTTTTGCTTATCTTGCATCACGTGACCAAAAGCAGATGTTCCGTTTTAAGAATGAGTCACGCCATCTGTTACAGTATCGTATTTGAGTACGACTCTGTGTAATACTAATTACTGTATATTGTATTGTTACTGTACATTGTGATATAGTTTCATCAGGAGCTCTAATAGTTTTATATTTCCATTACTAGTATTAAAATGATAAACGGATTGCATATATCTCTCGCTCATTTCTAGCATTGCTGAGTTAGCGATTGTTCCACACTTTGTGGGCAATTTTTGATTTTTACCTTTTAAGGACCATTTTTAAAAAGTGCTGGACGTGTTTTGCCGTAAACACCCCTTCCCCAAGAAATCCTTAGAAGTCTCTTTTCAAATTTTCTGTGGTACAGTCACGATGGGACTTTTCTCAGATCGCTTTCTCTGTCTGAGAAAGACGAATAATACTGATAAACATACAGATTTTAAAATTTTGCGTTTTAACTTTGAATCAGTCGAACAGCTGCACAAGTATGAAGTCGAGTTGTCGTCAGCATAAAACCAAAGAAGTAATAAATAACAGCTAAATGAATAAGAATAATTTTTTTAAATTTTGACTACAGTTTGAAACGTACAAACTATTATAGCGCAAACAAAAGATAACTGATAGACTAAAGTTGAATTGCCTAAATATCTAAACACCTGATTTACTGTAATTGCAGAAATTCAATTTCACTTAAAAAATATTTAATGATCTAGAATCAGCGAATGGCAGAGGGAATAAGCGGTAACCACTTCATCGAGTCAGGAACTAATTTTGATTCGTAGGAGCCAAGAATCAACTGTACTTAACGTCCACATTAGCATCATTAAAATTTGCTGAGAGCTTCCGAACTGGGTGAACTAATGTGTTGGCAGACAAAAAGAACGGGGAAAGGTAAGAATTAAAAATCATCTGTTAGGAAATTAACATAATTATCACCGCTAAATCTCATCATTTATTAATAACATTTCTTTTTCATCTTCAGATGCATTCCAAGTATTTAATATGCGCGAACGCTTACTGTGGGATCATCTGCCTTAAAACAGATGGTCATAATAACAACATATCTGTGAGAAGCCTGTCAGATTTGAACTCTAAAATAAGGCAAATGCCAGCCTTATATGGGCATTGATTTCTAACGAAAGAAATTGGAAACATTTGGATGTAGAACTCCAAAAACTTCGTATGAAATATATATAAAAAATGTTGTACCTTGAAGAAAAAAGATCAGAATCACGTTCTCTTATCGTGCATAGAGCCTTTACCAGTGTAAAAACAAAACTTTTGCTTAAAATCAATAATCCTGGTTTTTATGGGAAGGAAGGGATGTTTATAAAAAAATTATTCCTCATAGTACTGGTCAATTTTAGCTACTGCCAATGAATATAGCAAGAGAGTATCTTGAATTTTCATAAAGGGCACACAGCTCGCGGCAAATTTTTTAAAAATAATATTAATGAATGGAAGTTTTGAATTATATGTATTGGAAAGTTGGCTATTGTATTTGCGTTTTAATATAGTTTAAAATATATCATAACATTTAAAGTAATAAATTGCACATGTTCACCAAATTTAGTGTCTTAATTCAATTTTGCTTGATTTATACCGATCGTACTGTAATGTTTTTCCAAGTATAATCAGTAAATAAATCATCTTGATTATTTATTCATCTTAGTGCCAGATATAGTCGAACACAGGTGCAGTTTAATGCTGATATTGGCAAAATTAGCAACTAAAGGTTTTAAGGTTCAACTGAAGTAATTCATAGGACTAATGCTGAATATATTAAGTAAAATTTCTGAAAACTGGAATTTAAAGGTGGAAATTTCTCTGCATTCAGAAAGCTCGTAAATTATTATTAAAATCAAGATTTTTGGCGCATTTTCCTGGGAATGTTAGTCTCACATTTTTCTATACAGATTCTATTTCACGTCTTAAGCCATGCACTGAAATCATAACTTAAGCTAACCATGGCAAAAAAGAATTTTTTAACATGAATTTAATGTAACAATTTCAGAAAAATTCCGATTTTTTGTCAGAATACCTACGTCACAACAAAGCTGTATATTAATCTAATATATATCCAAAGTCGCGCTTTTTACACATGAAAAACACAAGTTCAATTTCGTCAATCGGCCCACTAGAACGGGGAATATAAAACTGTCTCCCCCCTTTTTTTTCAGCTTGTACGTGCCAGATTGCAATTGATCGTCGCTGTCTACTAAATCATTAAATGTCATTTATTTTCTGTTTTATGGACAGGAAGAATATTTCATTGAAGTTTTTTTATTAAGCTATTTCTTTAATACTAGTTTGTTAACTATACGTTCTGTCACGCCAACGTAGCACAAGAATGTTAGATGAAACCAGTATTGTCACACATGTTGTAATTTTTCGGTGCAAAGAATAAAACGTAGATCAGGATTTGATTGATCTCTACTTAGAAAGGGAAATGGATGAAGATTAAAGTTTAATACATTTTTTTTATGTGGAGGGAGAGTGATAAATGAATAATTAGGCCTAAGATAAATTGGAAATTGTAGAAATGTGTATTTTAAGATGTATTAAGAAAATAGGTGTACGGCAGATTAATCAGTAAATAGATCATTAATTGATTTACCTCCTTCTTCTAAAACTATATGTTTTTGAATTTTCTTATTTCATTGGGTTTATTTCTTTTTAGAAAAGCTTTCAGGATGTGAATTTTGTCATGACATTTTACTGAAGATGTGTAAATTTATCATTTTATAAAATTGTTTACACGATTCATGATGTAAATTATGATAATAAAGTGAGGAGGGGGAATATTTAAAGTTAAAAGAATAAAATAAAAATTGTTGAGAGCTCAGTTTCATAATTAAATGTAACGAAAATAGAATCGGGTATTTTACTTCCTTGTACGAAGCTAAGGAAGTATTGTAATCGCGAAAAATTTTGTGTATCATCTTTCGACGAAAATATCCATTTTGGCCGATCTCGAATCCAATTTAACAATGTTTTTGCGTGGCATCTGTACATACTGGCAGAATAAAGGACTCTTTTTCGAAAAACATGTTGTAAAGTTTATTTAAAATGGATTCAGAAGAGATTTTTCTCTTGAAGTCAGTACTTCTCTGCTGTATACATACATACGTACGTTTTTACATAACTCACATAACTCAAAAATGGGTAGCCGTGAAACGTTGGAATTTTGTATATGTAACTGCTGTAACATGTAGTTGTGAATCTCCCTTTTTGGTTGCAATCGGCCGCACCAAACGATTGTGTGTACCCACTCTATTACCCGGCTCAGTGAACTCAGTTTTTTTATTCTTACATGTTGGTAAATTGTGCATTTGTGCTCTAAAAATGATTGTATGTTTTGATTACGTTCCGGTTAAGGTTTTTATGGGTTTAGTTATTCTGCATGCAGTAGTTGTAAAATTATCAGCAATTTAAAATTTGTTTAAGTTGTATTAAGTTTAACAAACCGGAAATTTGTTTACATTTGAAACTCTAGTAGAATAGTAAATTAAATCGGTTTGTGCACCAGCTTCAGTGTCTTTTTGCCGAGTGAGACTAAAAGTAAACTTTCAGTTTTGTGATCCCAAAAATCTGTCTTCTTGCCCGCTGGCCGAATTACTTGTTTTTGCGTAGAAACTCTAATTTTAAATCCAAAAATTGCTTTTTTTAACTGTTTCTAACTGCATTTGGTGTTTTTATGTTTTTCTGTATTTTGCTAATTTTAATGAAGATGATTTTTGAAGAAATAAGTTTAAATAAAATGCAGTAAAAAATGTGTATAATTTAATAGGCGCTAAAAGGAAGTCATGTGGTTAACTACATCAGATTTTTTTATGATAATGAATACTAAATATAAGAGGTATTGTGATGGTATAAATTATTGAAAATGCTAGCTTGGAGGTATTTATTGTAATAACAGTTTCCAATGTATTGTAAAATATAAATATATATGTAGGAGGAGAAGGTGAGGAAGGCTGTACTAAGTTTAAGAAGCTATCTTTATTTCGGCCATCTTATTAAATGCATCTTACTAAAAATTCTATCCAAAGAATAAAAGGAATTACAGTTGGCGTAAATCGATGATATATGTAGGAGGAGAAGGTGAGGAAGGCTGTACTAAGTTTAAGAAGCTATCTTTATTTCGGCCACCTTATTAAATGCATCTTACTAAAAATTCTATCCAAAGAATAACAGGAATTACAGTTGGCGTAAATCGATGATTAGCTACCTAAATCTCAGAGCACTATCTTTCATATAATAACCCTTTACGGTTAAATAATTTTAAAAAATTGATTTACTGTCTAAGAATTGCGTGAAAGATCTTTGAAATCCGACTGGAATCCCATAATTCTAAAATATGATTAGTTTCAAGGTTAGTTTTTCAGTGTCGATCTAAAGCGAGTATGGAGAATGACGTCATAAAACTTTACAAAAAAATTAATATGATTAGTTTCAAGTTATTTTCAGTGTCGATCTAAAGCGAGTATGGAGAATGACGTCATAAAACTTTACAAAAAATTAATATGTTTTTCTGTATTTTTAAAGTAGAAGCGATATCGATCATGAAGATAGTTTAAATCTTAAAAAATCGTACTTCCAGTTGAAGGGAAATTAAAAGGCGAAGCAGAAAGAATCTACGATTGATTTTGATAGCAAAATTCTTTTAATGCAGGGTATTTAT
Organism: Stegodyphus mimosarum; assembly: GCA_000611955.2. Taxonomy (NCBI): domain Eukaryota; kingdom Metazoa; phylum Arthropoda; class Arachnida; order Araneae; family Eresidae; genus Stegodyphus; species Stegodyphus mimosarum. The sequence continues at coordinate 473,275 of KK117828.1, forward strand.
TCGTGTTGAAACTATAAAAAGTTATTTATTTGCAATATCTTTTAATACTGATGATAGGTATTGCCAGTCTGGCACGATACGTAATTTAAATATTTACGCATAGACGAATGGATAAGATCGCTGAACAGTAGTAATTTGACCTAATGGTTTTGCTGCATGAGTTATTTTTGTGGTCTTCTCTGTGTGTAATATAAGCTTAGTCACTTTCGGTTAGGAAGTCTTCTTCGAATATATTCCATTAGGCAAACATCTTTCGCTGTTTTGCCACGTTCATTTAAACAAGTATAAGCAACTGTTGTAGAGACATTAGATTATTTCGAAACAGGACACATGAAAACTGAGCAGTAGTGCCCTCGCCGGGACTCGAATCTCGGACCTCTCGAATACGGGTCGAGCGTGCTGACCGCTACACCACGAAGGCATGCCAAGAAGGCGGAAGAAATACACTCCCCCTTTTAAAGGGCGAATGGGGATTTGGGATCCCAATCGCCAAATCCTGGTGGTGGAGAATTATCATCCACCACCTTTTTTCGTTCGGGCGCCACTGTAGAGACATTATTTTTGAAGCAAGAATCATGAAAAATGAGCAATGCCGTCCCCGGACTCGAATCTCGGACCTCTCAAATACACTTCGAGTGTGCTGACCATTACATCCCAAACGCATGCTAAGAAGGCGGGAAAAATACCTTATACTGTTAATAAAAACACTAAAATATCGATGCAAATAAATGAGATCATGAGGAATATTGATATGGTTTTGCTAAAGGCCATCGCTGTATACTTAATTGCGCCAGTGTATTTGTAAAGGTTAAGTTACTTAAGCACACAAGGGATGTCTGCCGAGGAAGAAGGAGCCTCCGTGTAGGACTTCTACAGGAAACTGAATCACACTTGGGAAAGACCACGAAAACCAATCATGCAGCCAGCCCGTTCGTGTAGGATCGAATGCAGATCAGTTGGTTGTTTGATTCAGTTGAGATTATGGCAAAGCACTCCAAAGCTATCTGCTTAAGGGAAGAGATATCTTCATGGAGGACTTTCTAAGGAAACCTGGCTCGTATGCATGAGGGAAAACACGAAATCGTCCATTCATCCACCCTGTTCGCCTGGAATCGAATTCAGGTCAGAACTACCAGTGTTCAGCCATTTTACCGCAGGGCCACTGGTGGGTCCGAACCCAGGTCGATCTGCCAGTAATCATCGGTCTTACCATTTGGCCATCTGTGGGGCGTGTTAATAGAGTAGAAGTAGCTTACCTATTTATCCTATATAGGAACCAAAATGTTTCGAAGTATTACGGTTTGCATATTTGAATTAATTTAAATGTTTTGAAACAATTACTTCTGTTTAAAAAGTTGAGCATTGTTTTTAGGAAATTACTGGTAACTTTCAAAAAGGCTGAATAAGGTGATTTTATATGAGAAGAGTTTATTTTATTTGCATATACACTGGTTATCATAAATAAAGGAAAAATCACTAAAATCTTTATTACTGAAAAAGTTACATGTAGAATTTTATGTAACACATAGAAAGGTATCAAATAACATAAAAAGAAATTACCAAACAATTATAGTAGTATAGAAATTAGCACATGTATAAAATAAACAAATCGAAGGTGTGAGTTTGCTATAGGAAAAGTACCTTCAATATGGAATATGATCCCTTCTAGAAGCAATACAGCACATACAGTGATGTGTGATGCTTTCAATTATGCGGTCTGTCAATTCCATAGTAAGCGAGAGCCATTGCTCTTGCAAAGCAGTTGCAAGCGCGGCAGGGGTCTGAGCGAGCGGATTCAGAGCAGCTAGACTTCTCCCTAAAGTGTCCCAAACATGCACGATAGGAATCAAGTCCGGGGATCGAGCTGACCACTCTATGCGCATAATTGTTTCCTGTTGAAAATAATCATCTACGATGCGAGCCCTGTGTGGTCTTGCGTTGTCGTCCTGTAACAGGAAAGCATCAACTATTGCCCCGTTATATGGGTGCACATAAGCATCAAGGATGTCATCTCTATAAACCTGAGCATTCATGGTTCCCCTTGGAAAGACATGGAGGTCTGTGCGTCCACCCAAACAGATGCCACCCCAAACACAGACACTGCGTCTTCCGTATGCATCTCTTTCACGGATGATAACGGGTTCCAGGTTCTCTCCGTATCAAATAACGCCTACTATCGCTTTCTAGACTAAACCTGGGCTCATCCGTAAAGAGAACAGCCCTCCATTGATCAGGTGTCCAGTGGACATGTTGTCGTGACCACTGCAAGCGGTCCCTCCTATGGCGTGACGTGAGCGGCACGCAAATGGCTGGTCGCCTCGCATACAAACCACCTTCTTGAAACCTTCTACGCACAGTTGATGTTGACCCCAACCTTCCGGTGGCTGCAGCAAGGGAGGATCTTAAGAAGAATGGGAGCAGTTATTCTATTCCTGCGTGCACATAATGTCAAATATCTGTCATCGGTGCTCGTCGTAGCAGTTGGACGTCCTTGGCTGAACCTACTAGATGCCGAATCTGGTTTGAAATTGCCTCCAAAGTCTATGAACCACAGAAGAACTCACATTTAGCCATCTGGCCACTTCTGTTTGGCTTTGTCCTGCCTCTAGACGCCCAATGGCTCTCCAACGTAGTACTGCAGGCAAATGGTGTCTGGAGGTCATTGTTACGAATTGGCTATCTCAGATTTCTGATATCACTATCACAGTGAAATATGTGGGCTTGCTCTCAAACATGGACTTTCGCAGATGACGTTTTCCGAATGTAGCACCACTAATTTACATATTGCAGTTTTACTCAGCTACTCTTACTTGGCAACATATTCAAATTTTACACGATTTGGCTTATTTTGGAGGGAGTTATATCGCTATGTTTTTTATTTTTCCTTTATGATAACCAGTGTATTTTCTAAATGAGAAATAGAATATTAAGCATTTATAATTTTTCAGAAAAGTTTCCAGTGTCAGTATGACATTTTAAATACGTGCACGTAAAACTTGGATGTATGTTAATAATAAAGAACTTCAGCCTTCTGGATCTAAATGCCTAATTTGCATTCAGTGCAAATTTTTATTCTTAAGCTAGCAGTTTATTTTTGTTGTAACTAAACATGTTCGCAAGCTTATCTAAAAATTTTGAAGTATAGTGCTTTCTCATTTTTATCTCATAAATGGCTAGCTTCAACTTCCGCCAGCGAATTATCTGGGAAACAGAAATTTAACTAATCAGTGCTTTTATCTGTAGCTTGACAGGAACTAAAAACTAATATACAGAGAAACGTAAGGAACCAACTCGGTACATTTTCCATCAAAATGACTGTTTTAATTTACTATATAATTTCAGATGCAGACTATCCTGAAATTTTTTATGCTAAGTCTAGATAAGTGTATAACGGATATTTTCCGTCATAGGAAAAATTTCTTTCACACACTTTAGCTTCAAATTGTCAACTGTTAACTTCCATACCTCGATTCCACACTTCGTTCAAAAAACTAAATATGCGTATTCTGAAGCAGGTTGCGTTGGAAATGGGGCAAACAAAACTAAAAAATTAATTGTTAATACAAATGATATATTTCTGAACGTCTGTGCGTATTTCTCAGAAGGAAGAGATAGACACTGTATGATTCCATACTCATAATTAAGCATAGTCTTTTAAAGTCAAAGTGTTGGACTGTAATAATTCGACTCACATTCGAATCCCGGTGAACTGGATGGATGAGCGGTGTTTTTGTGGTTTTCCCCATCCATGAAATGAAAATAAGCCATGTGCTGTTAGATAGTCCTATATAAAGGCATCCGTGCTTTAAGCAGTAGTCCTCGTGTGTGTCATCTTAATCAATTAATCAATCACCCACCCATTAAGGCAAAGTGAGTTTAGGAGTATCTTTATGTATTCGCAATCGTAATATCAAAACTAGAAGTTGGAAAAACACATTCCCGTGATTTTCTGAAAATTTCAATAAAATATTCCTTCCGGTTCTTAATTATGATACGTCGTGCTATTTATTGGAGCCTTATCTCTCAGTGAAACATGCGACATATATCTTTTTAAGTTTAAATAAAAAAAATTAAGTTTTTAAAATTCAGCCTTTTAAAAGTAAATTTAAAATTAAGCCTTTAATAGTAAGTTATTTAATAATCAGTGTGTTCGCGTATCGTCAGTGTGTATAATACCGCTCGGCGCGTATTCGAGATGTTCGTGATTCGAGTCCCGGCGATGGAATTGGTCATTTTTCACGTCTTCAGCTTCCAGTATAACCTAATGCCTCTACAGTGGCTCTCGAACTAAAAAAGGTGGCAGATGATGATTCTCCACCAGCAGGATTTGGCGATTGTGTCCTCTAATCCCTAGTCACCCTTTAAAAGAGGGAGTATATAAGGTATTCCCTCCGCCTTCTTAGCATGCCTTCGTGGTGTAGTGGTATTGCTCACTTTTCGCGTCTTCTGCTTCCAAAATAACCTAATGTTTGTACATAAAAAAGTACCAGATATGTACTTTTTTATGTAAAGTGTATTAAAAATTAAAATGTGTTATTAAAAGTATCAAGTATCATTTAATAGTCCATGTGTTCTTATGTTCAGGGTATAAATGTGTTTTATCTGCAGTTAAGTACACAGGCTGGCATCGAAACGTTTATTCCTGTCTTTGAAGCGCATAACATTTTTTATTGCACCATGCTTTTATTCCATTCTGAAACGTATAAAAAGTAATAGTTTAGTAACAGTTGTATACTATAGTAAAGAGCGTGTGAACTATAGTAAAGCGTGTGTGTACTATAGTAAAGTAGTATGGTAAATAATATAGTAATAAAATAGTAATAAAAAATATTTCTGCTACGGTCTTCAGCTAACATATATATGTAAGGAACATTCACACAGTCAGGGTATAACCTGATTGATATCTAGACAGAAAGTAAGAAATTTAGAACCATTTTTACAAAGACCCAAAAGACGTGAAACTAATACTATTAAATTTCAAAATACCCAGTAAATATGCAAAATAAGAATTAAAGAAATGTGAACACTAAAAAAGCTCAAAAATTACAAAACAATTTTGTAATACTATATATATGTAAAGTAAAAAAATGTGTAAATCAATTTAAAGTTTAAAT